>VMDR010000721.1:0-163558 GCA_007922815.1 Macrotus californicus
ACACACCTGGGTTTCAGGCCAGGTCCCCAGTAGGGGGCACACGAGAAGCAACCACATATGGATGTTTCTCTCCTCTCTTTCCCGCCTTTCCCCGCTTTCTAAAAATAATAAACAAAATATTTTTGAAAAGAAATTATATTTGGCTTGGTGAAATTTAGGGTATTACATAAAAGCTTTAGAGTCATATCTATTTTCTGTTCAGGGTAGTTCTGTTTCTAATATGACCTATACGTCTCTCTGCACTGCATGTCCCCGTAAAAGTCTGACAGCATGTTCTGTCACTGATGAGAGCTCCCAGGAATCTTGCAAAGATGCTTTGCTTAGGGCAATAGCTTTTAACTCTTGGACCACAGGTCCCTTGATAATATAATAAAAATCTTATAGAGTTTTCCAAATGAAAATACACATATACACAATATATAAGAGTTAGGAGTGTCAGAGAGCCTGAGGCCTATGCATCATCTCATTTCATTTTTTCATGGACCCTGTGAAGTATATACTTACAGAGATGAATGCACTGGAGCCTGGAAAGGCTGAGAAATGAAGGCCACAGAGCTGCTGAATGGCAGAGCTGGGATTCAAGTCTAGGGAACTGGCTGCAGCAGAGGAAACAAAATTCCCAGTCACTTCCAGAGTGGGTCTGCCACAGAGGCAACTCATTTACCAGCAGAGGTTTCTGTTTATCTGCTAGAAAATAAGTTTTTATGGCTCCTTCCCTACTGATAACACTTTCAGGAAAGTAAATGTTTGAGAAAATATTGCCCAACCCATTCTACAAATACCTATATACTGTATTGCGTTTACACAGAGCAGATAGAATGCCTCTCCCAGGTTTCTTTGCTGAATTATTTGTGCCTGAATCTTGCTTTCCTAACAACTGCAACATGTTATGTTTCTATGGCTACATGAAAATTGTTCCTAAATAGGGGTTTGGGAAAAGAAAACTAGGAAAGGCTTAGACAAGATATGATGGTGGGAAGCTGACAGACATTTTACCTGCCAGACATCATCTTCTAAGCGTTTGTCTGAGTCCAATAGTGTCTGCCTGTGCCTGTCCCTTCCCCTGTTCCTTCCTTTACCGTTTAAATCTGTGCATGCACTGGTTTCACCCTGTGTGAAGCCATGGTGCTTCATAAATGTCCAGTGACCCACAATGATGATATTTGGGAACACAAGTCAGGTTCTGAATAACACGGGCCACCTTTAAAGTTGGTCCCCCACATGTAGGTTGGGAGGTTCCCTTGAGGACAAGATTAGAATGGAGATGTGTGTCCAAATTTCAGAAATAGCTGACAATAGCGAGGATGGAGAGAGGCAGAGCTAGTAGGGATAGCCTGGAGTGGGCCTCGCTCACCCGTTGTCCTACCTCCTATCTGCTTCTTGTCAGGTAAGAGGTGCTGTTCTCCAGTCCTCCCGTCAGGGGGCGCCAGCCACCGTCTGCTTAGTTTTTGGCTGAAGTTGGCAAGACTTCAGCCAAATCCACTGCGGGGTGGGGTAGAGTGAGAAAGTCACTGATAAGGTTGTAGTACATGTAGGAGAAAAGAATGGGTCAGGGAAGGAGGGAGGGCGAGACTGAATTTTTTGATGCTCGTTTCCTTTTGCTGCCTAGGATCCTGCCTCTCATGGGTGTGTTTCTCCTCACTCCTCCAGATTGCATGGTTCGGAGTGTATTATTTTGTGGCTTCTGATTAGTTGGAAGCCTTCGTCCCGCTTCCTGTTATTCGTTGGTGTTCACTGGCTGAATTGTACCATAAACACCTTGTGTTGGGTGCAGAGGAGGCTCGTTGTGACTTTTGTATTTACAGAAATATAAATCTTGAAGAAATTCTCTTCAAAAAAGAGTTGCTGATTGGATTTGTGACAGGACTTTCTGGTGCCCTCTGGTGGCTGCTGTTGCTCCCGGCTGGCAGACGTGTGCCTACAGCGGAGGTTCAGTTAGGAGAGAAAGGGGAGACCAGCGCCTCCCCACCCAGCAGGGTGCAGATCTTCCCTAACAATAGGGGATTGTCCCGGCGCCTGGGGCGTAGTCTTCAGAGACCTAAACCCAGGCAACCTAAACCCAGACAACTCCAATACCTACTTGACCGGCTCTTCCAACATCTCTCTCTTTTTTTTTTTTTTTTTAAGATTTTATTTATTTATTTAGAGAGAAGGGAAGGGAAGGAGAAAGAGGGAAAGAAACGTCAATGTGTGGTTGCTTCTCTGTGTCCCCCTGCTCGGGACCCGGCCACAACCCAGGCATGTGCCCTGACTGGGAATAGGACCAGTGACCCTTTGGTTTGCAGGCCCGCGCTCAATCCACTGAACTATACCAGTCAGGGCCAACATCTCTTTTTTGCAGTCTTTGTTGCCCTTGGCCTACACTTTTAACTTTCTCTCTGTGTTTGACTGTCCTTTCCAGTTTAGGATCTTTTTCTTCTAAGTTACAGTTGTTTTGTACCACTGCTAACTGTTTGTCTTACTGGATGAATTCCATATCCCTGTATGAACGATATGTGGGCCTGGGGAGCACCTGGTGTTGGAATTGGAGAACTTGAGGGGTGTGTGTGTGACTGTGTGTGTATGTGTGTGGTGTGTGATTGTGTGGGGTATCTATGTGTGTCTCTGTGTGTTCACAGGTGTGTGTGACTGTATATGCATCTGTGTGACTGCATGTGTGTGGTGTGTGACATGTATATGTGTCTATGTGTATATTTGCACAAGTATGTATGGGGAGGTGTGTGTGTGCACAGGTGTGCATGGGGAGGTGTGTGTGTGTGTACAGGCGTGTGGGGGAGGCTGAGTGTGTGTGTGTACCGAGGTGTGTGTGGGAGGGCTGTGTGTGCACGAGCATGCACCTGTGCTGCCAACCCACACTTTCCCACAAATCCTTCCTCACAAAGCACTGACAGTTTCATACACAGAGATGTCAGAAGACTATGGTTTCCCTGCCGAGCCAGAAAGCTCTATTCAGGGCTGTATTGTGTCCTGTACAGAGTATGACTGCTCTAGCTGGCAGCTTCGAAGCCCAGATTTTTCACGTTCTTTGCAAAGCGGGGAGGCTTTTTGATGCCGCATTGTTCATCAGCATGCAACTGTCTCCTGGGAGCAGCAGCTTCTTGTGCATCTCTCTCTTGCAGCCAGTAGCATCACCACCCTCAGATTCCCCTCCCTCCCTGCCTTCTCCCTCTGCCGCTGTCGTGTTGTTTCCTTTTTTGGTCACACTTGAGCTTTCCGCCAGTTCATCACTCCAAGAAGGCTCGGGATATGTAAAACGCGTCAGCCCCTTGCATTATGCTGTCTGTAATGTGCCCTTTCATATGTCAAGTTCAGAGGGAACAATCACGTCCGGGTGCGCACCTTGTCCGCACTGAGAGCCACTCAATAGGTGTTTTTTCAATGAGGGGATTTCATTGAAGTGTGGATGCTGAAGATCACACAATTCTGAATGTCCTACTTGAGAAAACACAATCGGCATCCAAAGGGAGAAACGAAAGATCCCAGCACAATATTTTATACTTATAAAAACACTTTAATATCTGAGAGTTAAGTAATTTCTTTAAACTTGGCCGTTTGAGGGACAGTGATTCTAGGAGCATCTGAGGTAGCTTTGTACCACACAGATGTACCAGGAGCCGTGGGATGAGGCTAATGAATGTTGCCACATGGTCTCCGTGTATCCACTCCCGGCACCAGCAGCCTGGGAAATGTGTCTAGCAGCTGTCATTCCTTGAGGCTCGAAGAGCACTTAAAATAAAGGGGTTATTGAACCAAGAGGCTGGGGACTAATGAGAGTGCGCATCATGTTGGCTTATCCCAGTGCAGAGTCACATTTTTGCGCAGGCTGTTTGCTGATTCACTGCACAAACTCCGCCTGACCTTGGGATGCCCGCTGGATATGCCGCAGCTACCGCAGAAGAGGTGGCTCCTGTGGACAGCTGTTCTTTCACCTGTCTCTCTCCCTGAGGATGCTGGATTTTCTTGAGAATCCTTCCAAAGGGCCCCATAATTGATACAGAAAATGAGAGGGGTTAGTGGTGAAAAAGTTTAGCGAGGTTATCAGGAGACATACATCGGATGGGCTTGGGCCATGTGCCTGGCACCAAACCAAGCGTTATCAGGTAGGGGGTGGCGGGGGGAGAGGTGGTGGGATGGACAGTTTAGTTAGGTCAGAGTCATTTTCCCGCCCCTGCATCTGGAGCCACGATATCCAAACCACAGACCCCGAGAGTGAGAGGGGCTGGCTCCTCAAGGAAAAGATAAATCTTCACTCAGAGAAGGGGGAATAATGTCAGACAGACAAGAATAAGGAAAGACCTCTTACAGCTACAATTTGGCTGTTGCGAGTGAAGGTCCTTTTACATTATTTTATTGTATATGGCTGGTCTAGTAATTAACATACCACAGATCAACAGGAGAAAATAAATTTACTTTTGTATACATGGATACGCATAAGAATATGAGACCCAAAGGCAGTCAGGCATTTGAGGCTTATGTGCCATCCTGGACTAAGGAATGCATTAGGGACCCAGGGCTTCAAAGGGAAGGAGGGTAACTAGGAGGGTAACTCACCGGAAGACAGAAGATCAGGTGTTTGGTAACGAGGAGTTTGCCCTGCCACACAGTTATTCTCATAATAGCTTTCTTTTTGAGACAGTGCCCTGTAGGTAGTTAAGGAAGGGGTCAATGTTTTCCTGGAGTCTACTGGGTCTTGATTGACTTTCGCTCAAAGTAATTCACATGCCATTGGGGTGGCCTTTTCTGTTCCCCTTCACTCTCATCTACACAACAGAAGTGGGCTCACCCCCTTGCCTAGGGGATGGGAGAAGGAGGGTACAAGACAAACAGTTTTCATTTTAAGGACATTGCCCCAAAATCGCGTCTGCCATTGGCTCACATCCCACAGGTCAGAACTGAGCCACAGGGCCCCACTGGCTGCTGAGGAGGACTCTAGATGGGAAATGTGGCGTCTCGCTGGGTGGCCAGGTGCCCTGCAAAAACTCAGGGGTTCATTCACCAGAAGAAATAGGAAAATAATGAATGTGGGGGGGAGTTAGACTTTTCCATGATGGTCTTGTAGAAATTCAAAGGATGAGGGTGCAGAAGGCATATAATACTAGGGAAGCATTACAGTTTTTCTTTTTTATCTTAATTAAATTGTGTGTGTATGTGTATTCACTGGCATAAAAGGAGTAAGGCTATGAGTTATGTTTCACCATTCATGTAGGAGATCTCTTTTGACAATTTTAACAAGTTTCCATGGTTAAAATGGTTCATTTCCTCTAGGAAGATAGAAAAGGTCAGTGTGCCTCCTTCCCTTGGAATGTTGAAGCCAGCCACACCCCTCCTGAGACAGAGGGATCTCTCTTGCCCTCTGGGCCAGGCTGAATTTACCTTGAAGCTAATGAAGCTTAAATTTCAGGACCCTTCACTGCTAGCCCTCCTCCTAGGTCATCAGAGGGGCCCTAGTACTGTGCTCATGAGGTCCTTTTCATTTCTCTTAAAGAGAGCTCCCATTTTTATGGCTCTCCAGGCAAATGCCTCTGAGTAATACAAGTGTCACACTTTAGTCACCATCAGGTCACTTAGATTAGATTCCCAGGCTGCCCACTGGACATTTCTTTCCTTCCCACCCACTGCATGACATCCAAGTTGCTGCTGCATGTATTTTCTGGCAGGTCTAGGTTCTCTGAGTAGAGTCCTTTCGGTTAGAACGTCCTTGTAACTGTTAGAAAAAGAGAATCTTCTGCTTGTTCCACTTACAGATTAGAGCTTTAATCTTTTATCAGCCTAAAGCATTATTCCTGGAGTGGAGTTTGACTGTATGTGGCGAAGAGGGGGTCAGAGATGGATGCACATATGCACACACATAATTTGCATACAATTTCAAGAAGGTTATGATCGTCTGATATCCTTCTTTGCTAAACCCAGATCAGGAGCCCCTGCTCCGGAAGTTGAAAGTGTAGCCAACTTGACCAGTCTGAAATAATATCTTCTTCCTGAGATTATGGGGCAAGAGGGTGGGGACTAAATGTAAAGCACTTAGCATAGTGTCTGACGCATAGTGAGCAGTTACAGTCATTAACTTCTCCGTTGTGGTTTGGATGACCTTACTCATTTTCACGAGTTCCTTAGGGCAGTGATTTTCAACGGTTGTGCTGCAACAATTTTTAAAACATGCAATACCTGACTATTTAGTCAGGGGCACTGACCTGTTTTCCTTTGGTTTGTCAAAAAATGACAATAGCCGACCCAACAATAGCCGTCAGGTGTGAGTGAATCAAAATTATACTATTTTTTGGCCAGGTCGGCAAAAAAACCCCACATTTTTTCATGTGTCGCAGAATTTTAGTAATGAGTTTATGTGTGCCGTGTGATGAAAAGGGTTGAAAATCGCTGCCTTAGGGTAGAATCGAGTCTTAGCTCTTGGTTGTTACTATTTTTCACAGCCTGTCGATTTGCTCTTTGATTTGAAGGCAAACATTTAGAAACGTTATTCTTCTTGTGTAGCCAAGTCTGCAATCTTTATTTGGTGCGTGATTTCATTAATTGCCTCGAAGTTTGGACAGTTATCCTTCCAACAGAGCTTTGACAGATTCTGGTGCTTCTAGATGATTTTCTTCCCATGGTTTGATTTTTATTATTTATCCATCTAATCCATCTGGAATTTATCTTGGTATGTGCTCTGAGGTGAGGGTTTATTTTAACTTGATCTTTTTTTCTGATTGCCAACTGTTGATGACAAAAGAACATCCGAACCTACAGAAAATGTTTATAAGACTTTATTTGAGCCAAAATGTTGAGGCCATGTCCAGACGCAAGATCTCAGCAGATTGAGGAAATGCTCCAGAAATTGGCAATTCTGCAGTTCTTTTCTTGCAGACTATAAGAAATCCACTGGTGCTGGGTTAAAGGGGTAGGAGAAAAGCAAAGGGGAAATCTCCAGGACTGGATTAAAAGCAAAGTGGATAAACACATGTATTTGTTTTTTACATTGGTGGCTGCAGGATAGTTAACATTTACAATCAGTTGAGTGGGCACACACACGACAAGATGAGGAGTTTCGTGGTCTCCTGCTCTGTGGTCCTGAGCTCTGGTGCCAGCAGTTGTGCCTGGAAAAGAAAATTGTTGTTTCAAAAGTTATGGTATCCTAGATGCATAAGAACAGTGGACAGGATTTGCCTAAGGTAGAGACTGACCTTTGCTAAGGAAGCTGTAGGCCTGGAACATGACTATCCATCATGACCTGTCCAGTTAGGAATTTGGGAGCATCCAGCCTGTGTGGTTATTTTCTATCACTGGGCTTGTCAGGCCCGTCATGGGGCCCCCTGAGCTTATCAGGTTTATTACATAGCCCTTTTTTCATTCATATCACCAATTACTCTATAACCCTTTATTAAATAATCTTTCCTTCCCCACTGTATTGTAACATGTTTTTTTATCATATAACAAATTCCTATATCTTATAAGGTCTTTTTCTGGGCTTTCCATTCTGTTTTACAGAACAAAGATATCTCTAATTTTGCATAAATGTGTCAATATCTTGTAGCTCTAATCCCCTTCTTGACTCTGCTTATTTTTTTAATATTGACAAATCCCAATAAAAATCGCCTACGAATTTCGAATGAAAATTGCATTAGACCTATAAATTAATGGTGCAGAATTTCCACCTTTACAATATTTGGTTTTACCAACCTGGAACATTGTGATGTCTTTCCATTTATTCAGCTAGCTGTTTAGCTTATATTCATGAGTGAAAAAAATAGTATTTTAAGATTTGGAGTTTTAAAACAGATACGAAGAAAATGGGTTTCCCCTCTCCCCGCTTTGTACTATAACAGAGAAGTAAAAGGACATATTTTCCTTCAATTTTCACACACAAGTAGTTTCAGAACGAATAAATGGCAGTTAACCTGTTCCTCTAAACAGATAAAGCTGGAAACAACAGAAGACCTCGTATCATGTCATGGAGTTTGCTTCCTAGTTTCCCATCTTCTTATCTCTTAGAAACACGGGGACATTATGGGTCACAAACACAAGAGTTACTGTAATGAAATGCCCCCAGATCCCCAGAGTGAGGATTTAGGCAGAGTGGGTGTGCCAATTATTTTGCAACTCTTTTTGTGCTTTTATTCTTTCTTCTGGTGGATACTTCTCACACGCTCCTCTGCTCCTCTCCTACCGGGGAGGCTCTGCTGCCCTTTCCTGTGCCTTCCCAATCTGTTACCTTCTGACTTCTTAGTGACAATGTTTCACGAATTGAAAATGGGACATGTAGTTACCAGGAAAGCGGATAGGATATTGGATATCAGAATGACCTCAGAAAATCCAGGCCCTGTCATTGATGTTCTTCTAGTCTTCCAGATACATTATTTGGGAGGTTTATTTTATTGTGGAGGTAGGGTAGAGGAGAGGGAATAAAATGGCAGGGGGAGAAGGAATATTATTCTATTTCAGATTCCTAAATTCCGTGAACCTTTTTAACTCAAGCCTTAGATTCCACCTCCCCAAAACCCAAGTAAATGAAGTAAAGTAAATTTCTCCAATTTGGAGTAATGTTTGTTGTTAGAAACTGAAATTCGTAAGCAACTTAGAAAGGGTTCTGTGTGAGGCATTACATGTAAAGGAACACCCACTTTTCTTATTGCCTAATCTGCTAAAAAGGAATGTAAGTTCAACAGAAAACAACATAATGTGCTAAATCAGTAACAGTTGTTTTACAAGATGACATACCTGTTGAACAGGCTCTGTAACTGCAATGTTGTTTAGCAGGAAAAGCCAAACTTATATCTACTGGAATAGAAGGTATTTTTAAATTTAAAGGTAGTTTACTGCTTTAGGTGGATCTTTTGTTTGCTTTTGGTTTGCTGGTTTTCAGCTTCGGATTTGCGGTAGTTGGTGGGAAGAATGAAGAATAACGTTGGGGTTGTTTTCCTTACGCGGAATGGACAGACTGACCTGATTCTGCTCTGTCTTTCGTAGTCAACAACTGTTTCTCTAATACTCTTACACCCTAGGGTAGAGAACTACCACGAACTTTCTTGTAAAGCCAATAAATATATCGTCATGATATTCCATGGGGATGGAGGGAACCTCATAAAGTGGCTCTGAAACACCACCAGTTTAGTGTATACATCATAAAATATATGGGGTCCCCCTGCCCCCGCTTCTTTGAAAGCTGACACGGTATATAACTGCTCTGTGGCAGTTCTGTTACAGGTCTCATTGTGGCCGAGGTTGAACGGCACCCTTTCTGGGGAAGTCAAACTTCACTTTCTGATACAGAACAAAATAGATCAGAGGGGCATCTGACAAGCGTTTTCCCCGAGCACAACCTGGACAAGGGCCTTTAGCAGCCCCCGTGGGGAGCTCAGCCACGTCTCTAATGGATGCGATCTGGTCCCTTCTCCTCTTCCTGGAGCTCTCAAAGAGTATTAGTTAGCTATGGACACAGATCCGGCTTTTCTCTTTTAACAATTAGAAAGGAGGTTCTCTTTCTAATTTTCAGTGTAAATGTGTAGTACAAATTCCCTGACTGGGGTGCGTTTAGAGTAGTGGAGGGAAGGTTCTATAGGTGACTATGGCCTACAGGTAAAGCATAACATCAGATCAAGGTTAAGACTGTAACGTTACAATAGTTGAATATTGTCAGATACCGTTATTGGCAGCATTGTCTTGGACAGACATCAGCAGGTTCCTGCGTGGTTAGACTGAGGTAAGTCAGAACAGCAGGCCTGCTACTGACAGTGGCTGCTTTTTACTGGAGGGAGGGTTGCCTTCGCAATTGTGGTTTTGCAGTGAATGCCAGATAAGCCCAAAGCAGCAGCAATTTGCGAGGAATGTCTAACTGATAGAATCACTAGCTCCAGGGTAGCTGGGAGGGCATTCTACTTTCTTGCTCTCTGATACTGTGTGCAAGGGTACTGAAAGGCTGGAGGCAAGGGTTCTAGATGTAGTGTGGTGTTCATTAGCTGTGTGACTTCTGGCAGGGGGCGGCCCTTTCTGGTTCAGTTACTTTATCTCAGAGTGAGAATGAGAAAGCCTGCCCCGCTGCAGGAGAGAATGATTATAAGGATCAGATGAAACGTTATTGATATAAGGCACAGTACTGTTACCATTACATCTGAGAGAACTTCATTTAAACATTCAGGAGAAAAAAAGCGAAGAGTTGAGACTATTTAGCTTGGGTGAGGGGGGAGAAGACATTCAGTGGTCAGGTTGATGGAGTAACCACAGGCAGGGAGTTCCCCACCATGTTTTGGAAACTTCACGCCATGAACAGATGTCTCTCAAAAAGCAGGGTGGGGAAGTGGGAGCAGGTCCGTTGACCTTCCACTGAAGCACTTCAACCCAGTTGCTGTTGGCAGTTTCAGTGTCCTATGGGCCAGTGCTTTCCCTAAGCCCTTCAAGGCTGCCCACCCACTCTGGTTACATCATCGCTCTGGCATTTAATCTTAGTTGAAGTAGATTTAACTTTTGCTCATCGAATTCTTAAGCTGTTGGAAAGCACAGATAAGCTGATGGGGTCGTCTGTCTGCCTGACCTTTCTGGTTTCTCCCCGGTTATTTTGTCTCTCCCTAGTGCCATCCTGTGCCTCACCTCCCTCCCTGCTGCCTCCACTCCCTCAACATCATGTCACAGATGCCTCCTCATTTCACTAGCTGTCAGGAGCTCCATTTCCCTAGCAGGAGGTTTTCTTTTCTTTTCTTTTCAAGCATTCCCACTGTGCTTGGCTTGCTTCCAGCACCGCTACTTAGTGAACAAGTGGAGTGAAAGGTAAGAACACTTGCTCCAGTTCTGCTTCTTTTACCCTCGTGGGAGAAGCTGTGCCCTTCCCTAGGCAGTGTGGAGCAGGGAAAACAGCAGTTTTACAGCCCCAGGTTGTTGCCAGGGTGAACTTTCCATCTTATTTTATTTCTAAAACTTTTATTCATTGATTTTAGAGGGAGAGAAAAGGAGAGAAACATCGATCTCTTGTTCCACTCATGGATGCATTCTTTGGTTGATTCTTGTATGTGCCCAGACCAGGGCTTGAACCTGCAACCCTGGAGTCTCTGGATGATGCTCTAACCAACTGAGCTACCTGGCCAGGGCAGAATGATCTTTCCAAATGGAAATGTTTCTTAGTTTCTCAAAGCCTGAAGCCTTGAAGCCTTGAAGCCTTGAAGCCTTGAAAGCCTTGACGCCTTTCTCAAAGACTTCACTCTGTCCATCCAGGCTCCATGGGCCATTTCACTGTACAGGTTTGTCTTGTACCACATTGGCAGCCACAAGGTTTAAAATAATTTAAGTTAGTGAGAATGTTAAAGACTGGCAGGTTTTTATGAGACCCAGGATTTTGGGTTCTCTTGGAAAATTGTTAGGTGACAATGCTGGGCACCAGGCACTGGGTAGGGCTGCCTCTCAGCCAAGGCAATGTTTTCCAGGTAGCACAGCCACCACCCAGGCCCTGTCACCCCCTTCCCTGATAAAGGGGTACTTGTGTTTGCTTCCCCCACTACAGGATCAAGTTCAAACTCCTTAACAGGTGTGCAGGGTCCTTTGCAGTTAGGCCCCACCCTGCTTCTGCCCCTCACCTCCTGCCAGATTCCCACAGGAATTCTCACAGTAGCTATGCTACTAAATGGATAGTCGTTTGCCTGTTTGGGTTGGCTTACTCATATATTTAATTTAATTTTTTTACCAAAAAGACCCATCTTGCAGATCCCTCTGGAGCATCCATTTAGCAGCAAGGTGTGTGCCTGGCCTGACCATCATTGTGGTGTGTTTCCAGGGAGTTACAATTTTAGATTTTCATGGTGTATTGGTCCAGAGCTTCTGTGAGGAGCAAGAAGCAGAGGGAGGAATAGAATGGATGGGACCCTTTCTGTGTTTATGCTCATTTCTAAATCAAATGTGTCTCATCCAGTCATTGGTCATGTATTTGCAGACATTTTGCACCTTGAAGTTGAGGACGTAGCAGCAAAATGATTATTTACCTTGGTTAGGATATCTGCTGTTAAATATTGCCCATTCTTTCCCAGAATTACAGAAAAATTCGCATATCCATTAGCCTCATCACTTGTACTTCCAGACAATAAAATCAATTCAAGCTATTGAGCAGTTACTTACTTTATTGCTGTTCTCATTAAGTCTGGGAGCTTAGAGGAGTGATTTTTCAGACACTGAGCATTTGCTCCTCTAGTTTCAAGAAATTGCTGTGTGGGTCGGACTTTGTCTTACTCATCCCAAGGTCCGGTCTGTGCTGGTTCAAAAACTGGATTTCTTCGGGACGAGTCAGGCTTTAGGAATTTATGTCACCCTAGCCAAACTTATAGGGTCTATTTGTAAACTAGAATATTCCTTTTCTGCGTATTTACTAAGCATCTACTGAATGTGTGGCCCTGTCCTAATCTCTGGGGAAACAGAAATGAATCATAAATACAATGTGGTCCCTGCCATTTAAAGCCTGTGGTCCAGAACTGGGACAGATAAATAAACAAATACATTATATATAGGATGCTAAGTGCAGGGTAGCTTTACATCCTGGGATGTCCTGGTTTATGCCTGTTGTCCTCGTATAACTATTAATAATGTCCCCTTTCAAAACTAAGGGCCACAGTAGGTCTTTTCCGGATGTTTGGTGTATAGAGATGGTAGAAAGGAAGGAAAAATTAGCCTGCTTTCCCTGAGCTGGGTGATGAAGGAAGTTCAGACTGTCAAGGTCAGAGAGTGGAAGGTGGGGGCAGGGGCAAGGACTTTACACAAAACTGCAGGCAGAAGGAAGATTGTTTGGGAGGAAACAAGTAGTTGTTTCAAGCTAGTCATTGTTTCCCAGATTTATCCTGTGAAAAATGTTCCCCAGGATGCTTGGCAAAAATACAGATTTCATATCCTGTTGGCAGTTTGAATTTGTGTTTTTGAAGATGCACCCCCTGATGATTCCTGGACATATTAGAAGTTCAGCACCAACTCTCTACTGATTATGGCTAGGAACACAAAAGGCTGGGAGTTTGGAGGACAGGAACAGCAAGACAAGAGTACATGTCACAGATAAGGCAGGCAGGGCGACCCCGGGTGAGAAAAACCTGAGGCAGAACCAGTTTGGAGACATTTATGGTAGAACTGTGAAAAGGGGGATGCAGGGAAATGCAAAGATTTAAGAACTATTCAGGAGAAAGAATAGTTCTCACAGTAGCTAGTAAATGCCAGTGACTGATTTGCATGGGGTGATACTATTTCCAGGCAACAAAACACTTTTGTTAAATACAGGAATCTGGGGGACCCTATAATCTGAAGGTTTATGTGGTGAACCATAAACCTAAAAATACAGTTGGATAGAGTTGTAGCATGTTCATGTGAACCTAAAAAAAATGAGTCCCACTTACTTCACATCTTCGTCGTCTCCAGAGCACTCACGGCAAATGTTTACTAATGGGAAGGAGCTGGATGGATTCTATAATCCTGACACCCCCAACCCTTTCATCTAGACTTCCGGCAAACCCCGCCCTTCTGTTATGGTGCGGCAACTAGCCACCTATTACCTTGCATTATTTCTGCTTTTGTTTTTGTTTCCAAATGTGTAAAACAGTCAGGATTCATCAGCAACACACGTGCCAATGACTTGTTTCTAAATTCTGGAGCTGCTGTCTCTGTGGGAACCTGTAACTACAACCCTGGGAAATTATAACAGTACAAGAAACGCCGCATCCAGCCAAGCAAGGAGATCTTTAAGCCTGGCGTTTGAGGCAGCGTTGATGATTTCAAGAGGATCAATCCCTGAGTGGAAAACGAAGAACTCCTCGGACAGCTCAGCCTTCAAGCACTAAGAGGGTTTTCGTTTTGAAGGCCGCCTTCACCAGGCCTGATGGCATATTCAGAAACAGCAAACGAAGTCAGAAATCAAAGACTTGGACGTTATGAAAAGAAAGTCAAAAACGACGATGGGGAACCGATCAGGCTATAATTTCACAGAGTAATTTAGCACCCTCTGCCCAAGACCTGGCCACAAAGCGTCCACGAGTGCGGTCTGGGAGGGACAAAGCATCTAAGTTTCCAGTACTTGGCTCCAGTAGGAGCGTGGCTGACGGATTATCCAAATCTGGGGGGGTAATAGGGTTGAAGGTGATCAGGCTGAAATCTTCCATGCTGTCAACACCAGGGCGGGGATAAAGACCCAAAGTTTTTAATATATACTTCTATGGGCTTAACTTCTGTACGTTCCAACGTCACCAACGCCATTAAATCACCGTGGCAAGATGAAAACATAAAAATAAATAGGCCAGCAGTTTCAGTAAAGTTGTGGGAGTGGACTCCCCAGAGTAGACAAAGGGAAGTAAGAGATAAAATAAAACAAACCAAGAAATAAAAAGGGAAGGCGGGAAAGCCCAGCAAGCACGGACACAGAAAAAATAGATCTTCCCTACTCCGGACGCTCAAGGACTTGTAAACACGCTCAGGTCCTCCGCGCGCTGCGGGCGTCGCAGCCGGGAAGCCCCCTTCCCGCAGTCCAGGAGCGACCAGCGCGGCGCGGCGGCGGGGGGATCCGGCGGGCGCGCTGCAGACATCAAAGTTCCGCCGCTGCGGCCGCCCCCGCCCGCGCGCGCGAGTAGTACGGTCCGAGGGGGCGGCTCCTGGGGCGCGGCTCCCGCCGCAGCTGATGCGCGCCGAGCCGGCGGGGAAGGGGACCTGGGATTCCGAACCCCCGAGTCTCCGAGCTGCCGGGTGCTGCGGGCCGGGGCCCTGAGGAGGCCCCAGGAGAAGCATCTTCCCGGCGGGAGTTGCCCGGCGCGGAGGGGCGCCTCGGCCGCCCGTTTTGGGCAGGAGGACTCGGAGGGAGCGGCACTGCCTGCCGGGCGAGAGGAAGCGCCTTCACCCCGGCCCCCGACGGCGCTCGTTTAACCACATCCGCGCCTCAGCTGGAAACGCTAACAGGCGCCTGTCACCGGTTCCCTCCATTTTGAAAGGGAAAAAAGGCTCTCCCCCTTCCCCTACTCTTAGGAGCTGGAGCCGGAGGATCCGCGCTCATGGCGTTCAGCCCTTGGCAGATCCTGTCCCCCGTGCAGTGGGCGAAATGGACGTGGTCCGCGGTGCGCGGCGGGGGCGCCGGAGAGGACGAGGCCGGAGGGCCGGAGGGCGACCCCGAGGAGGAGGACTCGCAAGCCGAGACCAAATCCTTGAGTTTCAGGCAAGTACACGCATCCCCGCCGAGATGCGAACGTGCTGCCAGCCATCCATCCATCCATCCATCACCCATCCGCGGCTCTTTCTGTGTGCGTGTGTGTGGTCGCCCACCGCGTAACCATGTTCATGGCAATGCTACGTCCCTGCCTGTAACCAGGTCCCCGCTGTGCATTCGAAAGTTCAGGATTATCTGTCCTCCCGTGTATTTTCTTCCTCCCGTTTAAGTATGAGCTTTCTGAACCTAACCGAGAATCCGCAGTTTGTCCGCATCCCGGTCTGCCTAAGCTCCGATCTCCCCCTACCCCCCGCTCGGCCCCCCAGTGTCATTGATCACACCCGGTGGAACTTGGGGCCTTCCCTGTGGGGAAGAAGTCGCTCCAACTGTGTCCTCAAAATGCAGATTTGGTAGAGAAGGTCGCATGATGACAGGCCCCTGGCAGCTGGTGAGAAATGGTGGTCTCTGCTGAGCTGTCACCCATGTGATTGCGGAAGGCAGGTGACAGCATTCTCAGCCTAGGGCCCAGTGAGTTATAACAGGTAGAAAGGCCTGCCAGAGAAGAAGCATCATGGCGAGAATTGGCTTAATTTTTTAGGGGGAGGGGGCCGTCTTAATTTTTAAGGCTCTGGGAAAGGGCTCTTGTGAGAAAAGGAGTCGGTCGAAAAGAGCTTTCTTCTGGGTGTCAGAGGGAAGGATGACATCAAAAGAAACGGTGCTGGAGCAAAGCCCCGGAGGATGGTGATGTCAGGGAGACAGGACGCCAGACGGAAGCCTGTGAAGGGCCCAGCTAGAAAACGTGCTGCATCACCCACAGGCCAATCCGGGCTGAGGACCAGTGGGTTGTAAAGTTAGGCAGAAATTCTGGACTTTAGCCGTTTTGGATATATGGATTATAAAGGGTGTCGGAAATACCGTTGAAAGTGGTAATTCCTCATTTTTCCCCCTTGGCAGCTCGGATTCTGAAGGTAATTTTGAGACCCCTGAAGTTGAAACACCCATCAGATCACCTGTCAAGGAATCTTGTGAGTCGTCCCTAGGATTAGCAGGACCTGGGGCCGAAACCCAAGGTAAGGAAACTTTCATTTTCTGCCTCTTCTGTTTTAAAGTTTTGAAAGTGTAAAGTGCTAACTGAGAGCCATTTAAAAAGGTTTAGATTGTCTCCTTATGGAGAAAAGCCTGTTTTAAAGCTCCTGGTTTATTTGAAATGTTTGTCTTTGAGGATTGTGGGAGTCAGAGGCTTGTTAGTACACTTACAGTGTGAGATTATCTTTGTCAAACCTTCCTGCTGGGCCCTTCCCTTCAACCTCTAAAAAACAAAAATGCGTGCGGGAATGCAGTGGTGGAGGTTTGTTTAGGTTTGGCTTCACAGATTTCTCAGGCTACGTAGCCTTCTGCAGGGGTGTGGCTGGAGACAAAAATGGCAGGTAAGAGTTGATGTTTTTTAGAAGAGGAATGTTGAGAGGCTGTTTCAGAGTTGCGCTTCCATACAGGAATGGTGGTGAGCCCCTCGGCCTGCCTAAGGAAACCTGGTACAGAGGGTCTCTGCTAGCCCCTCAGAGCCAACCTTGAGCCTGCCCTTCATCTATCTATACAGGCTTCTGCTGTTCCACTTAATTAGTAGAAATCTCTTTTGTCACACAGCCAGTTTTGAGTACAATTTCACCTGTTCTGATAGAATTTATTTATCTATTCGATAGAGTGCACTGTGATTCAGCAGGGGAAAAGTCCTGCTCTAACCCATCTAACATCACAGAAGGTGATGGACCTTTTATTTACTTATTTTATTTTTTTAAGATTCTGTTTATTTATTTTTAGAGAGAGGGAGGGAGACAGAGGAAGAGAAACATCGATGTAAGAGAAAAACATTGATCGGTTGCCTCTCTTATGTGCCCTGACTGGGGACGGAACCCACAGCCCAGGGGTATGCCCTGACTGGGAATTGAACCAGTGACCTTTTGGTTTATGAGACTTGTCCAACCAACTGAGCCACACCAATCAGGGTGGTGATGGACCTTTTAAAAATTAAGTGAAATATACGCGTCAGCTTGTCTTAAGTATTATGGAGAAAAATGAAGCAGGAGAAGGAGGAATAGGTGTGTAGGGTAGGGGAAGGCTTAATGATAAGGAGACTTGAGCAGAGCCCTGAAAAAAGATTGAGGAAATAGTCCTGCAGATGTCCAGGGACAGCAGAGGGAATGGCATCCGCAAAGGTCTGAAACAGGACCAGCCTGTGACTGAGTGAGCCCTGTGGTGCGAGGGTAGCAGTGTGGCAGCGTGTCTGAGCACCGGGAAGGGGCCTGTGTGGCTGGAGTGGAGTGACTGGGCAGGGAGCAGTAGTTGCTGACGTCAGCCGGGTAAGGGGCAGTCTGGATCCTATTGTAATGATGCCCCAATTTTCTTTCTGAGTGAGATAGGAGCCCGTTGGAGGACACGTTAGCTTCCTACGGCTGCCTTGACAAAGTGCCACAAACTGGGTGGCTTACAACAGAAGTGTGTTCTCCCAAAGTTCTGAAGGCTAGAAGTCTGAAACCAGGCTGTCCGCGGGGCCACACTCTCCAAAGTTTCCAGGGAAGAATTCTTCCTTGGCGCTTCTAGCTTCTGGTGGTTGCTGAAAATTCTTGGTGTTCCTTGGCTTGTGACAACATAACTCCAGTCTCTGCCTCCTGCGTCATGTGGCCACCTTCTCCGTTTGTCTGTCTTCACTCTGCATTCTTACAAGGACACCCCTCATTGGGCTTTGGGATCGTACCAATCCAGTGTGACTTCCTCTTAAGTTGGTTGTATCTGCAAAGATACAATTAGCAAATACTGGGAGTTAGGGCTTCAGCACAGCTTTTTGAGGGAACCCAGTTCAACTCACAGCCGAGGGCTTGAGCACAGATGGATTGTGCTTTGACTTCCTTTTGAAAAGGTTTGCTGGCTGCTGTCTGGAGAAGGGACTCTAGGATGGATGTCCCTTCTACCATCTTTCTCTATCCCGTTGTTTGCCACTGTCACCCTGTAGTGGCAGAGAGAGCCAGCCTTCAGTTAGCCTGTTACCTGATTTTTGACTTTTTTTTTGTCTCCCAGTGGTTTTTGTATGTTATTGCATAGTAACTTCCTCACAGGTTGCCTAGGGAAGTTAAGTTCTCTGTAGGAGACATCACAGCAGGGTGGAGCTGGGTTATCGGTGAGATACCAGCTTTTTGTGATTTGGTTTTGCTTTCAATCGTGAGCTCCGTGCTGTGCCTCCCCTGCTGAGAACTGAGAGTACCCTCCACCAGTCCCCGCTGCTCTCACCGTTGTTTTAGGCAGAGACCGCCTGGGAACAGCAAGTTTGTGTCCCGGAGAATTCTGTGCGCTCTTTGCTTTTTATTTGCAGCGCGCTCAGTGCCTGGAGATGATGCCACCTGTTCTTCATAGCTTCCCTTTTCTTCTCTCAAGATTGGCAGGTCAGAGGGAGATTTAACAGCTTGAAAGAACTATTCTGTAGCCTTTCCATCGAATTTAAATAAAGCTCACAAGTCTTGTTAAGTTGGTATTTGAAGCCTCTTTGACATGCACTCAGCTTGGGCAGCCCCTTCCCCACCATCCTATCAGCTGGCAGTCTGATTCATCCTGACACATTCTTTGCTAATTGAACAGTGGCCTGAATGGCTCAAGCCTGGCCCCCAGAGCCACAGAGACCCAATTGTTTGATCCTTCCTGTGCCACTGACTCATTATTACAAGTTTTGGTAACTTTCACTCTTTGCACGTTTTCCTTCACGGACCAGGAAAACTCTGTGGACTCGTAGTTTGTGATTGCAGACCATGTGTGTGGTGCGGGGTTGGGTGGGGTGCAGAGTCTGGGAAACAACCACTACATGTGAAATCTGTCAGTTTAGGATCTTTATAGAGGATGATGGCTCTTGGGCCTGGTAGCAGCCTGCCTTCTTGGGCGCCTTCTACCCAACATCTAGAGCTGGGCCAGAGTCCTGTTGATGGCTTCGTCACACGTACCCAGTAAATGTAGAATACAATCGAAGCACAGGTCTGACCAGGGAAGATACGAGTGGACAAAAATTCCCAGAAAGTCATTTCTAATTGAAGTCTAATTTCTGGGCCTGAATGGTTCTCTTTCTTCCCAAATAGTTGATTATTCAGCTCCCAACCAAGTTAGTCTTTCATATTTCTGTGGTTCTGGGGCATGGTAGGACACCAGCTGTAGCATGTATAAGCCTGTATCTTTTGGAGGGGTGATTTACGAGTTACCCAGGCAGGAGCTGGGGCTAACATGGAAAAGACCCTGGCTTCCTGGTATGTAATGGCCTTCAGATATGTGGGCTCTGTCCCATATACCACACCCATGGCCTCCACCCCATGAACTCAGAGAAACATCTGCATCTTTTTTGAAGTTAATTTTCTCTTTACTGGAAGTTTTTTAGGGACTTACAGTATTTGAACTCCATAATAACTTAAAAAAAAGATTTTATTTGTTTATTTTTTTAGAGAAGAGCAGGGAGGGAGAAAGAGAGGGAGAGAAACATTGATGTGTGAAAGAAGCATTGATTGGCTGCCTCTTCTACGCCCTCAACCTGGGGCCTGGCCTGCAACCCAGGCCTGTACTTTGGGAATTGAACTGGCAACCCTTCCATTCGCAGGCCAGGGCTCAGTCCACTGAGTCACACCAGCCAGGGGGCGTAGAGTAACTCTTCTTAAGACAGAGTTGTATGCCATTCTAGGAATTAACATTGGATGAGGCTGTGGGTTGTTGTTGTTGTTTTTTAAGTTGATTTGAGAGAGAAACATCGATTTTTGTTCCACTTATTTATGCAGCCTTGGCATATTGGGACGATACTCTAACCAGCTTAGCTACCCAGCCAGGCTGCTTTGTTGTTTTAGCCGCTAACAGAAGGCGGTTTCAGACTAACTGGCAAAATAAAACTATAGCCAAAGAGGTTTCTTGAAAATACCTGAGTGGTGGCTGTAATGTGTGCTGTTTGTCTGCCTTCCCCCACAAAGGGTGTTTAAGCTACTGCTGTCACTGTACTTTTTCTACAGGGAGGTGTGTCAGTGAGGAGGCATCACATAGGAAAGGACTTTTGAAAGAGGTACAGTCTGATGTTCCTCCCTTTTTGAGGGAAGGGGTGATGCTTATGGACTGACTTTTGTCCAGTGTTTTCTTCAGACTGTGAAAGCTCCATTGGCTGTCCTCTGCTTCCCGGGACCTCCCCTACTACACATCCACCTTTATTTACAGATTGTTACTCTTCTTTGAGAAAGAGAATCTTAATCCTTGCTGAAGTAGTTAAACCTACTCTGTTAGACATGTTAATTCAGTGCCTAGGTATTTCAAAAACATGTCTAGGCTGTAGGCTTCCAGAATAGAAGGAAAGAGATGAACAGGCTCAATCCACAGGTAATTTACTGCTGGGGGCCGTGTGGGGAACGCGGAGCTGCCTGCCGACCCGGTTTTGGTAGTCTAGATCTGGAATCAGCAAACTATGGCTCAAAGACCAAATCTGGCCCGCCACCTGCTCTCGCCTGTTATTTTTCTGCCCAAGAGCTAGGAATTGTTTTTACATTTAAAAAATATTTTCAAAAAAATATTTTGTGATGTGTGAAAATTATGAAATTCAAATTTGAGGGCCCAAAAATGAAGTTTTGTTGGAAGGCAGCCAGTCACACCTGCTTCTTCGGGTGCTGTGTGTGGCTGCCTGCACGTTGCAATAGCACTTGGAGCAGGGGCCAAGGGACCAGAAAAGCCAAACAGGAGAGTTTGCTGACTGAGATACAGCAATTTTGCTCAAAAATAGAAAGTTTAAGTAATTTGGGATGATGACTTTAAGGAGCAGCCTGGCTAAACATGACTAATTAACAAATGAACTGTGGGTGCTGGATGCCATTAAGGTGGGCCCCTGAATCAGGTGAGGCCTCAGAGAGAGACTGTCGTGGGCTGGCTCTCTGTTTTGCAGAACAGAAATTATGTAATTGGTCTGTCCATGTGCTTGATTCTCAATTGACTAGAGATGTGAGAGTTATCACAAAAGGAAACTAGGGAAAAATGGAGAGCGTTTTGGCATCATTTGTATAAGTACAAACATAAACTTTTAACTTTTGCCCAGTAAGTGTTTTTAATGTAACTTTGGATGTTTGATATGGTATATTGTTGATGTGGTGCATTGTTGGAATTTATTGTATGGTTCGTATGCCATATTTATCGGAATGTTGTGGTCCGCGTGCATGTGTAAGACATAGAAGGAGATCTTGTTAAAAGCTAAGCCTTAGAGTCTCGATTCTAACGCTTTGGGTTGAATGTATAATTGACTGCTACGCAAACATTTCTCATTAGGTATACATTACAGTGTTGTAGAGGTTCTCCCAGGAACTTAGTTTAACATCCCCCCTGCCCCTACCACTGGGATTGCTTTATTAGAATTTCCTAGAAATAAGGGGACTAGTAAGGACTTTTAACATCTACCTAAACAGTTCGACCCATGTGGCTCCTTCTACAACATCCAGACTAATGCATTTATTTATTTGTTTGTTTGTTTATTCATGTATTTATTTTTAAACCTGGGTTCTTTCCCTTATTTATTTATTTATTTGATTACATTCATTTATTTATTTATTTTTAGGGAGGAGAAGGAAGGGAGAAAGAGAAGGGGAGAAACATCAGTGTGTGGTTGTCTCTCACGCGCCCCTTACCGGGGACCCGGCTCGCAACCCAGGCCTGTGCCCTGACTGGGAATTGAACTGGCGACCCTGGGGTTCGCAGCCCACACTCAATCCACTGAGCTACACCAGCCAGGGCTATTTATTTTTTATATTTGTATATGATTGACACTTTCACAGCTTAAATTTTTATATTATATTGTTTCATATTATCGTAAGATGTTTAAGGCTTGAGAACTTCAGCAGCATGGTACAGTTTCACCCCCCTGCAATATTTTTAGCTCTCAACTGGGAGACCCCCACCAGTCAGTCTCAGAGCCGTGTTTCTCTGCCGTTCTGTGTGTCCCAGTGTAAATGGACCTTAGGGACCACCTCTGCTTCTGCGTGGTGCTGCACCTAAAGCGGACAAGGTATAGTGTTTTTAGCAAAGACCTCAGAGAGGGCAGGATCACAGCGTTGGAATAAAAAAACTTAGGGGCAAGGGCAGAGTCCATCTGCCGAAAGTAAAGATTGTAGTCATTGTCAAAGCAGTATTTGTCTTTTAAGATGATAGTAAACTTAAGACCTTTTTACGAACTATTACAATGATTAAACTCATTTCAGACTTGCACGCCCCAGTTTTGGGCTTATATGAGCATCAGATAAAGCAATAGAGCTTACTGCTTTAACAGTTTCTGGTGGTGGAGGCATTTTCAGTGTGTGTCTGGTGGCGGGGAGGGGCAACCCCTCTAAAATTGTGCTGTTACCGTTTAGTACTCTACTGTAAAAGATGGACGTGGTCTAAAGCCATCTAAACATTTCAGTTAAAGAGTAGTCATAGTGTATTTTTCAAGTGACCAGTAATACTGTTCATGGGAAGCCCTGGAGGTAGTCATTTGTCACAGCCTCCTACACTTAGATTAGTGATGGGAAGATCATGGTTTACCCACCCAAAACCGTGGGGATTTGATAACTGAGGGTTGCTAAATTGTCCAATAATTGTTAAAGTTGTGCCTAGAAAAGGGTTGCACGTATCTGAACCTAATTTTGAGTTCACACAAACAAGATTGGATCGCCGGGGGTTGGATTGACGATGGCCAAACTCCAGGGAATAGTAACCAAATGGAGTATTTCATTAATTCACAAATAAAAAAAGTAAGTTGACAGTCCTCTTTGGCAGATACAAATACTCTCCAGATACCCTCTTTCCTGTGTCATTGCTGGAAACATAACAACAAATTATTGATCTCTAGCTTTCCCACTATAAGAACTTCTACCTAGAAGACTACTAAACTTCTGTTTCAGCTGTATTTATTGGATGTATTGGAAATAAGTAGGTTTTTTTTATAGCATCTAATTTTGTTTTTATAACAATGATGCTGCAAGACAGGACACATGTGATTTTGGTTCCACAGATAGTGAGAGGCCAGAGCCTTTACTGCTGATAGTAGAGTGTGGCCTTAAATTCAGCTTTTAAGGTCATGGATCCAGCACTCTTATTATGTAGCTTCTCTCCCCAGGGAAGTGTGAGTCTTTCTCTTCACTGACTGAACAGAAGACTTATAACAGGAAATAAAGATACCTGTTTAAAAAAGGTTTTATTTGTTTATTTTTAGAGAGAGGGGGAGGGAGGGAGAAAGAGAGGGAGAGAGACATCAGTGTGTGGTTGCCTCTCACACATCCCCTGCTGGGGATCTGGCCTACAACCCAGGCACATGCCTTACCTGGGAATCGAACTAGTGACCCTTTGGTTCGCAGGCTGGCACTCAGTCCACTGAGGCACACCAGCTGGGGCAAGATACTTAAAGTGTTGTCAGGACAGTGCGATGGGGGAAAGCATCCTCTTAATTATCCTTTTAAGTGATAGTTTGAAAAAAAAAATCAGCAGGGGGTACATCTTCCACGTGTGTTAACTTGGTATATATAATATATGAAGTATAAAATGTATTTTAGGAATTTTGACCTGAGACCTTTGGAAGTTTACAGCACAATTTAGAAAAGAGTCAGAAGGAAAAAAAGCATCACTGGGTAAGCAGTGCTGTGGATTGAAAACATTTTGCCCCCTTAATGCTTAGCCTCAGCTCATCAATGAGAAACCAAGAGGAAGTGGACACACTGAGTAATAAATAGGTTTTGCCTCCCTGCCCTCCTCTGAGTCATATGTGGGTAAGGAGAGGCAAGTTTGTGAAAATGTGTGCAGACTCCTCCCGGGACTCTGCTCCTATATCAGGGCAGGAAGAGGTATTTCTAAGAGGCCTGAATTAGTTCTGTTACTGATAACAGGTTACTCCAAAACTTACTAATAGCTTAAAATAATAACCAGTTATTATCTCACATAGCTTTCATAGGTCTGGAATTTGGAAGCAGCTTAGCTGAGTGGCCTGACTTAGGATTACTTGTGCTACTTTTGAGAACACAGCCACGGTGTTGGCCGGGACTGTCGTCATCTGAAGGCTTGACTGGGGCTAGAGGATCCTCTCCACAGGTGGCAAGTTAGGGCTGGCTGTTGCTGCGAGGCCTCACTGCTTCCCCATCTGGATGGACCTCTCTCTCAGGGGGATTGGATTGCTGCAGTGTGTTTCCAGTCTGGCAGCTAACCGCCCACAGAGTGGGTAGTCCAAGAGCAAGATGGAAGTGGCAATGTCTTTTATGACTTAGTCTCAGAAGTCACACTCTGTTATTTGCACAATATCCTTTTGGTTACTGGGTCAGTCCAAGGGTATGAATGCCAGGAGGTGGGACTTAATTGGGGGACATCCTGAAGGCTGCCTACCTCAAGGCCCTTTCCTACTAAAAAAATACTAAAGGGTGTAATTTCAAAGACTACAAGGTTTTTTCATTACTCACTTCCTTTGGGGCCTCTTCACTGCTTCCCCCACTCCTCTCTGGGGCCTCTCCTTTTCTTAGAGTGCAGGAGCAGAAGAGGCAGGAACATGATGTAGCTTTTAACCAGTGTCCCTATCCTGTTGTGCTAGGTGTCTCATGTGCCCCATGTACTGGCTGCTGTTGCTGTCTGGAGGCTCCTGTCTTGCTGACTCTTTATCCTGCATCAGCTTCCCAGCTCTATGTAGGCGGTTGCTACTTTGTGAGAGAGGCAGTTGGTATTTTGAATTCTCCAGTAATTATTTCTGAAGAGATGCACATTATGGTTGTTTGGCAGCCACAGAGTGAAGTTACACAATTTCAGATCTCTGCAAAGGAGTCCCATCTGGCAGCACGTGCTCTTTCTACCCTTGTTCTTCCTGCTGCAGTCACTTGGGGGTGTAGGAGTCCTGTGGGGAGGGCACTCTGTGATTTCCGTCTATGGTAGGGGATTTCTACTCTGTTTGAAGTGTAACCTCAAACAAATCCTTCTCTGGAGAAGGCTTTGGCTTCCTGATAGACAGATACTTCATGGATAGTGGGCCCTGCATTCTTACCTTCTATAACCTTGGCCTTCAGAGGATAGAGTTCGGGTCTCTTTTTAAATAAAATGGTATATGGTACTGGTTTGGAAATTTGAAGTACTCAATCCTTAGTGCCAGCCTTTTCAACTTACCAAATGGTTTTCCAGGTGATTCTTTACCTGTGGAGTCTTATATTTTAGAGTGAGCCTCTCTCTGGAGCTAGAAGTCTGTCTCTTAGGAAAACAGCATGGCACTTGGCTCGCTGTCTTTTGCAAAAAGCGGCCACCCCTCCCCACCTTCAAACCTCAGTTCCTGGGCAGTGATTTCGTTTCGTTTTGTTAGAGGGTGGGGAGGAGCAAGTTTGGACATTTTATTTTACTTTTAAAAATATTTTATTCATTTATTTTTAGAGAGAGAGGAAAAGGAGAAAGAGACAGAGAGAAACAACATCAGTCGGTTGCCTCCTGCATGTCCCACACCAGGGACCTGGCCTGCAACCCAGGCATGTGCCCTGACTGGGAATTAAACTGGTGACCTTTCAGTTTGCAGGAGGGCGCCCAATGCACTGAGCCACACCAGTCGGGCCTGGACAGTTAGTTTATTATCTGGGTTGGATCAGGGGTGTGTATATGTGTTGGTGTTGCTTTTGTGCTTTAAGTATTAACGTCTTAAAATTCTAGCTTACCTAAGAGGATGCTCTGCCTTTTCCTGCCTTGACTCATCCACTTGGAACCCTGACCTGAGGCCCAGTGGTTGTCAGGTGAATAGGAGCTCTGCAGCCCACACCCTTAGGTTCTACCCGGCCTTCCTGGAAGAAGCTTTCTTGTCCTGTGGTCCTGTCACTGTACACTAAATACTTAGTGTTTACTTCTACCCCATTTTTAAATTGATTGATTGGAGAGAGAGAGAGGAAGGTGGGGGGAGAGAGAGATTGATTTGTTGTTCCACTTATTTATGCATTCACTGGTTGATTCTCATATGTGCTCTAACCTGGGAATGAGCCTGCTACCTTAGCATATGAGGATGATGCTCTCACTAACTGAGCTACCTGGCCAGGGCCACGTCAACTCCATTTTAGGGCTGATGTACTCAACTAAGTATCTGACAACATACGTATATACAATATATTTCAACTTTGGGGGAATCAGTGGGACTGGGAACTCAGAGTCATGAAATGGAAAAAAACCTCAAACTTGCCTACATGCTAATGTGTACCCTGTTAACAGTATCCTCAGGGCAGACCACTAGCAGAAAGGATGACAGGGTGTCAGAAGCACAGTTGTTTCCCTCCTGAAGCCCTTGATTCAAACCTGGGAGATCAGGGGGTGGGAGGGCAAGACTGAGCATCTGTTTAAAGAAGAAGGGATCTTCAGAGGGAGGAGTCAGAGGAAGACAAAAGTTGATCCTTTACACTGTTGTAGAGAACTGTATGGCTTTATCATGATTTATGCATACTTTTTTCTGTATAAAAAAAGATAATCATGTGAGAAGGGCATCATTTATGTATCAAGCATTCCCTGGGCAGTGGGCACTGACTGAGCTTCAACACTGTTTTGGGCGCTTGGTTTTTGCTCTGGGGCAAGAAGGAGACAGAGCGTGAGGCCCCTGCAGAGCTCAGAGTCTGGAGGGAGCTAGCACCTTCTATTTCCCAGACTTCTTGGTTTTCCCAGATATGTTAGCAGCAGATAGATAATTTTCACAGCAGTTTAGCACGGTAATGTGTGAGAGAGTTCTCAGAAAAAAGTAGATGTTAAAAATTAGAATTAAAAGTCACCGCCTCCCCAAACAACAACAGAAACACAAAAGCCTGACTTCTGGTCATGTTGGAGGTGTAGGTAAACCCACTTCACCTCCTTGTGCAATCACAGAAAGAGTTACAACTAGAGCTCAAACAAATAACACCTAGAACTGTCAGAAAATTATATGGAAGTCCGACGAACAACGATTTAAAGAAGCCACATTTATCCAGATGGGTAGGAGGGGTGGGGATGTGGGGATGGGCAGAGGGGCATGGAGACGTGATGGCTGCCGAACGGGCAGTCCTATATTCACATGTGATAGATAAAAATCGGGAGGGATACCTTGGGAGTGAGCAATCCCAGCCCTAGGCCAGACCACACAGCCTAGGGTTCCAGCACCCAGAAGATAAATCCCCATAA
Source organism: Macrotus californicus (assembly GCA_007922815.1). Classification (NCBI taxonomy): domain Eukaryota; kingdom Metazoa; phylum Chordata; class Mammalia; order Chiroptera; family Phyllostomidae; genus Macrotus; species Macrotus californicus. The sequence continues at coordinate 27,299 of VMDR010000721.1, forward strand.
CTTCTGGCTATAAAAATCAGTGGGGGTTGAGGCGGCAGAAGAAACTGCCAGATTTTCAGGAGACTGCCCTTAAAGGTCCTATGTGGTCTTAAAATGTATGCACATCCCTCTGGGATTCAGCATCAGGGCAACAACTGGAAGGGTGCCAGTCACACAGGGTGAGTGCTGGGCAAACCTCCAGAAGCCAGGCAGTGGCATTGTCCCCTCTCTGAGCCCTTCCCACACATAGAGCCACAAAGCAGTGAAGCAGGTTGCCCCACCCTGGTGATTACCTAAGGCTCTGCCCCACACAATTTACAGGTGCCTTTTCTACAATAGGCCACGCTACTAAGACAGGGAGTCAGAGCAGCTCTACCGAATACACAGAAGCAAATACAGGGAAGCTGCCTAATTGAGGAGACAAAGAAATATGGCCCAAATGAAAGAACAGAACAAAACCCCGGAAAAAGAACTGAACAAAATGGAGATAACCAACCTATCAGATGCAGAGTTTAAAACACTGGTGATCAGGATGCTCAAAGAACTTGTTGAGTACAGCAACAAAATAAAAAAGACCCAGGAAGAAATGAAGGTTACACTAAGTAAAATAAAGAAAAATCTACAGGGAACCATCAGTGGAGAGGATGAAGCTGAGAATCAAATCGACAATTTGGAACATAAGGAAGAAATAAACATTCAATCAGAACAGCAAGAAGAAAAATAACTTAAAAAAGGAGGATAGTGTAAGTTGCCTCTGGGACAACTCCAAACATACCAACATCTGAATCATAGGGGTGCCAGAAGGAGAAGAGGAAGAGCAAGAAATGGAAAACTTACTTGAAAAAATAATGAAAGAAAACTTCCCTAATTTGGTAAAGGAAATAGACATACAAATCCAGGAAGCACAGAGTCCCAAACAAGATGGACTCAAAGAGGAACACACCAAGACACGTCATACTTAAAATACCAAAGGTTAAAGATAAAGAGAGAATCTTAAAAGCAGCAAGAGAAAAGCAGAGAGTTACCTACAAAGGAGTGCCCATCAGACTGTCAGTTGATGTCTCAAAAGAAACTGCAGGCAAGAGCGACTGGCAAGAAGTATTCAAAGTGATGAAAAATAAGACTCTGCAGCCTAGATTACTCTATCCAGCAAAGCTATCATTTAGACTGGAAGGGCAGATAAAGTGCTTCCCAGATTAGGTAAAACTAAAGGAGTTCATCATCACCAAGCCATTATTACATGAAATATTAAAGGGACTTATTTAAGAAAAAGAAGACCAAAACTACAACAACCAGACCTAAAAATACAAAAACAAAAACAAACGAATCAAACAACTAGAACAGGGATAAAATCATAGGTAAGGGGATAATTTAGGTGTTAACAGTGGGGACGGGAAGGGGGCAGAATGGGGAAAGAGGTGCAGGGATTAAGAAGTATAAGTGGTAGGTACAAAATAGACGGGGGGATGTTAACAAAAGTATAGGAAATGGAGAAGGCAGAGAACTTACATGTATGACCCGTGGACATGAACTAAGGTGGGGGACTGCCAGAGGGAATGGAGGTACTGGGCAGAAGGGGGCAAAGGGGGAAAGTTGGGACAACTGTGATAGCATAATCAGTAAAATATGAAAAAACATGAAAGCCTTTTGAGCTTGACAATTATCATATCTCTAAGACGATTCATATACTTGGCCATATCTGCTATAGCAGAGGGGAGTGATGTCATCTTTTCCAACTCCTTTCTGTAAGTAGAATTCATCTAGCACATCGTAGGCTTCCTCATGAGAAATTTAAAGTCCCAAACCTGTGTGAAGGTGAGACCTATCACCTCTCAAGTATGTGTCCCTACAAGTGACACACATAAGAGACTACTTAAAGCATTTTCTGAAATGTAAGTCTGTGGTGCGGTAGAACATTTTATTAGGTATTTTAGGGTACTGCTCCTGTCCTGTTACCCTCTGGGCCTCTGTGTTTTGTTTTGTTTTTAAACAGTTTTATTGAAATATAATTCACATGCCATACAATTCACCCATTTAAAGAAAGTACAGTTCAATGTTTTTTATTTATTTTCTTAAAATTTACTTTATTTCCATTTCCTTGATTTTTTAAGCAAGATTTTGTTTGTTTGTTTATTTATTTATTTATTTTTTAGGCAGGAGGAGAAAAAGAGAGGGAGAGAAACATCAATGTGTGGTTGCTTCTTATGTGTCACACACTGGGAACCTGGCCCTCAGCCCAAGCATGTGCCCTGATTGGGAATTAAACCCACGGTCCTTTGGTTCGCCGGCCAGCGCTCAACCACTGAGCCATACCAGCCAGGGCTCAATGGTTTTTAGTATATGAACAGAATTGTGGAACTCTTGCGTCAATCTAATGTTTAGAATCTAATTTTTATCGAATTTTATCACACTCAAAGAAACTCTTGCCCATTATCACTCACCTCCCTCCACCCCCATTCTACCCTCCAGTACTAGGTTACTGGTAAGCTACTTTTGTCCCAGTAGATTTGCTTGATCTGGACATTTCATATAAACATGTAGTCTTTTTTGACTGGCTTTGTTCACTTACCACAGTGTTTTCAATGCTTATTTTGTTGTAGTATGTATTACTACTTCATTCCTTTTTATTGTCGATTAACACTCCACTATATGGATATACCACATTTGGTTTACCCATTCATCAGTTTGTGAGCGTTTGGGTTATTTCCACTTTGGGGCTGTTACGAATAATACTGCTGTGAATGTTTGTGTTCAAGTTTTTGTGTGGATGGATGTTTTTATTTCTCTTGGGTATATACCTAGTAGTGGAATTGCGGGGTTCTAAGGCAACTATTTCTAACATTTTGAGGAATTTTCAAACTTTTACAAAATTATCACACCATTTATATTCCTACCAACAGCATATAAGGGTTTCAGTTCCTCCACGTCCTTGATGATGTTGTTATCTATCTGATTGTGGCCACCTTAGTAGGTGTGGAGCAGTATCTTGTGGTTTTGGTTTGATTTGGTTTTGATTTGAAATTTCCCTAGTGGCTAACAGTGTTGAGCATTGTTTCATGTACCTGTTGGCTGTTCCTACAGCTTTTTTAGCAAAGTGTTTATTCAGGTTCTTTGCTTACTTTTTAATTGGGTTATTTATCTTTTTGTATTGAGTTGTAAGAGTACTATATGCATTCTAGATACTAGTCCTTTATTAGATATGATTGCCGATGTTTTCTATTCTGTGACTTGTTTTTTTTTTTGAAGGTATCATTTGAAGTATAAGAATGTTTTAATTTTGACAAAGTTCACATTATCTATTGCTGTCATATCTGAGAAGACTTTGCCTAACCAGCGGTCCTGGGAGAAGCAGAGGTGGAGCACGCTGGGGTTGGAAAGAAAAACCCTCTGGTGAACCGGAGACAAGACAGATGGGTAGAACGGGGTTAGGTTTTGAGTGAGGAGAGACTTTTGTGTTTACTAAGAAGGATTCTGGGCTTTTGAATGTAGTTTTATGTCTTTTTGTGTTTAAGTGGAATAAGGACACACACTTTACATATTGTTCTTTGCTTTTTCCCTGTAATGTGTCTTTGAGATCCTCCCATATTAGCTGAGATAGGTCTGCTTCCTCGTTAACACCCACGATACTCCAGTGTAATGTTGCACCCTGAATTTTCTGTCAGTCCTCTGTAATACTTTAAAATAGCACAAAAAAGGGTAGGAACCCGCACTCATGAATATCCTCATCCTTGTACATGTGTGTGTTTGGCCCTTTTTGGCATAATTAAAATAAATTCCTAGCAATGGAATTGATGAGTTAAAGAATCAGTTCATTTAGATTTTGGTAGGTATTGCTAAATACTTCCTGAAAGATTCCCACAGTACAAGTTCCCACAAAATGTACAAGAGTGCCTGCCGGCCCCCTTGCCCAGCAGCTGTTACTAGGTGTCATCGATGTTTCCATTTTTACAAATCTGATGAGTTAAAAACTGTATTCTGTTTATTAACTGTATATGAATTGAAAGTGAGCATATTTTTCAAATATGTTTTGGTAATTTAAAAAAATTGATTGCTTGTATACGCCTTATCATACAGAATTTACTCATTTTAGTTCACCGAAAGGCACCAGGGACAGGGTTATTTTACATGGGAAATGGGGAGGAGGCGATATGGTCTTCTTGCTCACTCCCTCCGATTTATAAAGGCCTTAAGACACAAAAATGCCTGTGTGTGTTCCTTTCAACTCTCCTGATTTTATGAGGTTCTGTCTGTAAAATGCTCAGTCGTCGTGCCTGACAACAGTAGTCTGCACTCGACTTCCTCCACATTGTTTTCACCTTACGCCAGATTTTGCGGGAGGCGGCTCGGCTGGTGCCTCGTGATGATGACTCCGGTGTTTCCTGTACATGTGGTGTGTGAGCCTGCCTGCCAGGGCCTCCTGCTGCCTGACCTCTGCATGGCCATGGTCCCTGGGAAGGCTGGCAATTTGGTTCCCCCTTCAAATCAGCGTATTTTAAATGTCCAGTAGTGTCACTAGAGAAGAGCTTCATGTAAGTAAAAAAGTGGAAAATGGCCTGCAGACTTAGGCCAAATCTTGGCTGTCACCTGACCTTGTGACTTCACCAGAAACCTGAACCACCCTCCAGGGAAGGAAGTTATTTTCTGAAGTCTGTTCCTAGGGGTTTGATTCTCTGCTCAGGTAGTGTGCCTGAGGCGCTTCCTCCCACACCCAGTGAACTGAGGCACCCATATCCCCTCCGGCTTCCACTTGATATTCAGTGTCCCTTTAGTTCACCCTCAGTCCAGTCTTGATGTCAACATGCGTGAAGTAAGGTGACCGAAATTTGTTTAAACAGACTTCTTTGAGTTTGTGTCTTAGTGAGTGTTCCCTCTCAAGGATTTAGTCCCCACTTAAAATTGCCTAAAACAGCACTTGCCACACATTCCTTAGAATGTTCTCAGAGGTGACACGTTTTATTCTTTGATGTTGAGATTTTTTTTTTTTCTCCCAGTAGCTTAAGGGTTTTTAAACCCCACTGTCGTGATTGGGGGCGGGTATTGAAGTTTTAACTATAAAGTAATGAGAGGAGCCCCTCCCTTTGAGGACCTTAACTGCAGCCAGTCTTCCTGGAGCGGGGGCTCCTGGCTGGGCAGCTGTGGACGTGCTGCACCATGGAGTGCGCTTGTGTGAGTTTTCATTGAGTTTCAGGTTTTCGTGGGCCCTGTGAAAATTTATCTATGAACCCTTCCTGAATTACTATAAAAGACACTCAGTTTCATGTATTGGTTTTAAGGGTTCTGCCTTGGAGTCAGACCTTGTATCTTAGACTTGGATGCCAGATACTATTTGTGGATTTTGAGGTTAGAAACAGGCCAGGCTGTATGTATGTGTGTGCCAGACAAGAAGCCTGTTCACATTTTGGCAGCTTCCTCACTTTACCTCCCAGGTATTTGGAACCCCCTAAAAGGGACCATCTGTAGCTAAAGGACAGAAAAGATAGATCTAAAACGAGCTTGCAGACAATGTTACACCAAAAAGTTAAAATCTGAGGGGAAAAGTCAAGCATACGCGAGAGTAATGCCAAATCTGAAGCCATATATTGTTTTCCAAGTGCTTGCCGGTTTCTCTTCTGAAACGAGATGACACGTGTAGCAGCTAGTCAGTGGGTCCTCTGCAGACGTTTCTGAGTTTCAGATATGTTTGGTGATAATAGCATTTCTCCTTGTCTAAGGCTTTCAAGGTTTTTTTTATCAACTTGCATTTTAACCCAGTATATTTTCTCTATCCTGGAGTACAAACCACAATGTCAAGTTGTTATCTCAATCTTGAAGTTTTTGGCATTTCATGCCTTTTCTTACAAAGGAGGAGAGGAACCTTTCTTTTTGCAGGAGGAGACTCTGTATCCTCCTGAACAAGCATAAAAGACATCTGCTGTCTTGGAGCATCCATGGGGGAGTCACACAACCTTTTAGGCTTGTGGGAGGCTGACAATGGAAAGGAAGGGTTTCGTTCACAGCAGCAAGTGTGAGAAGTGGAAATGTTGGTCTATTTTTGGATTTCCTCTGTGTCTGCTTTGAATTCATCTACTGATCTCATCTCTGTGTTCACCAAGCCACCAGGCACTGTCGTGCTTGTCAGACTCAGGCTCATTCCAGGGAGTCAGTCAGTACCCTGAAGGAAGGTTTTGAAGGAATACAGGACTTTTGTAAAAACGGAAGGATGAATGGAAGTAGGTTAGTTACACAACAGGGTTTTCAGATTAAAAACAGGGACTGACAACTGGCTGGAGCTCTGATGGAGGCTTGGGAACTGGAGCCCACTGAGAGTGGGGGTTTTTCTTCTTACTGAAAGTTACCTGTGGTGCGGTACTTGAAGTGTGGGTTCTGCTTTAGGGCCGCACGTAGCTATGTGGGGTCTAGGGGCCTAGTCCCCAGGTGGGACAAGGACACTTGCCGATTTAGAGTGTAAATGAAAAAAAAAAAATCTGACTCAAACATACGTTTTTGAGTTGTGTGATTAATTTTCTTTTCTTGTTCTACGTTCTCACAACTCCCAAAACAGGTTTAAGTCAATGAGCAGTCCTCTCCCACCACTCTGTCCCGCCCCATCAGTCCTTTCTGCTGGTGACCGAACATAGAGACCAAGGCGGGGTCTGCCGTGATGAGGTGTAGGGCTGGCGAGTGTACTGACCTGGCACCCGGACTGAACTAGCCAAGAGATGCCTGGGTTGGGGATCTTCTCGGTGGAGCTTCTTTAGTATCTGCTCAGGGTTGGAGATGGAATACAGAGGAGGGGGGTTTGTTTTCCTTCGCTGGTCCACCGTGGTAGGTGGCCTGCTTTCTGAGGGTTTTACAGTCGGTGAAACCCTTTCATTCCTTAGAGCTATAGGTGGAAGCCACTGGCCAGTTCCAGTCATAAAGGAGTCCTGCAAAAAGATGGGTGAGGATGCTCCGGTTTTTGATCCTGGGTTAGGGTTAGGGAGTAGGGTTAGAAGGTCATCTCTGAATTTCCTTTAAAATGATGATAACCAGTGTATTCGGTTTTTGCTGCTACGCTATTGTTATTTCAGATATCTAAGGAAAGCACTGTCTTAGTGCTAAAGAAATACCCTCATTATACCTTCCTAATTGAAGCTTTCCTAATAAGACCCCAATTAAAAAGGATCTTCATTTCTTTACGAGTGATTTGAGAGAATTCCTGGCCCAACTTAGAGAATGCTTCTAAAGAAAAAATGACCTTATTGTAAAGACGCCTGAGAAAAGCGAAGAGGGAAGAGCCGACTGTCTGTCTATTTGGGGTCAGCAAGTAGAGCATGTTATGTACCAACGCCAAACAGGTAATTCTGTAATAGACGACTTTTGTGTTTTGTTTTAGACTCACAAGAAGTTGACGAGCAGCTGATAGCAGAAGTGGTTGGAAAATGTCCGTCTGAGACTTGTTCTAGACCCTCGGAAAATGAGGTGTCCCTGCAAGCTATTGATTCTTACTCAGTCAAGGCTTTCAAAGAAGAACCTGAACATGATACTAGCAAAGTTTCCGTAGTGAGGCCATTTTCCGTAGAAATCAAGAACTCCGCGGAAATCTCGGCGGCTCCGGGAACAGAAGTGGCGTACGGCTGTGTAACTGCCGTCTCAGGCCAGGCTTGGCCCTCCAGCCTGCCGGAAGCCATCCAGGGCGAGGCGATGACAGAAAGCACCATGGGGGTCACGCCGGAGGCTCCCACAGAAGCTGACCTACAGAGTGGGAACCCCTGTCTCGAGCCAGTGCGCAGCAGGAGCAAGCTAAGAAAGCCCAAGCCTGTCTCTTTGAGGAGGAAAACAGCTGGCGAGTCCTCAGAAACAGAAACTTCTGTGGAGGGCACGCCTCTCCCCTCGGCATCTGACGCTGATGACATGGATGGGAACACAGATCCTTCGCTAGGGGATGCCAGGATCCCCAAACCTGCCCCTGACGTCCAGGAAACATCAAGCAGCACTCCCAGTAGTGACACCAATGACTCGGGGGTGGAGCTGCTGGAGGAGTCGAGGAGCTCCCCTCTGAAGCTTGAGTTTGATTTCACAGAAGATGTGGAAGACGTGGAGTCCAGGAAAGGCCTTCCACGAAAACTTGGCAGAAAGCTGAGTGACAAACTGACTCCCAAGGTACAGAAAGAGGGCGTCAGTAGGCCAGTAGGCGCCAGAAGCGCAGAACCGCCTCCGGACCCAGCTGCTGATGATGCTCCTCTCTCCCAAGCATCTTCTAAGCTTGATCCCAGTCAGCGCGATCGCCCCTGCGTCAGTCCGTTTGGGGGCCAGTCCTCACTGCAGAGCTCCCCTCCCCTCTCCTCTAAGGGCTCCTACCACTTTGATGAATCCACGGATCCCTTTAAACCAACTACAGCTTTACCAAACAGTGACTTCTGTTCTCCTGCTGGTAATCATGTTAATGAAATCTTAGAATCACCCAAGAAGGCAAAGTCGCGTTTAATAACGTGAGTGACGACGGGTATGGGGTTGTGTCCTGTGTACACGCTGAGCATTTGGCAGCCCGCTGCTTTGGGTTTTGGTGAATTGGAGTTATTTTGAGGTGCAGCTGGGCAGACACAAAGCTTCCAGCCTTATATTGTAGTCTCTCCTGTTTTGAAGCAAACCCTTGTGTGGAATCAGAAATAACTAGATGTTTCCTTTTTAGGTGTGTGCCTGGTTTCTGAATCCTCAGCCTATTCAGCCGAGCTCTTTCCCCCACCCCACGCCCCCTCACCATCTGCCTTGGGTACTTTTTTCCTGTTTTTTAAAAAATGGCACAAGGTAGGCAGGTAGAGATTTGATGGTTTTCAGAAATCCTGTCTGGGCTGTCAGGAATCGCTTTATATAGGATTCAAGTGTCACGTTACCCACCATCTTCGGATTCCCTGTGGATAAAACAAAAATTCCAAGCCTACAGATTACCTGTTCAGGGGCAAGGACTTGTAGAAAACGGTCCAGAAGGGTCTTACAGAAGTTTTTCACCTAAAACGGAAAGCTGTGATTTTGCTGGAAACAGACCACGGAAAGTCGGTGAGAGGTCTTATGTCTTTGTGCTTTAGCTTCTGGTTCCATCAGCAAGAAGGTGAATTCCCAGTGAGAGTCAAACATGTTTTAAACGGTGACATAAATCTGACTAAATTAGTCTTTTGTTGTGTGTTGTGACACCTCTGCTCACCCCACCCCTGGCCCCGCGAAATCTGGAGCCACCCTTGCAAGGTTCTTGGAGTTCTCAGAGTAGTGAGCTCAGGCCATAGTGCCTGTGAAGTTTCAGCTTAAACTTGTTGCAGGATTACTTTATCCCAACACTTGAGTGATGGCAATAGACCCCTTTGTGACCCTGTGACGTTTTGCTAAAAATTGACTATAAAGAAAGAACAGTGGCATAGAGGGTGAAATATGAAAAGGGGGGATCAAAAGGAATACCACAGTTTTAGTTGTCACTGTAGATAGCGCGGAAATAATTTTTAGCATTACTGTGACTTCAAGAAGAATGCTGGGTGGCTTGGTGAATTATACTAAAGGGAAAGGTGCGAAGAACAGAAAGTACTGATCAGGACCAAGACGCTTGAGCAATGTAGGCATCAGCCCTGCAGCAACTTCAGAATGTCTAGGGGGATAAAATGGCATTGGCAGTTGTTGATCTGTTTTTGACTATGTATGAGCAGTTAAATGGTTGCTGAAAAATATGACCGATCAGGTGTCCTCAAAGTGCTCTTCGGTGGTGAAGGCTAGTTACCGTTGTCTGAGACAGTGTGGCCCAGGGCGTTGCCTTGGTGCTTCCTGCTTTGGAGTGGCCTATATACAGGGCGCTTCTGCCTAGCAAGGTTGGAAAGTCACTGGGGAACCTTCCTCTCAGTTACAGGTTGAAGGCTGGTGGCCAGTGCATTCATGTTAGATAAGATTAAACCTGGGCCAAAGGGGGGGAATTTACCCCACATCTTATTTTCAGTAGCAAGAAGCACCTCTCTCGAGTCCTACCGCCCTTACCTGGTAGCATGTTCCTCCTGTTCTGTTTTTGGTGAATGGACTTCTTGATCCTTACAGACTTTTCTTTTAACTCAGTGCAGTCAAAACTCTTGTCTCTGAGAAGGGTGCTTGACCTCTGTGTAACTCCGATTTTGTTTAGCAAATCCCTTCGTTGGTACGAAAGACCGAAAATATAAATATGATGGTAGAACCTAGTGGGGAGTTAGAAGTTCTGTTAGCCGCTTACTTGTGTGACTTTTTAGAAGATGTGTAATTCAGATTCTTTTTTTGTAAACTGGAGACATCGTACTATGATTGGGATTTTTGTGGACCAAATAAGATAAATTATGTGAAATCACTTTAGGTGTTTTAGTGACACATACCCACAGTCGATATAAGCAGACGTTTCCAACTATATTTTTATTTACGCATTGCCTTAGTTTGGACCACTATAAACATTTAAGAGTAAATGTGTTCAGCAATGAAATGTTGTTTACTTTTTCATCTGTAAGTGTGAATATATGGCATTTCTGAATGTTTCTACTGCTCTTGCTCTTAGAGTTGAGGTTCCTGAGAGTCATTCACTCACCAGTGATACATTCATGAATATGACATTTTTAATTTGTATCTCACCTCAAAGAAAGAACTTTGCAGCCTTTACATCTACCAGACTAGTGATAAATACTCCAGGCTTTACATGATTTTTTTCTCCATCTGTCTGTCTCTTCCCTGTCTCTGATTTTGCTGGTGCATCAGGACTACCGAACAAGTGAAATTTCTCTGTTTTCTGTTGTAAGTGCTCCTGTTGCTGCTTCTGTTTGTCCCTGGGGCTGTCGGCACTTCCTCTCCCAGCCTCCCTGACCATCCCTCCATAGCATGCTGGCTTCTGTTTCCGAGTTTGACTTTTGGATTATTTTTTGCATTTCACTTGCCACTTCATGAGTCAGCTTAGCCTTGCAATTGTCTGTACCTACAGGAGTGGAGGTGGGCCTTCCCACCTTGGGTGCGAGAGCTTGCGCTCCCTGCCTTGGCACGCCTCGCGTGGTGCTTTGATGCCCAGTGCTGGCTTGGCTCCCTTCCAGCAGTGGTTTCAGGGACTGCTCTGCTATTTAATGGTGGAAATAACTGGCTTTTTTGATAGGAGAGGGCTGCTGGATTGGAGTAGGGGGTAAAAGGAAGACATCTTACTATGATCAGGGTCTTTGTGGACCAACTTAAGTTTGGTGGTGGGATGCCACTCAGGCTTTAGGAAAGAAAAATATGAAACAGGTAGTGGTTGTGCACATTTTGGTAACATTTATGCTTGCCCTTTTTTGTCCCACACAAGAAGAAAAAATTGCAAATTATTATTTTGTCAGAGTAACATTACTGAAACTTTTAAGTTCATTCAAACAAAATTTGAGCTAGTCTTTGGATCACGAATTACGTGCTGGTGTAAAAGTGACATGTGGTTTGAGTTTTCCCTAGTTCCAGCCATGACATTCCTTTCTATCTTACTCCATAATAGGAATGGTAACAGTTTACACAGATATTTTTCTCTTTATACATTCTTTTGACCACAGTTCAATTCTGTTAGCACACGGGTCTGGAGCTGTCTTATCCGACTTTTATGGCTTTTAGTGCAATAAAGAATTTTTAAAGAATCTGGTCGAGCGTGGTAATTTTTCTAATGTACATCAAAGCCCAAGTGAATGAGGATCAGATGAACTGAGTGTCTCTAGGTGCTGAGGCTGCTCCCTAAAAGGCTATGGTGGTGTGTTAACTGAAAACCGTGGTGGTCACAGTACTGGTATTTAACATCCCACAGATGCTCACGAGGAAGTGTTTTCAGAAAATGAAGTGAACTGTAGTTCTTTGCTTGCCCTGTCTCAAGAGAAGATGCAGAGACGTAAAAGGCGTCCCTCTCTCTAACATGTAGATGTTTGACTTGTGTGGCACGGTATGCCTTGGCTTCTAGCTGCTCACACTGCTATTTCTGTTCCATCTCATAGCTTGGAAGTGGTCAGTGAGATTCCAAACCAGCCTCAGTTTTTTTTTTTCCTTCCAGGAGTGGCTGTAAGGTGAAGAAATATGAAACACAGTCTCTTGCTTTGGATGGTTGTTCGCAGGTAAGTCTGTCAATCACCAGAATGCCTCTTAAACCAGTGGTCTCCAAACTCGTAATTACCTTCCCACCCCAGGGTGAGGGGTGATGGTTAATGAAGACTTCCCACTGGGTGTTGGAGTACTCAGCTTTAAGAAAACCAATTTCAGTCTTGGCTGGTCTGGCTTAGTGGATTTTGAGCACCGGCGAACCGAAAGGTTGCTAGTTCGATTCTTGGTCAGGGCACGTGCCTGGGTTGCAGGCCAGGTCCCCAGGTGGGGCCCTGAGAGAGGCAGCCGGTCAGTGTTTCTCTCCCTCTCCTTCTCCCTTCTCCTCCCTCTAAAAATAAATAAATTCTTAAAGGAAAGAAAACCAGCTTCCTAAACTGATCTGAAAAGGCCCCTCAGGACAAGGGAACTCTTTCACAATTACCATTTTTCACATTTTTTTTTAAAGTTCCCTCTCACCTAGTCTGAATTTTTCTAAGGTGCATTACCACTGGATGTGAAATCTCTAGGGCACCAAACCAAGGGGAGATTTGAAATACTGATGTAGGTTTTAAGGAGATGTTTGGCCCCAGTGATTGGATAATGTTTTTTTAAAAGTCAGATGGATTTCCACTCATCACTTTCAATCAAATAGGAGCATCTGAGTTGATGGAAGTAGGCTGGAAGTACCAGCTCAGAGAGGAAAAGGGATGGTGTAAATTTCTGACCATTAAAGAAGTTGTTTATGTCCAATTTTAAACATATTGTAGGGTATCAAGTCATTAGAATAACTACATTGAATTAAGCAAGGTCAGTATTTAAATGATACCGGATATTACATCCTTTGCAATTATTTAAATTTATGCCAAAAAGTTTTTAGATGTCACCTGAAAATACAATGGGGTATGTAGATGTTTTTTAAAATTAGGAGGTATATTTGAAAACCACTGCCTTGGACCACTTAAACTTCTTGCTTATAAATTTAAGCCCGAAAAGGTTAATTTGTCAAACCTCAGATTTGAATCACAAAAACTAGGTTCTAGGAAACGGCATTTTGTGATTGAGAGACTCCAGCTTCTTCCTTGATTTGTACTCACATCTGTGGTTAACTGTTATCAAATATCTACATGGAATAGTGGCTTCTCTGACGTGTCTCTTTGCTCCTGGTTTGTCCTCCTAAATGGTGGCCTGTTCTCTGTTGCATTTCACAGGATGAAGGAGCAGTGATCTCCCAGATTTCAGACATTTCTAGTAGGGATGGCCATGCTACCGATGAGGAGAAACTGGCATCCACTTCATCTGGTCAGAAATCAGCTGGGGCCGAGGTGAAAGGTGAGCCAGAGGAAGACCTGGAGTACTTTGAATGTTCCAATGTTCCTGTGTCTACCATAAATCATGCGTTTTCATCCTCAGAAGCAGGTATGGAAGCATATCTTCATCTTTCTCATGTACATAAGCATAGAAATTTCTGAAAGCCTAAAGATGGAGATGCCTTAGAGAGATTAGAGAATTGGATCACCCGAAGGATGGATTTAGGATGCTGATGAATGCTTTGCTTCTTTACCTTGAAAAGAGATGCAAAGGGGTATCTTACCAAACACCAGGGACATATGGATAAGTGTGGCAGGATGTATAGGAGACACTAATGTGTGGGACTGCTTGAAATTTTTTATTATTTTAATGCAGCCACATCTCAATGTGTAGTAGCCTGTAACCATGTTGTGATTACTGTGCTCCTTGTTCAATTTACTAAAATAATAATAACTAACACTATAACTCCTTGCTATGTGCAAGTGCTGTTCTAAGTTCTTTACATGTATCAACTCATTACTCTGCTAGGTATTATTTTTCCCCATTTTTCAGAGAAGGAAAGCGAGACACAAAAGTTAAGTAACTCAGCCAAGGTCACTTGTAAATGGCTAGGAAATGGTAGAACTGGGATTCCGACCTCAGCAGCCGGTTCCATGATCCTTTAACCATAGTGCTACAGTGTGAAGAGGTTGTTTTTACCACGCTAGACTACTGTAAATTTTCCTGCTCACAGATGTGGTCGACTGAAATTGGCCTATAAAATCCAATGGCCTATAAAAGACCAATGGCCTATAAAATCCTTCCTAATGCTCAAATAAGAGCAAACCTAGATTGACTAACCTGTGCTAAAGCTTCTTGATGTTGGACTCTTAGAACATTCTAGAGCTGAGACTATCTTTCTAGGTCCCAAGTTATATCCATGGCCTTAAACTTGACTTGTGAAATATTTAGAACCATGTTCCTGACTACATTAAACATTATTAAAAACAGATCTATAACCTAATTTAATTTGGGGCTTTTATACTTAGAATTTAAGAAATAATGATCTGTCATCAAACCAGGGAAGCAGGTAGAAATCGGGACTTGGTGAGAGTTATTCCCCTCGTCTCCCCCGTGCCCCCAGGTCTTGGTGTTTTATCTATAAAATCAATGTGCCAGACACTGTTCAGATTTCTTTCCAGGCCTCGTTCTGCTCTGACTTCTTTCCCAAGATCTCATTTGCCATTTCCCTTTATACCCCCTTGTCCAGGTGAGCAGGCTATACATATTGTTTTACTTGAAATATCATTCTTTGCCATCTCCTATAAAAATTCTCCCATCCTCTTGGGTCTAATTCAGAAATGTCACTTGGCTCCCACCGTGCTTTATGGTCCCAACGCATTTCTCCTTTCTGTTCCTGTTTTGTGTTATGAACTACAGAAGGGCATCCTTGATAAACTTATCAAGGTTAAGGACTATGAGTGATTTATCTTTGAATTCCCTTGGGTGCAGGTGCGCTGTAGGTGCTTGTTGAATTATGTTCTTCCTCACTTGGAGGAAATCCCTTCCGCAGAAATGTGGGGAGCTGGGGTTCTGGTAGGTAGTGTGTCACTGTGTGTAACTAATCATCCATATCAAGGGAGCAAGCAGAGGCTGTGGTTCGTGCAGGTGGAGGGTGGAGGTGATGGGTGTACTGGTTCTGTGAGGTGAATCAGAGGACATTTCCTGGGGAAAGTCACCTTTGAGCTAGATCTTGATAGATACAGCCATAGATGTGTGCCTGAAAATGAGAATCTCTCTCAGGGATGGGAAGGACCTGCCGTGGGGGTAAAAAATGCCCAGTAGCTCTCCGTGAGCACAAGGTATGTGGGAAAATGAAGGGGTACTGAGGAACTGGGCTTGATCCTGTGGGTGTAGGGGAGCCTTGAAGTGTTTTTTTTTTTTTTAAGATTTTATTTATTTTTTAGAGAGAGGGGAAGGGAAGGAGAAAGAGAGGGAGAGAAACATCAATGTGTGGTTGCCTCTCAAGTGCCCCCTACTCGGGACCTGGCCCACAACCCAGGCATGTACCCTGACTGGGAATCGAACTGGTAATCCTTTGGCTTGCAGGCCCATGTTCAATCCACTGAGCTACGCCAGCAAGGGTCATTGAAGGGTTTTAAGCAGAGTAGTGATAGTCACATTTGTGTTTTAAAAATAATTCATTGTTGACAGATAGTATGCTAAAATAGTAATTCATTATGGCTTTGTGGGAGATGGTAGTCTTTAGAATTCTGTGTGCTTTTCCATATTTTAAAATTGTCTTCAGTGAAAGCATATTCCTTTAATTAGAAAAAGCGTGGTGTTGGGTTTTTTAAATGTTGCCTCTGGTGGGAGAGTGGGAGGTAGAGAATGAATTTAGTTTTGTGGGCATTACAATTTGGAGCTTATTGTCTTATCTGCTACTGCTACACTGAGACTGTACCCTTTGGGGCTGGAGTTTAGATTCACTGAGACTTGGTGATAGCATAGCATTTGATGTTCGGTTCCTCTTTCTGAAATAATCCCGTGGTTAGCACATGGACACAAGGGGGCAGCCTTGCTGTTCTTTCCACCTGAAGACTGTGCATTCCTCTGTGGCTAACTCTGCATTCGTCTTTCTTCTGAATATTACGGACTCTTAACACGGACAACACAGTGGTCAGTAGAAAGCCAGTGCTCCTGTGAAAATCTTGAAATGCATGCACAGATCATGTGTGCACAGATGTCACTCTAGGCTGTGCGGGGGTTTCCAAGTGTCTTTCACTCGGAGGGAAAGAAACTGACTTCTTGGGATAACTACAGAAATGACTCTCTGTGTTTTAGGCATAGAAAAAGAGCCGTGCCAGAAGATGGAAAAAGATGGGTCTGCTATCCCTGTAAGTTCCTAAATATTGGAGGGGCGGGTATGGGGAGCTCAGTTTTTTTTTTTAACATTTGTTTTGAAACCCAGGTTGAATCTTTAAATAAATTCTAGTCAGGGTTTGGTGATGGGGACGGAACATAAATAAAACACAGCTGCTTCAGTTGAGGGTCTCATAGTTTATCTCAAGATTTCCAGCCAGTACCCCTTAGCTGCCTCTGCTGCTTATTAGCACGTGAACTGTAGCTAGTCGGAACGGAGGTGTTGTGTAAGTGTGAAACACAACCAGTGTTTGACAACGCAGTGCAAAAAGAAGGGAAATAAAATGTCCTTAACTTTATATTGATTACATGTTGAGAAGATAATATGTTGGATATATTGGGTTAACTAAGCTGTATTATTAATCTCACTTGTTTGTTTTTACTTTTTAAATGTAGCTACTGAGAGTTTTTAAGCCGCATGTGGCTTCATTATATTTCTTTTGAACAGCACCGGCAGTAGGCACAAAACGGCCACCAGCACACTGCGGTGGGTGTTCCAGGAGAACAGAGTGTGCCTGGGGCCATCGGTGGGAGCCAGGGCTACCGGCAGGTGTCAGGAAGGCTGAGTCTGAGCTAAAGAAAAACAAAAAATTTTTTTAAGTTTTAGACTTACAAAGAATAACTGTCTATCTCTCACCCATACTCAATGTTCACAATTCACATACTGAGCACAGTTATCAAAATCAGCCAATGCTGATACAGTGTCATCTAATCCATAAACCGTCTGCACATTTTATCAGTTGTCCCAGGAATCTCTGTCTGTGGTGCGGGAGCCTCTGTTGCCTTTATTCTCATGTCCTTAGTCTCCTTTAGTCTGTCACAACTATAGTTTTTGTCCTTCCTGACCTTCACACTTTTGAAGAGTACTAGTCAGTTTTGTAGAATGTTTTCAAGACTCACAATTGCGTAGTGACCCTGGTATTTCTATGTAGAGCGAGCAGATGTGAGGGTGGACCTGTGGACGGGGAGCCCACGGGAGCAGAAGCTGAAGGAACACGTGCTCATAGCACACAGGGACTCAGGAGCATTGTTCCCTCACAAGGACCTCACACATTAGTGACATTTGTTTCTGGACAAAATCAATTTGCTTGGAAACTCATTTGATCCTCAGCATTTTGGGAGCTAGGCCATCTAATCCTAGTGCAGCCATGCATGGGCTTACACCCGAGTTCCTCATCTGTCAGAGAGAGGGACTCCACACTGCACCACCAGAGCAGCCTGGTTGAGCACTTGGGGAAACCAGTTCCTTTTCAAGTTTTCCCAGGGCTATGGGAATGCTTTGGAATATTTTCAGTGTAAAAAGTAGCAAACGGATGATTGAAGAAGGATGCACTGAGTGGACCAAGCATTGGTGTGTGGGGCTGCAGATTCAGGCGATTGATCCTATTTTTGAAATAAATGGGTTAAACGTCCTAGTTCCCAGTTTATTTATCCATATTATAGCAGCACCTGTATGCCTCATCAGAGTGGTGTGAGGGTACAACGAAATGACAGCTTGAGAGATTGAAGCAGCAAAGTGCAAGGCCAGTGTAAGGTGGTGTGGTGTTGGCAGAAAAAGGTGGGAGAATGAAGAGGAAAAATGGAGCACACTTGTCTCTAGAGCCAGGTGGTGAGGAACATCCTGCGTGTTGCGATCTTTTAAAAGTAACCCCAGTTGAACTTCCTGAAATAAGTTAATCTCTGTTTCCTTAGAATGTTGAGTAAGTGGTGCATAAAGAAATTGCAGTCTTCAAAACATTGAATAAAGAAACCTGTTTCACCTAGCATTTACTTTTGAAAGCCTCTTGGAGACCCAGGATGGCGGAGGAGTAGGGGGAAGGTACACTGAGCTCCTCCCCGGACCAGCCTAGTGTCGAAGCCTCTCTGGGTTGCTTTGAATCACATTCCTTTTGCAATCTCAGGCCCAGTATGGGCGGTGGCCAGGGCAGGTGAGTGGTGGGTGTTAAGTCTCCCATCTTGGTTCTCAGCTGTTCTTCTGTAGCATCTTTTACTTAGGAGTCTATTTTTTTAACGAAGCCTTAAACTTGTTAAAAGTTGAGTTTGTCTGGCTATTCCAAGCATGTCTGTTAGAGAAGTGGCAGGGGTGGCCCTGCCCCAGTGGGTCAGGGACAGGTGATGGGTTGAGCACACTTAGTGATGCCGATTATCCCACTGCAAGGACATGAGCGAGAATTCCTATGTGGCATTTGTGCTTACTGTAAACTTGCCACCAGGACTCCATGGGTTTCCACTGTCAATAGAGAGTCTTTGTGGTCTTTGTTGGTTCTCAGTTGTGAGTGCTTTGTGGGACCAGGACGAGTGTTAGGGGACCTCTGGAAGGACATGATTGATTGATTGAACCATTTTTTTTAGATTTTATTTCTTTTTAGAGAGAGGGCAAGGGAGGGAGAGAGGGAAATATCAATGTGTGATTGCCTCTCATGCACCCCCTTCTGGGGACTTGGCCTGCAACCCAGGCATGTGCCCTGACTGGGAATCAAACTGGTGACCCCTCAGCCTGTAGACTGGGACTCAATCCACTAAGCCACATCAGCCAGAGCATTGATTTAGCATCTTTGTTGAACACATATAAGATTACCTAGCCCAGGAAGAGATTGTCAGGCCAATGCTTTGTGAAGGGTACATTCTGTAGGCTTTTTACACTTTTGATAAACAATATAAAGGACTGAGGAATGTAAAAAGTTAAATCCTAGGGGATTGCAAGAGGTGGCTGAAATAGGCCATGGCATTAATTCTTGCCCTCATCTCATAAGAACTCTTGCATTTTGAGCCATGGGGTTTCTGGCACGTGGTGGCCAGGCGGAAGGGACTGACCCAGGGGAGAACCTCAGGCTGCAGAGCCCACTCTTCTGGAAATGTTTGCCACCCTCTGAGGTCTGATCTGGTACCTCCAACTCAGAATGCTGCCTGCCTCCCCCAGACACCGCGCTTGTAACCTTGCAAACAAGCAGTCAGACCCTCAACACACGAGCGAAATGCTGAACTCCAGAGCAAATGCGGACATGGATGGTCCTTACTGTGAGAACTTTGGCTTATTTACCAAGTTCCTGCTAATGTGAGGGTCTTAGGAGGCATGGGGGCGGGGAGGGGGTGCGGAGGCTGGTTCCTAGAGCTCAATGGAGTTCAGGATTCTAGCTTAGAATAATAAACACAAAAGAAAGACTTTAAAATGTATTCATTTAGAATCAGAAATGTAACAACAAGGTGGAAAAATCTGGTAGCTCAATTTAGTGCATTATGTCCCTGTAGGCAAGTTATATGGGAAGCAAGATCATGAGAAAGCCTCTTGACAAACACAGCACAGGAAGTTGATGAAATAGTCGGATATCCGGGAGTGTATCAGTTGTCCACATCAAGATTTATTATGCCATCATTTCTGAATTGGGAACCCTGGACGGCTTCGCGGGGTCCTTGTGACTCAGGGTCTCTCATAGGCTATAGTTAAGGTGCTGACCAGGGCTGCGGTCATCTCCAGACTCACTTATGCAGCTTTTGTCACTAGCTGTTGACAGAGCCATCAGTTTCTTGCCACGTGGACCTTTCTGTGGAGCTTCTCACCACATGGAAGCCTGAGTCTGTTTTAAACTCATCTCAGAAGTGACAACCCCTGCCTTTAGTATGTTCTGCCCTTCCGAGTGAGTCCTTGGGAGCAGCCTGCACACAAGGGGAAGAGATTGCACAGAGGATTAGTACCAGGAGGCGGGGGCCACTGGGGCCATCAGGGGCTTCCCACCACACGTGGCCTCTGGCTCTAGTGATAGATCTGCCCCAAGACAGAGCATGTTTCTGGGTGGACCTTGGACTTGTCAGCACAGGGGCTGCCCTCCCCCACGTGCTGCCGGAAGTGGGCCCTGCCAGCTGTGGCTCTGCGTTTCCCTCTTCTGTGGCCTGAGCCCAGAGTTTCTCTGTCGGGTGAGGTCTGGGAAGCTGTGTGCACAGTTGTGTGCGTTTGAGTCCTTTCTGGAGAGAGGATGAACTATAAAGACCCTGAAAAGTTTAAAAACCACTGGTCTAAGTGATCCTTGGCTTTTATGTTCAGTCTGGGTTCAAAGCAGATACCAGAGAACTGATTGATTATGAGCAATAGTGAATTGATCAGTTATACTGGCATTTAAGATGATTCCTCAGGCATTTTGGATGCTATTTGGTGAGCTTTTTGTCTCATTTATACAAAAGTTTACTTGTATAGGTAAGGGGGAAGTAGCTCGAAAAATGCCTTCTAGGAAGGAAAATAGTACACAATCTATATTCTTGTGAAAAATAAAACACTAGCCAAAGTGTCTCCCCAGAACCTGAGTTTGTGATAAAAGCAAGCTGGTGCATCACAAAGTGAAGTGCTGCCAGAGGGAACTGAAAACTTAACAGCAAGGGCGAACCAAAACCGGGAGTGCGAGCACAGATCTCGGCTTCCTCGTGGCTGCTTTGTCAGGAGCAAATAACGGGGTGCACCTGACCGCGTTAGCTGCCACACCCATCACTGCAGAGCACTGGAGGTTCCCGTGGTCCCGGGCTGGGGTGGGTCAGATACAGTCCACATTTCTGCTTTCTTCGGCCGGCAAGTTAGTAATGTATTTTAGAAACATTTCCATCCAAAGTGACTACATAGACACAAAAAACATCAATATGTAAAAAAAAAACTTTACCTTTTTTTGAATATTTATATGAAACACGTCATCCCCAGAAACCCTTGAAATATGAGCCATTAACCATGAATAGTTTTCTCTTTTTTGCATGTAATTCTTTGGTGACTGACCACTATGATAATTATACTTTCTTTTTTTGGATAAGAAGAAAACCTCTCTGGGCTGTCTGTTAAACAAGCTGCGACACCATTGATAATCATTAGAACAACTTTTTCCTTTAGATAGCACTGTAATTAGATTCTATTTTACTTTCTTAATCCTGCTGGTTGGTTGTTTTTTTTTTTTTACTTCTAACAAGTTTTTAAAGATCGTGCTCAATGTAGTAATGAGGAAATCATTGAAGTATTTTGGGATCAGGAAGCTGAAGATTAAATGCATTAAATGTAACCTCTTCCCCCCTCAGGGACTATTGGAGTCCCCGACGGAGAAGGCCCCCGTGTCTGTGGCCTGTGGAGGCGAGAGCCCCCTGGATGGCATCTGCCTCAGTGAGTCAGATAAGACAGCCGTGCTCACCCTGATAAGGGAAGAGGTAAAGGCTTTCTTGTTCCATCCACTTATCACTCCGTTTCTTTGTAAAGCCCATGTGCCAGCAGGCAGATTCCATCTCTGTTGGCCTGAGTTACCCCTGGCTGGAAGTTCACATTTCCTGCAGCCTGTTTAGTTCATATAAAGGGTTCCTTGCAAAATGCCACGTTGGTACTGGAGTCCTGACATACATGGTGGTGTCCAGGGAAAGAAACTAGAGTTTTGTACTCTTCTGTATTTAGCCTTGAAATTTTAAATGTCAAATTTTGCCCACTTTACCCACATACGTATCTAAATCAATGCCTTCATTTTACAGAGGATATATGCTCATACGTAAGAATTCCTTAAATTCTAGACTTGCAGTAATATAAAATCGTTTCTTACCTTCACCCATTCTTTAATTCACCTCTCAGATGCCTTTATCATGCTTCTTGAACAACCTTGTTCAAAATAAATCACTGCTAGGCCTCTGCTTGGTGATCTGAAAAATATGAAAGCCGCTGTTGTACACTACTGCTCAGTCCCACCCTCCCTGTTATATTTCTGCACTATGGTTTATGTATTTGGTTCGTGTATTACTTGATGACTCCACCTTTTTAAAAGAAGGTGCAGTGATTTTATTTTCATAATGTGATGAGAGTAGTTAAGTCCCTGTGACACAAGGCTTTAAAAAATAGCATTAGGTTGGCGAACCTAAACAAAAACAAAAATGAACTAAGTAAACAACTGGAACAGCAACAGAATCACAGAAATGGAGATCACACGGAGGGTTATCATTGCGGGTGGGGGGGGGGAGGTACAGGGAATAAGAAGCATAAATGGCAGGCACAAAATAGACAGGGGGAGGTGAAGAACAGTGTAGGGAATGGAGAAGCCAAAGAACTTACACATATGACCCATGGGCATGAACTAAGGTGGGGGAATGAGGGTGGGAGGGGGTACAGTGCAGAGGGAAATAAAGGGGAAAAATAATGGGACAACTGCAATAGCATAATCAATAAAATATATGTAAAAATAAAAAATAGCGTTGGGTTAGTAATGAGGATGTCAGGTAATGCTATTGTTGAAACTTGGGAGCAGTGGTGAGGAGGCCCCGAAAGTCCCATAAATGAGAAGGACTTCATCTTCCTCCTGAGAGTTAAATGGTGAGATGACCCCAATGGGTCCAAGCACAGACGTGTTTAGTCACCCAAGCAGACTAGCTGGGTTCTAGGGTCTTGAGATCCTAATTCAAGGCACCAAAGTAAAAACATACCAATTAGAAAGAGAGAAGCACAGAAAAATAAAATAGAAGGCGAACAACAGGTGCTCTTCGGAGCCCTGTGCAGGGCAAATGGAATATCAGGCAGTGAATTTAGGGAATTTCTTTCCATTTAGCCTGGGCGTTCCAAGTAGGACTGTGGGTTGTGCACTGGCCAACAAGATCCTGCCTGCCGTGAGTGAGATGGGTGGAGGCATTGAACTTCCAACCCCCTCTTCTGATTCCATTCTTATCGAGCAATTAGAAATCTCTGTAGAAAGAGAATGTGTTGGTCACGTCAACTTCTAATGCCCCGATTTTGTGGCAGTTTCATTTCTCACCCTAACTAAAATTGGTGCACTGGGACCTCTTGGGTTCCAGCAAGTCTGTGTCAGACAAGGACTCTGTTCTTGGTGTCCCGTCCCGATCCGTTTTCTAGGCCTACAGAGCTGAGAGCCAGGCCCTGGGCTGCGGTAGCACTTACAGAGATTTTAATCACCTCTCAGAATTTTCCTAGGAGATGTTCCATTCACTTTTACCCTAGTGGCTACATTCCCAGCATCCTGTGTGGCCAAGAGTTGTTTTTCTAAATGCTTATGAGCGTTATATAGATGTTGAGGTTTTGTATTCCCAGTGTGGACTGAACGTCCCGGGTGGACCTGGCCATGTGTGGTTTCAGTCTCCAGTCTTAAATTCAAATGTGATGGATTGAGTAGGCAAGACCAGCTTTCTCTCTGTTCTAATCTAGATAATCACGAAAGAGATTGAAGCAAATGAGTGGAAGAAAAAGTACGAAGAAACCCGACAAGAAGTCTTGGAGATGAGGTGAGATTGGAGGTTTGGGCTAAGGGCTGGATACCTTTATGCGTTATTAAATTTAATACAAGTGAAGTGATGAAAGTATTTGCTTACCACAGAACCAGCTGTTGAGGACTTGGGGCTCTGCTGTTTACACCTTAATTTGTGATTGATGATATCATTTCATGAGCATTGCTGACCAGCGATCATATTCAAATACTGCCGTTTATTTTGGAGTGTTCAGAACATTACAAGTGAGCAGAACTCACATAATTCTTATCTTTTGAAAAGGCAGATTTGTGCAAAAATATTCATTTGAAATACAGAGTAATGACATTTACTGACATTCAATTATGGAGGCATTACAATTCATAATACTTTTTAAAAACTAATTATACATGGGAGCTTCAAATTTCATAACCACTAAATAGATTTTAGAAAGCATGTTAACAGGAAACAGAATTGATTGACATATTTAAATTGAAATCTTTTTATTTTTCCTGCTCTCTCCCTAGAAAGCAGAGTTGGGAGTTGTACAATAACTAAAGATGGCATCAGAGAAGAGGGAAAAAGCATAAATAACTTATACACTGTACAGTCAGCATTTGAATGATTAAGAAACATTTTCAATATGTTCACGCTGATTTGTGTCCCTTGTTTGTTTCTTTGAGCATTTACTGGGTATAAGGCCCCATGCTGGGATGGTGAAGAGGAAGGGACTGCTCCTGCCCTTGGACAGCTTAAGGACCCGTTATTAGAAACCTGGGTGCAAGGTCAAAGTGATAGGCACCTTCAGGGAGGGCCATTTCTCCCTGAGTGGTCACAGGAAGAGCACCCATCACTAGACAGAGTCAGGACAACATTAGTGCACTTCACTAAAAGAAAGGTTACCACAACAGGGTGGTCTTTAAATACTTTTCAATTCTTGAAATACTTTTGGGATTACGACAGTAAAAGAAAACTTGTAAGCGAGTAAGAGGGGACAGGTGCCTGAAAGGGTAGATTGGGACCAGGAGAGGCTGAACTCCGATCAGATCTCTTAGGAAGAGACCCCAGAATGTCAGTACAGTGTTCCCCCCAGACCCTGCCAGTGTGCTGCAAGGCCCCCCCCTTTGCCTGAAACTGCAGATGGTGCCAACACCTACGTATACTTTTTCCTATACATACATACCTATGATAAAGTTTAATTTATATGTTAGACACAATGTGAGATCAACAACAATAACCTATAATAAAATAGAACAGTTATAACAATACACTGTAATGAAAGTTATGTGAATGTCATCTCTTGAAATATCACATTGTACTGTACTCACCTTTTCACCTGAAGGAAGTACTGGACGGCTTCTCTGGCTCATCTGAATTGTCAGCATCACCACTCTTGTGCTTTGGGGCCACGATTAAGGGAAGTAGGGGTGGTGACTTGAACACAGGCACTGCGGTACTGTGACAGTCGATCTGATGGCCCGGATGGCTGCTAAGTGACGAATGGGCTGGTAGCGTGTACAGTGTGGACACGGCAGACAAAGATGACTCACATACCAGGCAGGACTGAGCGGGACGGTATATGATTTCGTTACACTACTTTGAATGGTGTGAAATTTAAAACCTAAGAATTGTTTACTTCTGGAATTTTCCATTTAATATTTTCGGACTGTGGTTGACTGCGGGTAACCAAAACTATGAAAAGCAAAAGCATGGATAACGGGGGCTACTCTAACTTATTTTGTAAAAGGTTGATTTGTTTAAGCAAACTCCATCTACTGCCTTGAAGTCGTTCATGTAGGGCAAAGAAAAAGTGAAGACAGTTGTTTCTATAGATAAAACTAAGGTTCATTAAACATAACATCGTAAGAAAAATCTTTTTGAACATTAACAAATCTCACGTTGAGGTAAAAGAAAAGAGAGGGAAAGCCCAAAGCAGAGAAATGGGTTATGTAAGTTTGTCAGTGCACAGGGTCGGACAAAGCCGCTTTACAATTGTGAGTACGTGCGTTTATTCTTACGTTATTATTTATTGTTATTTTCCACGTGAACAACTGCGAGTCCACTGGGCCCACCCTGAATGTCGGTGCATTTAATCAGGGAAGCGTGTCTCCAGCCTCTGTCATCTAAAAACTCTTCTGATAATACATTTTTTATTTTTAAGGAAAATTGTGGCTGAATATGAAAAGACCATTGCTCAAATGATTGGTAAGGAAATTTGTTTTTTAGCACATGAATCATAGGCCCTCTAGATGATTTTCAAATCAGGGTGCAGACTTCAATTGGTCCATCACTTAAACACAATCGGTTCTCATGATTCTCAGTACTCACGTTGTATAAAGTTTCCGGGAACACTGAACTATTGCTTCTGAGAAAATGCAGGTTAGATTTCATACAAGCCAGTGGCCACCACTTTTTTGTGAATACGTAATCTTGTCTTACGTGCCTTTCTGTTTAAGGACATCTTATTTGAGAGACATTGTTGATTCATTACCATTGAACGGATGGCCAGCAGCGTGACAGCCCGTGTGTGAATACATATTTACTGAGTACATATTTCCCTGTCGTACGTCACAGCCTGGTTGCAGTTAGGAACCCTGGACAGCACTTCAGCACTACACTTGGGGGCTGTTTTATATAGCAAAATCACCAACAGAAAGCACCCAAATGCAAAAAAGGGACACTAAATAGACTGAAAAGGACACTTGTTTACAGTATGAAGTGAGAACGCATCACCTTGTTCACACTCAGCTGGGAACGTGCATGTCGGGTGGCTCAAATTTTTTGCTGTTCTGCGCATTTCTGAATGACCAGAATGTACCAGAAGTACTGATTTGGGGTTACAAGTATTTTAGTGAGTAGGCAGGTTCACAAGTATGGACTTGGAGCACTGGGGATCAGCACTAGAGGGTTCATTTTAGGCCTGGCAGACACTTGGGCTCTGTGAAA
This sequence comes from Macrotus californicus, assembly GCA_007922815.1. Lineage (NCBI taxonomy): Eukaryota > Metazoa > Chordata > Mammalia > Chiroptera > Phyllostomidae > Macrotus > Macrotus californicus. Next base: position 53,651 of record VMDR010000721.1, read on the forward strand.
GCCCTCTACCTAGTACCCAGAGCGTTGGGGGCCTGGGCACATAGTTTGTACCCCCGGGTGGTGCAGTGTCCTTACTCCACGGCCAGTTGTGCCTTCCCGGTGTCAGAACCATGGGTGCCTTTTCAAACGACAGTGGTAGGTCCCCCTACACTGAATTTAGAGCTTCTTCTCGCCAATGTTGTAAGGACTGACTCCCCAAATCAAAGTCAGGTCTTTCTGCACTTAAGCACCGAGATGCTATTTTCTACGATCCATATCACGTAGTGCCTTCCCAGCACGTGGCCTTTGCCACAGCTTTGCCCCCGTTCTGTAGGGAACATTCTTCCAGGGAGCTCCTGCCCTCCGTTCTTTGGGGTCTCAGTTCAGATCTCTCCTGAGTGAGGCTGCCCTGTATCAAAAAGGAACTGCCCCCTGTTGGCCTGTTTTGCTTTCCCCATCACTTGCCACCACATACCTCCCCCAGTAGGGTGTGGGTCCTTGGGAGTGGGAATTCAGTTATGTCCACTGCTGGGTGCCACCACCAGGAACACTGCTTAGTAGCTCACGGAAGGCAGCTGCCAGCCCTGTGTTGATTGAATATGCCATTGCTTTTCATTGCGCTTCACAGAAGATGAACAAAGGACAAGCATGACCTCTCAGAAAAGCTTCCAGCAACTGACCATGGAGAAGGAGCAGGCCCTGGCTGACCTTAATTCTGTGGAAAGGTCCCTTTCTGATCTCTTCAGGAGATACGAAAACCTGAAAGGTGTTCTGGAAGGGTTCAAGAAGGTAGCATGTTCTTTCTTTCTGGAATCTTCTTACTAGTGTATTTTCTTGGTAATATATCTTCAGATGTATATGCCAGGGGTGTGTGGGTAGTCTTTTAAATAGGGATTCAGGGCCCCTGTTAGTCTGGAGAATCCCCCCTCTTTCTTTCTGTGGTTGTTCAGGCATCTGGCCCAGTGAGTGGCTTGTCTTAGTCATTCCTCTCCTGAGTCAGGCCCATAAACCCTGGACACAATCAGAGAGCGGCATGGGGTATAAGAACTTCAGAACCCTCGAACTTTAGGAGAAGTCTAGAAATGTTCGTTTTGATAGTTTGCCACTTTAATATTAGTAAAAGTAAAAGGGATTCTAGACATAGCACTGAAAAATTCAAGCTGCATATTCTAGAGAAAAGTAATGTTTCAAATTTAGATGTAAGTGGGCATATTGATTTAATTTCATTGTATACCATCAGTGAGACACATTTATAGCAGTGGCCTTTTTTTTTTTCATATTAAAATAAAAATGAGACTGCCCCATTTATCTATGGGAATCAGATTGCCATTGAGATTTGTTAGCTGCCTTCCTAAAGTAGGTGTACCAGCATAACTAAACCTTACTGTATGATTTGAAAATTAACACCTGAAGAAATTATTTTTTTCAAGGCTTTAAAAAAATGTTATTTATTTTATAGAGATAGGAAGGGAGGGAGAGAGGGAGAGAAACATTGATATGCAAGAGCTACATTGATTGGTTGCCTCTCACATGCCCCGCCTGGGGATCTGGCCCGCAACCCAGGTATGTGCCCTGACTGGGAATCCAACCAGTGACCTTCCAGTTTGCAGGCTGGTGCTCAATCCACTGAGCCACAGCGGCCAGGGCTGAAGAAATTATTTAGAAGTTCTTTAGTAGATTTCTATAAAGGCATCTGAATTAATTGGGTTTTCTTAGTTTTGAAAAAAATGACATACACTAGTAGAAGAAAAACAAAATGAACTGTTTCTTTTGTTTTAAATTGTCGGTTTGGAACAGAATGAAGAAGCCTTGAAGAAATGTGCTCAGGATTACTTGGCCAGAGTTAAACAAGAGGAGCAGCGCTATCAGGCTCTGAAAATCCACGCAGAAGAAAAACTGGACAAGTAAGTCCTTGCACGTAAGAATTTTACTCTCCACTGATGGAGGCAAGAAAACAATCACGGTTTTGCAACACCAGGGGGCGTTTGTATGTGTGTTGTTTGCTTTTTTGAATAAGTAGACTCTTCCCATGGCTCTAACATTGAAAAGATTCAAAAGATAGAGAGTATCTCCTTCTACCCCAACCCCCTTTCATTGGATTCTCACCTCTCCTCTCACCTGGGATAATCACTGGTGTGTCCTCCCAGATGAATTTGTGTCCCCTTCTTCCCCCTCCCCCCAGCTTTATTGGGGCATAACTGACATGTAGCACTGTGTAAGTTTACGACGCACAGTGCGTCGATTGGGTGTATTTATATATTGTACCACAGCAGCGCTAGCCAGCACCTCCTTCTCTTCACATAATTACCATTTTTTATGTGGTGATGATCTCCTTTTTTATACAGATGACACATACCTCGCTTTTTTCATTTAGCAGCATATTTTGGAAATCTTTTTATATCAGTCCATGAAGAGCTTCCTTATTGTTTTTAACAGTCATATGGCATTCTGTTGTTGGGATGTACCATTCCACTGTTGGAACGTCCCCTCCTGTTGGACATTCAGGTTATTTAAAATCTTCTGCTACAAGCAGTGGTGCAATAAATAACCTTTTATGATTATCACTAGGCATGCATATGAGTTACTGTAGGATAGAAAAGGAATTGCTGGGCCAAAGAATATATGAATATATAATTACGATGAATATTGTCCAGTTGCCCTCTTCAGATTTTTATTAATTTATATTCCTATACAATGTATGAGAGTGTCTTTTTTTTTTTTCCTACAGCTTTGCCAACAGATCGAATTTTTGGTTTTCTTGTATATCTCATAGATGAAAGTGGTATTTCAATTTAGTTTATCAGGTTTTTTGTTGCTGTGTTGTGTTTTTTTGGCAAGCCAACAGAGCATTTATTTTATTCATTGTAGTTTTGGTTTATGTTTATCTTACGAGTGAAATTGAGCACACCTTAGCAGCTATGTATACATATACTTGCTTTACTATGAGTGACTCTCTTGTTTACCTGGTTTTCTATTGTCAGTTTATTTACGTGTTTAAGGATGACAGTGCTTCGTGATATGAGCTGTGAATAATTTTTCAGCATATCATTTATCTTTTCTCTTTGCCTGTAGTGTTTTTTGATATGCAGAAATTTATTTTGAAGTATTAAAATTTATCAGTCATTTTCCTTACAGCTTCTAGATTTCCTGTCATAGTAAAAAAATCTTCCCTGTGCTGAATATAAAATATTCTCCTGTTTTCCTTTTAGTACTTCTGCGACTTAATTTTTTAAATCCTTAAGTCCAACATATTTGGGATTTATCCCGGGGAATGGTATGAAGGATGCATCCCACTTTATTTTTTAACTACACAGTAATACTTGAACATTTTACTGTCTTTCTACTTGTAAAACCTTGCAAGTTCCCCCTTTTCCATCCTCACTCCCAGAGGCACTACTGTTCAAGTTTACTGTGTATCCTCCTAGTCTTCGTAGACACTGCTCATAATGACTTCATTCTTTTTAAAAATTATAATGGAGTCACATTACACAAGTTTCCTTTTTCATTTAATAAGTACATCATGGCCATTTTTTTCACGTCAGAACACATAGCGTAATCTAATTGTTTCTATTAGGCTGTAGGCCTGGTCCATTCCTTATTGATGGGCATTTACACAGTTTCACACTTTTCCACTCCAAACGGTGCTGCGGCGAACCTCCTGTGTGCTCACCGTGGTGCCGGGCGGGGCGGTGGCTGTGGCTGGACTGCTGAGAGGCAATGGCTGGCCATCGAGTGTGTGCGTGTCAGCTGTGGCAGTTGCTGCCACAGTGCCCTCCACAGAATCAGCGTGTCCTCAGTCCCCCGCTCGGCACGTGAGCCTGTTTCCTTGCATCCCAGCCACCAGGGACAAGATTGTCCTTGTTCATTTCTCCCAGCCTGACAAATTTTAAAAGTTTATCACTTTAATTTGAATGTCTCTGATTACTAGTGAGTTTTTAGCATTCCTTAGTTAGGTAATTGGCTATTTACCAACTGACATTTATGGGTTTTTTTAATTTCTTTTGGCACCTTACGAGTAGAGTCACTTTAGGACTATGTGTCGTAGATGTCAGCGGTTAGCATCCTGCCTCTTTAGCTGTGGTGATCCCACAGGTAGCCCTGCCTGCTATTGTACTGGGTTAAAAAAACAAACGAAGCACTTTTTTGATGGTTGTAGAAACTGTCATGTGATGCCGTTTTCCAGCGACATAAGAATTTTGAAGGACACTGTGGCCTTTGAGATAAATTCTGCCATTGGTTTACACCATGGAAATTTCCTTAGCAGTTGTGTGCAAATTGAGCTTTTATCAATTAAAATTGAATCATTTAGGTCACCGATTCCGTTTTCCCCGTCTTGTCACAGAGTCAGCTCTTTTAGGTCTGTGTTCACAGACGTCAGTGGTTGCTCTCCTGACTCCCCAGCCGAGACTGATGACTAACATGTGCTCTTTGTCCCTTTACAAACAAAACACCATCCACAGAGCCAATGAAGAGATCGCTCAGGTTCGAACAAAAGCAAAGGCTGAGAGTGCGGCTCTCCACGCAGGACTCCGGAAAGAGCAGATGAAGGTGGAGTCCCTGGAAAGGGCCCTTCAGCAGAAGGTACGAAGATGGGTGTGGAGCGACCAGAGACACTTGGTTTCCGTCCTGGACAGCTTGCAGAGGATCTGGGTGAAAGAGGCCTTGCCTTTTTGCCCAGATACTTCTATCCAGCTCCTTTGTCAACTGATTCAGGGGAAGACAAGGCAAACCATGAAACTCCCAGATACACTGATGGGCCCTGTCCACAGGCAGGGTGCAGAGAGGAAGCTGCATTAACTGAAGTTCTGGGACCAAACACTGCTTGGTTGGGTTCTGAGGCTCCCTTTTTGAAATTCTTTTTGTTTTTTGTGTAATATATGAAGCCATCTTCCCCCTTCATTGTAATTTTACCCTCCAGGGGACATCTAGAGGTATATTTGGTTGTCTCAAGTAGGAGATGCTACTGGCATCTAGTGGGCAGAGGCCAGAAATGCTCCAAACATCCTACAGCACACAGGACAGCCCCAGAGCAAACACTGACCCAACCCAAATGCCACTGGTGCATGGTGGTGTGACTGCTGTAGATAAATAAAAGTCGGTGGTAGCAGTGGTCCCTGTTTCTGGCTGCTCAGCAGTTCTCAGACTTGATTTTTGTATGCCTCTAGTATTTTTCTTCCTGTGTCTCCAATCAATTAGAACAGGGTCCTTACCATGGGGTTGGATGACCCCTAAGTGTTCCCAGGATACAGGCACACAAGAATCCCAGGTCCCTGGAGATGCTAATGGATTGAATGAGGCCCAGATACTTGTGTTTTTAACAGGCACCCCAAGTAATTCTTATGGTAACGAGAAAATTTGAGAACTAAGAGATTCAGGGTCAAGCTGCAGAGGGCTAGTGACTGCCTTCACCGCCACCACTCAACCGAAGCCTAACTGTGAACACATGAGCATTTTCCAGAGGAGCAGGTACAGAACTCTCCTGGTGAAGGGCCTCTGGTGAAGAGGAGTTCAGAGCCACTGGGTTAGAGGATAGCCAGTGTTGGGACTGTTAGTTACAGTTGCCTTTATCAGGACACAAATGACCTGCACTGTCACATCATTTGTCTTTCAGAACCAAGAAATTGAAGAACTGACGAAAATCTGTGATGAGCTGATTGCAAAGCTGGGAAAGACTGACTGAGTCTCCCCTGTTAGCTCGGCAGATTTGCATTTGGCTGCTTCTCTCGTGACCACAGTTATCTTGCCTTACCCAGGAATTATTGCCCCTTTGCAGAGGAAAAACTCTAAAAAAGCACATGCCTACTGCTGCCTGGCCCGCTTAGCTGCCCACGCCAACAGCCCTGGAAGAAACCCTAGAGTATCACACAGTCACCAAAGGAGCAGCACTGGCAGTCCTGATGTGTCAAAGCTCACCGTCGACAGGCTCAGTTAGGCTGCTGGCTGTGGGTTTGTGAGTTCTCTCTCTTTAATTAGTTTTAAGGTCATCTTTACTTTTCCAAGTGCGTGAAATTTGTGGTTTTATGGCTACTGTTTGGGATCATCTCCTGTTCACCACCTGTTTGATTATGTTTTGTGACTTATCTAATTCATCTTTTAAATTTAATTTCCAGTATTAACGGTTTTATTTGAGCAGGAACTTGGCTTTTGTTACTTCCAATTTCTAACCAGGAAGGGACTCTGGGTGGCCACACGTACACATGTGCCCATGCGTGTTTACATGTGCTCATGTGTGCTTACATGTGCTGCGGCTTCTCCCCTGATGCAGAGTTGCAGAAGAACCTCTCTGCAGAATGGCCTGTTTCCACAGATGTAAAGGCCTATTTTGAAAGAGTCTTGGCTCAGAATGCCAGTGTCAGAATTTTGGGAGATTGAAGATGTGAAAACCCCAGCCTCGTGTCTGTCATGACTCACAACCCCAGGCTTAGGTTTCACATCTAGGGAAGACTTAGCTGTAATGTTTTGTTGCCCTGGTATTTGGTCACTGCTCAGCCTGGACAAGTAGGAGTGTGGCCCCTTTGGGGTTAGTCCTCAGCCTCAAAGTGTCTGCGTTCTGCATGAACAGCAGCGGGCTCCCTTAGAGCCGGGGTTTGGCAACGCCGCCCCAGAGCCATTTCGTCTGCTCTGCTTCATGTGTTGCTACACAGCCAGTATTTCCTCTTTATTATTTGAAATATGCCAAGAAGGTCTACTTGTAAAAGGGTTAGATGATCTTACATAATGAAAAGGTAACGGTAACCCTACTGACAATCTAAGGTAGAGAAACAGGTGGCTTTTCACAGCTGTGAAGTTTTGTTCTTCAGATGTTTCAAGGCAAAGAAAAAAAACTCCTTTTGAACTTAAGACAGAATTTTTAACAAAACAGGCAGTAAAAATCTTGTGAACCACTCAAAATCAGCACATTTAGAATATTTTGAAACAAAGGCCATTGGACTGGTAGAGGAAGAGGGTGCAGGGAGCAGATGCGCCCTCACAAGCCAGATTCCTCAGGCTCTTCCTGGACGTGGTTCAGAGTGGTGGGGCCAGTACCCCCCAAATGGAAAACTTCCATGCAGCCATTGAATCCCCTAGCATTTGATAGGCAAAACCAAACCCCTGCAAGTGTTTTAAAGCACTCTTTTGTCTTATCTTAACCCCCTGAAGGTCTTCATGGTGATACGCACCATATTCAGTACATGGAAGTTTTCGTACCCTTCCCATAGAAGTATTGCATGGTCCAGCCTCAGCCGTGAGTTGTGCCTAGTGGAGAACCTCTATAGATCTTTCAACATGAATTTTTCTTTAGAAGTCTTCTATTCACATGGGTGCAATCTTTAGCCCCAGGGAGGTCAATAATGTCTTTTAAAGCCAGAAGTCACGTTTTACCAATATGCATTTATCATAATTGGTGCTTAGGCTGTATTTTAAAGCCTATTATCTTACCATTTTTTACAAAAAACAAAGAACAACAGAAATGATGTGGTTGGAGAAGTGACTTGACAATCATTTGGACTTTGCAAACAGTCACTGTGGGTCAGCATGAGCGCTGGACCGCAGTCTGACAGCAGGGAGCACAGGCGTCTCCAGTGGGGTCACCGATTTCTTTGTTTAGTCCTCTCCTACTAGGAAAACTAACTTGCATTTTGCAGAAAGAAACGTTCGCTAAACCTTTTTGCTGCTGTATTTTGGTGACATGTCCATGTTTACTTGTTTTCTATTGATCTATTTTAAGCATGCAAGGCATATAGTGGTCTCCACTATAACTCCTAGTTTCCTTTCTAGGCTTCTTCTACACATTAAGAAAAGGGTCGTATGTGTCAGACAGGTGATGACAACCCTTCCCTAGCACACTGGTGAAAGAAACCCCTAAAGCACTAGATCTGGGAGTGAAGTCGCTGCACAGAGAACACGAGAGGGCCCTTGTTAGGTTATCTTTGCCACTGGCCTCTTGGCTGTGGCCATCACAAGATATGTCCTTCCTTCTAATTTAGTAGGTGGGTCTTCTCCAACAAGAATAAAAATGTGGCTTGTGCGGCTGGCAAGTCAAGACAATATACTGGGCAGAATAAAGTATGTTTGTTTATTTTTCTTTAAAAGTAAGCAACCCCCCCACACTTTTAGAACTCTAGAGAGTAAGAATTCAACAGATCACGTGTTAGTTAGGCAATAATAAAGCCTGTTACAAACGTGAAAGCAGATGAGGGGGAGTTGCTGGCCTAGATCGTGGTTTTGAAGTGTTGGGTGATCTTGTTGAGACTCTGGATCCAGAGCCATTTCTTAAGTTTTTGACTTTGCCAAAGTGTAGATAGGTAGTCTCTCTCCTAAAGCATTTTAATTGGAGACTGAACAATTTGTCACTTGGCTGGCTGGTCTAGTGACCGTCAGACCTCCTGATATTTACTATATTAGGAGAAGCTCCTAAAGCCCTGCCCAAAGCTTTTGTTTTGTAAAACTGTTCTGGAAATATTGAGAAGCCCAGTTTTCTCGTGTGGTTTCAAGCTTCTTCAGACCCAGCTCAAATTAGGAAGTGCAGAAACACATGATGGTGCAAAACTCAGAGGGTCTGGCCGCCTTCCAGAATGCTATGGAATCTAAGGGAAGATTTCTGTTTGGTTTGGGGGGATCACTCAAGTTGCATTTTCTTTCCGGCCAGTTACCCTTTGCACTGCCCCGCGCTCTGTGAAACTCTCACACCGTTACTCCAGTACTCAGATCTTCCCTGGACAGTGCCGAGGCAGTACTGTGTGGGGTCAGGAGGAGTCAACTGCGCCCACCATCCGGGGCTGTCTAAAAGCAGCCAGAGGGAAGCACTCACCTTTAACTTGAGGGCTTGCTGGTGTCTCTAAAGCTCAAAATGGAATTTTTAAAGAGCAAGCATTGGTAATCTCGGGTATGCCAGTTAGAAACGAGCCAGCACATCCCTTTCCAGTTGTGCGAGACTCTACGGCTCCCTCCTCATTTCCTTTCGATTTTTCATGGCAGTCAGGAGCCGTCTCAGAGGTCTGCACCCGCCTGTTGTCCTTTCGCTGTGACCCTGCGAGCTTGCTCCCAGACTTGGTGTCTTACTCTACCCTCTTGTTGGAAAGAGAAACTAGGTGTTGAAAGACTAAATGATTCAGGCAAAGGATTATAAAGATGTATATATTATGAAGAATTTTAAAGATAGCAGATTATTATTTGCTTATTAAAGAACAAATATAGTCTGGGAATCCCAGAATGTCAGGCCAAAGGTCTAAGAAGTCATCTTCTTCAAAGATTTTAATACGAATATTTTGAGGAGACTTCTGTCCAAAAGGGTTTGACGAGCCTCCAGATCCCAGTGATTTTTAAAAAGCAACTTATCACTCAAACCTTGAAAGTCTCCCGTATAGTAAAGGTAAAGAAATTGGACACTTCTCTCTTAGGGTCTCCTCTGGAAGATACAGTAAATGGCAGCGTTTCTAGGAGAGACCCTCCCGAGAGCCCAGAGCCAGCATTCTGGAGACTGAAGATTGCACTTTTGTAGTTCTCCGTCCAAATGCGGTCCCGTTTCTGTGCCTCTTAGCATGCAGTTAGATTTGGACAAACAAGATTCCTAAGGAATGACTTTATTAACTATAATATGGTTACAGCTATTACATATATATATATATTCTGGTTATAGTCCTAATATAGAGAAGTTGTGTGTGATGCTGACAGTCTTAACTCATTTGGAGGCGGCCAGGCATGGGGCTGAGGTGTGGCTTGAACCTTCCCTGTATCGATTCTTTAGAACTATAAAGGTGCCACTTTCTCTCCCTCTCTGCCTTTCAGTGGTATCTGAAATATACTCCAAAAAGTATTTCCTAGTCACATTGTTAACCAATACGCTATATTAATAACTTCCAAGTGGACCTATACAGATTTGAACTCGGAAACCACCCCAGTCCAGATACAGGGCAGTCTGTCACCACACCTGGAGCCTCAGCCTCGGTCCCTCTCACTCACTGGGGCAGGATCCAGGCGCTGCTTTTACATCTCAGAGGTAGCAGTAAACGTTTCAGTGTTGCTGTTAGCCAGTGTGTGTTTGCCAGTAGATAGCGTTTGTACTGATGTGCCAACAAGTAAATGTTAATTGCACTTCTGCTTCCACTGTGTCCCCACGGGTGCCATGAAGTGTGTGAGGAGCCTCCCATCTCGGGGGCCGGACGCTGCGTTGACTACTGCTGACAGGATTGTGTCGTGTGGAGTCGTCATCTACATAAATTTTATATGCACAGTGATTTCCCTTTTATATGTCAGGTAAATATTTGTAAAAGTTATACTCACACAAATGAAATTATTATAATGATTACTAATATATTTTTTCCATGTTTCATTGCCCGAATAAAAACTGTTTACCACTGTTAAATGTGGGTGTGTATATGCATTTTTTCCCTAGGTACAGTGGTTTTGTCCCCAAGTGAAAATTTACGATGGCTTTACTTTTATGGGCTCCATATTTCAGTGTAAAAATAGAAAAGATGACATTTTTCGCTGCACTCATTTTGTGGGATTTTATGCATTTGGTTGGGTGTGTAATTTAAAACAAAACAAACAAACTGGGGAATTCAGACCCCACCATATAAATTTCCATGCTTTTGCATCTGTGCAAACAAAGTAATTGGGTGCTTGTTGGTTTTGCTTAGAGACTGCTTGTCTGCCCTGGCATTTTTCAAGTCATAAGAGCCTAAGTCACCCAAGAAGCCAGAGCTGTGTAAACATTGCAGCATGGGCTGCAGAAAATAGCTGACGTTCTGTGTCTCTTCTAGGTTAATACCGGGAAGGGCTTGTTCAGTGCCAGCCAGGCCAGCTTTCTGCTTAAAGGGCTGGGGGACTGGGCGTTTGTAAGTTTTATGACAAGAAAAGATAAGGGGCTCCATTTTACAACCTCAGTGGGGGTGCTGAGAAAAATCAGCATTGTCACTTTCTTACTACTTGCTGCATCATAAGACTGTTACCACATGTAAAGTCCCTACAAGTGTTTTTCACTGGTGTGCTCCTGAACTGCCAGGAGGGGAGTCCGGTAAAATGGCTGGAGGGGGTGGTGGAAATCCCGTCCTTTTCTAAGAATTTTTGAGAAGAATAAGATGGAAATTACCTTTCTACTCTCTTACAGAGTCTTGTTCTTAGACAATGAGACACAGTGTTTTTCACACTTTCACAAATAGGGGATCGCAGGATCATTTTAGTGAGTGGCAATCAGTGTTTTAGTAAGAGAAAATAGAAATATCAAACACATTGCACAAGTTAAGGATAAGTTATTGCTGCATGAAAGTTGTCCCAGACGTGAGTGTGCATGTTCTAGGCCATGGCGAAAATTAATTTCTTGCTATGGCTAGTGGTCAGAGTATGAAGAAACTTGATCGAACGTTCATCACTCTTCAGTTGAAGAGAAAGGCCCAGAGAGAACTGTTGTGGCCAAGATTCCTTAGTTTGTGTATTAGTGAACGTTACCACCCTCACTCAAAATGAGCAACAAGGTTCATTGCCACTTAGTCCTTTCCAAGCTCTTTAAACCCAATTTCTCCCAGATTTGGATAATCATATCATTTTCTAAGTTTGTAGGTATTTAAGAACCAATTACCAAATACTTAGTGCATTTGCAGAGTTTAAAAGCAGAACATGCAAAGTTTCTGAGGCTAATTAGCTGAGGAGAAATCGTGTTCAAGTTTGAAGCTTCATTGAAATATGAACGCTGTGCCAACTACAACTTTAATCCCAGAAGAAAGCCATCCCTATTCTAGGTTTCTTTAGCTCAGCTGTGACTTTTAGGTTATTTTATCTAAATATGTGCTTGAGGATGGGGACACAGGGGTGCTTACAATTTAATTATGAGATAAATCTAACCCCCAAACAGGACAAGGTGGCGTGGAATTGTTGAGTCACGTGAAAGACTGGTGCCGAATGAGTCTAGGAGGAGGGACAGGGTCATAGGGAGGGACATGCAAACCGGGAGGACACCAGGCCACACAGGATACACGCTCTGGGCTCAGCGTAGCCTCAGATCCCCGCCTCAGTTATTTCACCAGCCCGGGCTTTAGTTTCTGATCTCTGGTGATCATAGTTCTCACCTCCTGAGGCAGGTGTGAGGACTCAGCAATAAGCATAGTGCCTGGCTCCTAGGTCCTTAATGAATGATAGCGATTATCATCACCTAAAACCCGAGTTTATGAAATTCTCAGATTTTCTAAGAACCAAATGATTCTGTTATTAGTTTTGTTAGACATCTAAATATAACAAAACTTTGGAAAATTACCTAACTTTATTCTTTTATTTGAGATTGGTAGAAGGCAGAGGAGTGGACAATTAGCTGAAGACAGATCCCTGTGTTGGGGTGATTGAGCTATTAAGTGGGGAATGGAAGTCACTGTGTGTTCCAGACTATTCCAAGACTCCCCAGACCTGTACCAGCCAAGAAAGGTTTCTATGATCTCTTTTTCCTTTGCCAAAAAGTGTACATCCTTCGAAGTTAGGTTCCCATGGGAATACATATGCAAGAACAGATTGGAGATATAACTCAGTTAACAGAAATTCTTTTCTTTTGCCAATTTAAAGGAAAGGGTAATTGACATTTGAGTTTCTTATGTGCCAGGTGCCTTTACAAATGTGTCACATTAACAGTTTCATGTAGATGGAATTGGGTTTTTTTTGTTTCTTTACCAGTGGGGGGCGGGGGAATGAGGCTAAACGCATCACAGCTATCAGTTAGCTGTACAATGTGAACCCAGGTCTCTCTGGTCTCCAATCCCATTCTCGTTAAGGCCGTCCCACGTTGGGTCGTACTTTGGAATACACAAGTATTCTTCAGCAGGGCAAAGGAGGACTTAATATTCGCTAAATGAGTTTTCTTGCTCCTTTCTTATCTCAAGTGGGAATATTTCAATGGAATCAGAGAGAATTCTGCAGAATCATGTCGCGAAGGCTCAACAGTGTGAGACCGTGACACCTAGCAAAGACCCGTAATTTGTTTCTGTATTGGAAAGGCCCTGCTAAGGGAACACAAAACTCCTATTCTGATTCCTTTCAGGCCTCCTTGTCTTGCAGAAAGAGCTTTGACGTGGAAGGCTGAGATGGTTCTAGTCCTAGTTTTTGTCAATCCCTTAACACCCTTATTTGGTGTTAACACCCTTAACACCCTTATTCTCAGATCACCCACTGAGAATAATGGGATGCCCCTTCCTGTGATTTTGTGATTTTTACATCTCCCTAAAGTGCTGTCTATAAGGCAAAACGTCCCCCAGTTTCCCTGTCAAACACCTGTCTTGAGATGCACTTACAAGAGTGGACTTGCCACAAGAAGATGAATCCACAGGACTTTGCTGTGTCCACCGTGGCTACAGCATTCAGAGAGGTGAGTGTCGTCCCACATCACACAGGAAGGGAAAAGGCCTGGGCTCTACTCCCAGACTAACATCCAAGCCTGTGCTTTCATTTTCTCGGGTCCACAGCCCCAGCATGAACCTCAGTTGTGTCTGCATGAGTGGAGGGCCATCACAGCCAGTGTGATGACCGACATCCATCACTCAAGCTGACATACAGCAATGTGCTTGCAGACTAAGTAGTTCAGTTGCGTGCCCAGCAAGGATGGCCAGCATGCTTTGTCTGAATATATGAAAATACATTGAGAAAAATGTGTTGAGTGTTTAAGATGCGCAAAATCATAATCACAGATATTCAGCTGTGTAGACTCAGAAAGAAATTTTTGTCTCAGACATCAAAAATGACAGCACAGGTAGTTAATTTGGTGCATTTAGGCATAATTACAATATTTTACTAAAATCTTAATAGTCCAGACAGACCAGTCCAAACCTCAGGGTGATGTGTAATAATAAATGTGCTTTCTATTTCACCAAAAAGCTGGCACTTTGTGCAACTTGTCTTTTCTAAAGTCCTGATTTTTCATGACAAATTTCTTTCTTCCTTTTAGTTGATCTTTGTACACCACTGATTTTTGACAAAAATAAGACATCCAAAACGTGATTTTATGTCCTGCGTCAGTTTACAGTGTGAATGCGTGTGAATGGTCACTGGAGGCTCCTGTCCCAAGGGCTTGTGGTCTGCAGGGTCCTGTTTTTCAAACTGCAGGTCAAAACCCACATTAGAGGATGTGAATCAAGAGAGAATAGAAAAAAAGAAATGCTCGTAAGAATAGGCGGTGAGGGGAAGTACCATTTTGAGAAATTTTCTTTCACTTACATGTTTATATGTATACTGGGTTGCAATTTGAAATGTCTTAGGTTTGGAGGCCTGAAAAACTTTTTTTGAAAAAAGTTTTGAAAGTTTGAAAGCCACTCACTTTAATTGTGGGAGAGGAGGGTCATTAAATCAGTCAAAGGTTTTATGGGAGTAAAAAATAATTTACGACTGCAATTCCCATCTTCCACAAGTTAATCTGCAGAGTTAGAACACTTAGTAACCAACAACCGCAGTTCATAGTAACTTGAAAATCAAAACTTTGGAACAGGAACATGAAGCTGCATTCAGAAAACAGGACGTAAACACTCCTTTCTAATGCTCATTTGAGAGGGAAGGAAGGGGAGGTTGGGAAGAGAGCATATAAAGAATAAAAGCCTGTGGAGCTAAAACTGCTAAAACATAGCCTATAAAAAGATGAAGAAAAACAAAACTCTTCTTGCCTTCCCCCAAACCCTTTTTCCTTCCTGCGGCAGCAGAGGGCAGGCTCCTGAGGTTCCATGCCTGCCTTCTGCTTGGCCAGCGCTGCTACAGACTAACCTGACTCACGTTTGAAAAAACGAAACCTCCTCTGCCAGAAGCAAGAATCCTCCTTGATGACAAGTTCTTATACTTCTCTTGCACAGTTCCATTCTAAATTATACACATTTGTATACACAGTAAATGAGATCTCCTATTTAAATTGTTACAGGATTTGGGTGATTTTCTGTTACTGTTGCCCCGAGCAATTATTACTCAAGTGTTGAATGAGTACATGCCTAAGTCATGAGGTGTCCACATATTTTCAGAAGTGTGATAAAATTAGAAGTTGGATCCGAGAGTTTGGGCTAAGGGAAGAAGCCTAAGGAACAAACAGGAAGGTTCACTACAATGTTACACGGGTAGAAACCAGAGACTTCCAAAGGGCTGGTGAAATAATTGGTCAATTGGAGTATTTGTTGAAATAACCACTCCCTTCTCTAGTCGTTTTAAAGTTATTTTGGAGCCATTTTATATTTACAGGAAAGTTGCAAGGATTCTCTTGAACTTTCTTCCTTTTGTGGTTGCTGTCTGCTTCTCCCCTTTCCTGTGTCTTACCCCATGGCCCCGGTGTCCCGAGAGGCTTTGGGAGTTTACTGAGCATTTACTATGTGCTGAGTCCTGGGTAGGTGGCAATGGGAGAAAGCTGTCTTTACCATTTCTTGGCCCCTGCGATCTCCCTGTTCTTTCAAGCATTATTGCACTTGTGTGGTCTGTTGCACAGAGGGACAGAGAGAGACTATGAGTGCTTCACCTCTGCCCTAGAAACAAGCATTACTGTGGTTATAGCCAAGTAGTGGTGTCATGTACAATGTCTTTTTCAATAAGGCATTATCTTAATATTTTTAAAGCTACAAACTGCTATAATAATTTAGCAGTAATAATTTGTAATAATTTACCTTAATGAAAGAAAAGCCCCTTCTTCTTTTCCTCACTGCATCTTTTACGCAAAGAGCCCAAGTCAAGTTCAGAAGAGAGCTGTGTGTTCAAGACCTCACCTAAGCCCGGGGCTCTGGACAGTCACTGTGTTACCGGGGACCTCTTTCCTCAACTACAGAACACCAGAAGTTTGGACTCGCTCTACGACTCTGTATTCTTTCTAAAACTACATGTGTGTAGGCATTCTAACATTTTACATTTAAAACCTGAGCTGTTTTTCAATTTCTGTTCAAATTTCCAACTTGTTCCGGATATGTTCCTCCTGACAGAGCTGTTCTCCTCATTCATTTGGTCATAGTCCTGCATTGAGAAATGGCTACTTGTTATGGAATTCCTGTCTGAAAGTCCTCCATGCAAATAAACATTTACCTGAGCTCTAAATGAAATCCGATCATAGATGGAGAGAAAGAGAGAGGGAGGGAGAGGAGCAGAAGGGAAGGGAGAGAAAAATGGAATTATGGACCCCTGAGCAAAAATATAGCTGTACGTGTGTGTGTGTGTGTGTGTGTGTGTGTGTGTGTGTGTGTGTGTGTAACTTTGTAGCTCAGTGTTCACAAAGACACAGGACCTTTCGGGGAGGAGAGGGTGTGCTTAGCTGGAGGCAAATGCTTTTGTTCTGTCTGGGAGACAATTGGAGTGGGGTGGGGGGGAGGCGTGCACACCAGGAGGCAAAGCAGGCGACATCTGTAGATTCCAGCTGGGCCCAACTCAGTTCTGTAGGTGGATCAAATTCTGGGCCTATCTGTGCTTTTGGACACTGATCTGCCTTTTTTCTAATTCTGCAATGTTCCCAGTTCTGGTCTATGAAATGGACCAATGCCAATATAATGTAGTCTGACAGTTTTTCAATGTTCCCTGGAGAAGGTATCTTGTAATGTGATTCTGGTCACATTTTTTTGGTCAGCAGATATCATTTAGATTTATATACAATTCCATTTGTTCTAACAAGGATTTAAGGCAATTTACAGGCAGGGTGTAAAGCCATCGGTGTTCCTTAAGATTTCAGTTAGGAGTGATTATGGCAAAGGACTTGGTTGATGCTGTTGCGCCCGGTCACCGCCACCTGCCCCACGTGACAGGCAGGGCCAAGCTGGCTGCCATCCTGTCACCACTACGCACTGAATCTTTCTGAAACAGTTTAGCAAATCACTCTCCTTAAATCCGTTCCTTTTGTCTTTGTCCATGTGCTACTTAATTGGACAAACATTATTTGAACATCTAGTAAACGAGAAGAACTAGCTTCAAGGTTGCCTGAAGAAAGCACGGTTCTTGTCCTTGAGGCACCACTATCTAGTTCAGAGGTCAGCAGACCACGGGCTGGCGCCAAAGCAGGCCAACTACCGGTTTTTCTTATGGCCCTCAAGGTCAAAACAGTTTTTACATTTTTAAATGGTCGGAAAAATCGAAAGAAGAATCATACTTTGTATCATGTGAAACTCAAATTTCAGCCATCAGCGATAGTTTCATTGTGAAGCTGCACCCCTCACTTCCTAATGTTGATGGGGCTTTCACACCGCCACAGCAGAGCCGAGTGGTGGCCGCAGACTTTTTTTTATTGAATTTATCGGGGTGACCTTGGTTTACAAACCCATACTACCACTCATTGAAACAGCATCTGCGCACAGCATCATACGCCCATTGTCCCAAGCAAAGGCTCTTTTGTGACAGACCTTTTGACCCCCAGAGACTCTAGTATTAATTATCTGGTCTTGTACAAAAAAAAAAAAATTAAAACATTTTTAAAAATGCCAACCTGGACTTGGTTCTATCTACTGTTCTCTGTGCTGGAGTCAAGTTCCTACCCTAAGGGACCACATGCTAAAGTGAGAGGGAGTCAGTGAAGGACGGAGCCCTTTATCATATCAGGGTACGGAGTGCTGTAGAGTCCATGGTGGTGACGGGAATCACTGACATTAGTGCTTTCTCTGTGCCCAGCACTACACTAAGGACTGTATAGTCCATTAGCCTGCTTTATCTTTGCAATAACCCTCTGAGATGTTAAAAGAATTTTTAGCCCTGGCTGGTGTGGCCCAGTGGATTGAGTGCCAGCCTGCGAACCAAAGGGTCACCAGTTCGATTTCCAGTCAGGGCACATGCCTGGGTTGTGGGCCAGGTCCCCAGTACGGGGTGCGTGAGGGGCAACCACACGCTGATTTTTTTTTTTTTTAAAAAGACTTTTTAAAAGAAGGTATGACCATGACTTTTGTGCCGATATATAAAATGAGCACACGCCAAAGCTTCTAAGTTAATAAGAATCATTTTCAATAGTGTCTATTTTCTACAGTTTACAGAATTTAAAAGGAGCTCAAAAATGAAAGTAGGAAATAACAGAGATGAATGACATAAACTGAACACTCACTGAGCTTTTTTTGGACAATTTCAAAGTCTTTTACAATTTTCCTGACAGAAGTCAGTATGACATTGTGTTCATAAATTACACTTTTTTATAGACCGAAGATGTCCTTGAAGACATGTGATTTACTTATCTTTCCAGACTTTATGGATGTCTCATTATCTGTATTTTATAGGTGAGGAATCCAGACCAAGTTAACTTGATCAAGGACCCAAGCTGGCATGTGGCAGAGTCAGAGTTAGAATTCAGACAGGCTGGCCCTGTGTCTGCATGCTACACATGTCATGAAGGATGCTCATCTGCAACACACACTCCCCTGGGCAGAACACCTAGGACATGCGCAGTTCCCATAGGGCAGTCCCTTCTCTTCTATCAAAGGAAGCATCGTGTGTGGATGGCTTAGTTATCACCCAGGGCTCCCCTGGACACTTGCTGCTATGGATAAGATTGACGTGAACCACTGCTCCATGGCTTATGGAAGGAGCAGTGCCCTCCCTCAGATCACCAAGAATTCCACAGAGCTCTCCCTTCTTACAGTGAGCTTTGGCCCTAGCTTCCTTCTTCCAGTAAATTTTTCTTCTTCACTTTGAATCTAATGCCTATTTTTACATCTCTATAGTTGCATTGATGCAAATATATACCTTAGCATCTTCTTTTTCATCTTCACCAAAGTAATAATAATAATAAAGAAATCCTGCAGATGTAGAGCTATTGCAGAACAAGCTATCTCAGGCATGCAATAACTTCAATTTGAGTATTAGACATGCCTGGTACCATCTAGTACTTAGTGAGTGCTAATGTGATAGGTACTACCTACATATTTGCATACACAGTAAACCTGTTCATAAGACATATATGGGGTCCAAAATTTTCATTCTCCCAAAATGCAGGATTGCATATGGTGAAGCGAATGAGGTGACTGGGGTAAGCTTGTGCACCTTGCTGGCTGGGTGTTCCAGAGGCCCAGCTATGCTATCTGATTCCAGTCTATGGTTTGGCACCATCCACTCTGGCTTCAATGGTGTTAGGGTCAGCCTGCCATCCTGTGGTTAGCTGGCTTCCAGGATGGTGGTGGCAGTCTCAGGAGCCTCCTTGATGGACGGTGCCCAGGAGGTGGGCTGGGGGAACATTGGGGATGCACGTGTCACCTTTCCCTCCACATTCTCTTCTCCCAGAGAAAATAAGAACCTCAGCCCAGCACAACAACATCAGTGTACTAAATGCTGCTGAACTGTACACTTAAAATGGTTAAAATTGTATATTTTCTGTTATGTATGTTTTACCACATTTTTTTTTAAAGAAGCTTAGTCCAACCCTGGTCGAGAATGGGAGTTGGACAGAGGATGGAAGCCAGGCCCCGTTTTGCTAACACCCACATTGCTTCATTGCGAGGGGCATCATGGCAGGTTTCATGGATGTGAACCTGGGTGACCCAATTCTGGGGTCCCATTTCAGTCACAGTGCCCAGGCCACCCTGCCATTCCATCTCTTGGTCTGCCTCTTTCCAACAAAAACAACCACCAGCCAAAAATTGCATTCCATCCTCTTGATTACGCAGAGCAATTCAGTAACTCCTCCACTGGATCTGTCTTCTCTGGATCTGTCTGTCCCATCTTTTAAAACCTAAGTATGTCTTCAAGTTATTTTCTTAAACAAGAACAATTCCATCCCGCAGAAAGATGCCAGCAGAGGACTTTAAAAAAAATCTTGATAGTGAAGGATGATCTTAAATTCACTCTAATTTGTGTTTTCAAAACAATTACTTTAAACGTTAGTGCCTACATTTCAATAGTAATAAATTACTTGCAGTATACCCTGGAGTGATTGAGAAGGACTGCCCTCATTTTCTGATTTGACTCATGTGTTAGATTACAAATCAATTTCAAGGTTCAGGAGTAGTGTTTCCACACTTGTGTCTTCACAACCAGAGCTCCTGACAAAGGCTTGTTGGATGTAGCCTACTAAAAAGAGACTTCTCCCCGAAATATTCTTCCTGGGTTGCGATATCCCAGGACTCCCCTGGGATTGGTCAGGTAAGTGTTTCTGCCCTGCCCTCCACGGCGCTGGTGAGGACCTACGCCAGAAGATGTCGGCCAAGTTGTGATTTGATAGGGAACAAAACCCAGGAGGAGCCGTGATTCAGGCCCCACAGCTAAAAACTTAGAATGGAACGCTTTGTTTCCTAAGCTTCCCAAGTTATCTGGTCAACCTTCTTGTCTGCCTCTCTCCCTCCCTCCCTCTCTCTCTCTCCTTTTTTTTAATTTTCTTTGCGAAAGTGAGACCCTGAAGGGCCACACCTGCTCTATGACCTCAAGTGACCACCTCAGTTAATTCCTCAGATGAGTGCCTCTGTGTGTAATGGTGCAGAAAAGATCCAAGCTCAGAAAATCCAGGAAGGGAAATGGCACCATAAGCCCACATTCACTGGACTTCAAAATCCACAGCGTAGCCCGGAGCTACAGTCAGAATCAGGCCGAGCAACTCCAAGTGTGGGAGTGGTGATGTAAGAAAATGACTCATCAGAAACTTCCCACCATGCAGCTTATTGATCAAGGAAATGTCACTTTCTGCTGATTACAAAATACAGTCGCCAGAGATGATGTAGTCCCCACTGCCTGATTTTACAGATGAGAGACACGATAGCAAAGTGACCTGTCCAAGGCCACATGGTAATCTTATGACAGAGTAGGACCTCCTTAGGTATTCTTTCAGCTCAACCACTTTACCTCTCTTAACCTATGAAAGCCAAATAAAAGACAGCTCTAAGTTTTAAAGAGAAGTGGCTTGTTATTTCGATAACTAAATTGTAGACTACGTGAATGGTGATCCCATGGTAACCTGGTAAAGGACCGTCGTGTTTCGACACTGAGAGATTGAGAATCTATATATATATGGAAAATTGACCCAAATTAGACACAGCTTTCAATGTCAATGTGGGAAGAAAAGACATGAGGGAGGTTATTCTGGTGGGCCGATTACAAACAGCTATCGAGTTCCAGGCTGGAGAAGAAGACGTAATTCGCCTGCTTTTCGGTTCGTGACTGCCAGGCTCCTGTGAGTCTCATCGTTAGAAAGCTCTCCCCACCTTGGCTGGCCCTGGTGCTGGCCCCGTGCCTCACACTCAGCCTGTCTTGCTGGTCCTCAAGTCACCTCCTCAGGGCAGCTCTGGCCTCCTGCTGACCTGCCCCTACTACCTGTGTGGAACAAGGATGACTCACCTTTTATGCTGGCTTCGTTCATCTGGGGGGCCCAGCCTTTGGCTGCAGTCTAGGGGAGATAACCTCTAAAAATGGAAATTCCAGAAAGGTGGGGAAATATTTTAACCAGCAGTTTGGATCTGAGTTGTTGAGAAATGGGGAAGTTGGTGAGTGAGAGTCGGGTTGGGGGTAGTGAAGGGAACACAGTAGGAATCAGTCTGACTGGACACTTGAAAGCAGTTTCCTTAAAATGTGAAAATGATTTGCAGAGGAATGTTTACACAAAAGCTAATCTAAAGAAAAAACAACTTACAGACAGGAATCTAAATGTCACTTGGCTCCCAGGGGGAATGAGCTCAGAAGTGAAAAGGAGAGGGATCCTCTCCAACGATTAAATATACTTTTTAAAGGCTCCTTTGGGTTTAAATGGGTTCCAGGAAGAGCATAGGCTGTTTTCCCAGGAGAGGTATCTGTGCAGATGCTAATGGGAGGGCCCAGAAGCACAGTGTTCAGAATGGGGGTGCTGGGTGCGGAGGGCACAGAGGTCAGCCAGAAATAATCTGTCAATGGTGCTTTCGGCCGATAAATTCAGCCAGATTTTGAGATCAAACATTCGGAACTTGAGAAACTCCCTCTGGGGTTGCTTTTGTTTATCATACTTTCCTGGCCATTGGAGTTCACAGAGAGTCATATCGCTGAGGGGACTTAGGAAGCGGGTCCAAGTTTTCTAAGGCACAATCTTAGGAATGGAAAACAGCTATGCGGTCAGTTTGAAAGAGTCATAAATAAATCTTAGTGGGCAGTCCTCGTAAGCATTGCCCGAGCAAGGAAGGAAGCTGAAAATACAGCTGCCTGACTACAAGCAAGTAGCTGGTCACGGGAGGAGAGAGAGGAACCAGGTCTCCCCATTCCCAGTCTTGTTCTTCTATTATAAACATTCCCACAGAATGTAAGTCAACCTTGTGAGTCTATAAATAGCTTCGAAGGTGATTTCTATAGTTAAGTGCAGAACAAGAAGCCTCATGTCCCCAGGTGCCACACAGAATCCTAGACCTCGAAGCAACTTGTCCCATCTAAGGCCATCAGATCAGAAGGGCACAAGAAAGGAGCAGCTAGCCAGGTGGGGAGGAGGGAAGCTAGGGGAGCTTGGGGAGGCGTGAGCCAAGGGCCTGGCGGGGGGCGGGGGGGGGGGCTGTAATTCCAGGAGCCTCCTACTTCCTCTTCCGCAAAGCCTTCGACTTCTTGCCCCCACCATGGGCCAGTACCTAAAGCTTTCCCTCCGAAGCTTCATTTGCTTGCTTCTGAACACACCTTTGTCACTGTGCAAAGGCCAGAGGGATTAATTTTCCTGCGGGTGACTTAAAGGGGGTACTGGCAATTCCACCCACCCCTCTTTTCATTCCTTCCCTTCTTCACCTTTCCCTGCAAATCCTAAGCCCCTCCTTGTTTTGTAGTGGTTTTTATCTTCATTGTTTTGTATCAAAAAGTCTCCAAAGTAATCACTGACCCTATGTAGCCTTCAGCAATTTCCATTCCTTCAGTGAACCTTCACGAAGCTCCTTCTGCAATTTGGGAGGTTTGCCAAGTGTGAGGGATTCGAAAGTCTAGTCCTGGTCCCTCCATAGCCTGGTGGGCGAATCAGAGAGTAGATACTAAGGACAACAACTCTGGTAATGAGGACTGTGTCCAGGGGAGGGGTGCCTACACAGGACGGGCGGGGGAGGGGGCGTGGCAAGCTTTGCATTGAGTCTAGTGGGGAATATTTCTGCAGGGAGGGCACAGTTGAGAGGGGACTGGAAGAGATACGCTAAGCCCAGGGAAAAGCTGGTGCAGAGGAATGGGACAAGAGAGATCATCTCTGGGAACCAGGGTGGTCAGGGAATGGAAGGGTACCGACCTGAGGGGATAAACAGGGGTCAAATCTCAAGAAGTTTGCCATCTAGGCAAAGGGCCCCCAGAGTTTGGGCTTCCTGTGGGAGGAAATGAGGAGCCATTGAAGGCTTTAGAGCAGGAGATGGCGATGATCAGATTTCTGACTTAGAAAAATCATCTGGGCTGGAGTGAGGAGAACAGATTGAGGAGAGGTGAGACAGGAGGCAAATCACATTTCTCAGCAACCTTTGTTCCACTTCAGCAACTTCTAAATTCTGGAGCGGGTCCTGGGCAGAGATGGAGGCAATGATCTAAGAATTCTGAGATGGCACCTCCCCCCGCCCCACCTTGCCCAGTTCTCTCTACAGACAGCTGTGAGCCCACTTTTTAAAAAATATTTTATTTATTTACTTTTAGAGAGGGGAAGGGAGGGAGAAAGAGAGGGAGAGAAACATCCATGTGAGAGGGAAACCTTGATCAGTTGCCTCTCATCCATGCCCCGATCGGGGGCTGCAAACCACACCCCAGGCCTCTGCCTTGACCCGGAATGGAACTGGTGACCTTTCACTTTGTGGGACTACACCCAACCAACTGAGCCACCCTGGGCAGGGTGTGAGCCCGTTTTCTAAGACTTGTCTTAAATCCTCAAGTACTGCTTCCAAGTAAGGGAACCTGAGACGTTGCTGACACCCCGTCACGGCAGCACCTCTCAAAGTGTCGTCCCCTCACCGGCAGCAGCAACAGCAGTAGCATCCCATGAGAGCTTTAGATGTGCTCTTTTTTGTTTGTTTGTTTGTTTTTGCTACAAGAATATTTTTAGGAGTTTTGGTCAAAATGGCCAATTTGGAAACAGTCCAAATGTCATCAGCAGGATAATAAATCAACAAACTGCAATATATTCATTCAGTGGAACGTTACTCAATAAGCAAAAGGAATGAACTACGGAGACACATAATGATGTGACTGAATCACGATGTGACTGGATCAATCTCAGAAAAAAGACCAAAACAGTATATTGAACAAAACAAGCCAGACGTTGCCCTGGCTGGTGTGGCTTCGTTAGTTGTTCCATAAACTGAAGGTCGTGGGTTTGATTCCTGTCAGGGCACATGCCTAGGCTGTGGGCTTGGTCCCTGGTCAGGGCATGTACGAGAGGCCACCGATCGATGTCTCTCTTCCTCTCCTCCCTCTCTCTAAAAACAATAAGCATGTCCTCGGGGTGAAGATTAAAAAAAAAAAAGAAGAAGCTAGACGCAATATCATACTTATTGCACAATTACATTTCTATAAAGACCAAGAATTGGTAGAACTGATCAATAACTAGAGATAGAAATCAGAACAATGGTTGCCTAGGACCAGGGTGTTGGGATGTGTGATTGGACAGTGGTAGATGGAAACTTTCAGGTATGTTGGAAATGTTCTAGATTTGATGGAGGTGTTGCTCAGGCAGGTGCATCCAGTCATTGAAACATAGCGAACCAAACACTTAAAATCTATTCATTTTATCGTATGTACATTTAAGAAAAAAATGCTTGCCTTTGCTACCTTACAGAGATATTGGAAGATGGAATGTGATTTTAAGCAAATGTAAAATGCCACATAAATTTCAGTTGTTACCATTTGACAGATAAAGCCAAATATAGACTGGGCTGTGGGAAGGCATGTGGACGGTAGGTAGCCGGTCTGGAAGCCGAGGACTATCCCAGCAAGTGAACCCAGCCCCAGGCTAGGAGGACAGCACTGAGAGCCCTTCCCTTTGGGCCGAGGACCACGGCTACTGCTAGCCTGTGGGATGTTTGTGAGAATCAGAAAACAAACCCCTCCCTTTTCTCTCACCAAGTACGTGGCACAGGGAGCAGAGACAGGCTGGATTTCAGCACCTCTAACCCTTGGGCCGGGCCTGTTTGTGCCAGGAATAATCTGCACAGCTCTGATGAGGGCTCTTCTCAAGGCCTTTGTACATGCTGTTCCATCCGCCCAAAACGTTTGTCCCTGTTCACACAGTACTGGCTCTCTTTCATCCTTCAGATCTTGGCAGAAATGCCATTTCCTCAGAGAGGAAATAGGTTTTCCCTCATCCCCATTGGTCTCTATCTCAACACCCTGCTGTTTTCCTAAAAACACAGGACACAGTTTGCAATTAGTATTTCTTTATCTGGTCTTTATCAGTCTCCTCCTACTAGACTGGGCATTCTGTAGAATCAGGGAATCCATCTTCTGTCACCATAAAACCCCAAGGTATTACAGTGCCTAGCATGTGGTAAGTGCTCTACAATGTTCCCTGAAGGACAGTCAGACGGAAATGTGAGGAGGTGTGAGCCCAAAAGCTGGTGACGCTCCCCGTGGGTGATCAGGTAGCAGAGGTGGCTCACCTGGAGACCAGCAGGGGAGAGAGATCCAGGGAGCGCTGTGGAGGGCAGAGGTTGGCAGCTCCGGTCAGCAGTGAGACATCGAGCACGTAACAATGTTGACTTGCAAAAAATACAGTTCTTTGGTGCCAAATTTTTCTATCACATAATAAATAAAAGCACTTTACTAATGGAGTCTTGATTGGCCACATGATTTTCTCTGACTTGCTTTTGTAGAAATTTTGTTTTAGGCCATCAAAATTTATACTTTTAGTAACTTTATTTTCACTCGATAAAATTGAAAGCAACATCAGTTTTTCAGTCTTTCTTGGCAAATGCTAGACCATAAGTACTTTTTGCTAATTTTTAATTTTGAGAGGATTTTCCTGGTGATGCAATTACTACTGGACTTAAGAGTATTTTATAGGTTATAATTACATTTGGATACATTTTTATTAATAACTTTGAAATATACACTTTAGTACACCTACAGCTCAGGATTCTTGTAGAACAAACTTTCCAAAAAGATTTAACTCTGTACAAATTTATTTTGTGTAAGTCTGAATTGAATTTTAAATGTAAATGTATACACACCATCTTCTTTCTTTTTCTTTTAGTTTTTAGAAAATGTTTTAAAAGGTTTTTCAGTTACAGTTTATATTCAATATTATCTGTGTTAGTTTCAGGTGTACAGCACAGTGGTTAGATAATCATGTATTTTACAAGGCACGTATCTCCAGTGCCCACCTGATGCCAGACAGAGTTCTCACAACACTACTGACTAAGAAGTGCACATTCTTGAGCCCTACCCAGCCTCGGTGTTCCCACAAGTCTCCAGGTGGCTCTGGTGCAGGGCTCGAGTTGGAGAACCACTACCCTCTGCTATCATGGTCCGCGGGCCTACCTGGGAGAACAGAACATTGGACTCAGAAGATTCTCGCTTTGTTTTTTCAGAGAAAAGCTTCAAGCCTAGTCCAAGTCGCCACTGAGCAGGTTGAAGTTCCATGTGACAGACATGGAACTTTTAAGTCATCTATTTAATAAAAATCTAGCAAATGATTTTGAAAGCCTACTATGTACATTGTAAGCTCTGGGCATAGAGTTCTTACCTATAGTAGAATTTTGCCATCATCATCATCATCATCATCAAAACTTTCTCGATGCTAACAAGTCACTTGTAAGTATTCACATACAAGCTCTCACAGGGCTTACCGAGCACTAATTTTGCACTTAGCTCTGTGCCCTGGGGCCCCTGCCATCCAATGATTTTCAGTCTGGTTGAGTCAGAAATTGAGCACCAGAAGCAATCAGAGTCACCAATGTCGATATAATCATGTGCTAAATTGTGAGGGCACTAAGCAGGGCTTGCCAGCTCAAGAGCCCTCCTCTAGCTCTATTCAGGGAACCTTGTTCTCACTCCTTCCCTAAAGTCTTGGTTTTTCTCTCTCTAGTTTCTCAGTCCAGATAGAGGTAATTCCATTCCACCAGACAAAGTCAGGTCCCTTTTCATCTTTGTTCCCTTTTATTCTAACAGCACTTTCCCAGCATGCTTTCAAAGACCCCTTGCAAAGATGGTCAGTCCTACCAGACCCCGAATACAGCCAGAATGAGCTCGGAGTTTCCCAGGAATTTGACGCGCCCCCACCGCCCCAAGGTGTCCCCAGGCAAAAGCAACTGGCTGTAACTCTGGGACTCAGAGGAAGTTTCAATGTTGGGTGGTCAGTCACCCCTGAGAAGCCGGGCCTCCTGGGATTTGTCCCCTGAAGGTGAGGGGAGCAGGCTCTTGACGCCCTCACTCCAAGCACTCGAGCCTTTACCTCTGGAGCCCTGGGCCTCCATCATCTATCTCCCAGAGGCAGTTTTTGAGGATATGGCCACCATTGCATTAACAGACTACTCTAGGGAGGAAAGGAAAAGGCCTGTCCTATAAATAAACACTCCTCCCCTGGATGATGCGCTGTCTGCCTTCCCACTGCCACCCCCAGTCACCCTTGTGACTGTCAGAGCGGAGCAGCCTGAAGCCAAGGGATTAGTGCAATCACAAGGTCACAATAGATACGCAGGTCCATAAATACTCCTGGAGAGCTTTAGTCATTGAACAGAAGCCAGGGGCGGGGGTGGGGGGAAAGGAGGAGGGTGAGAGGCCTGGGAGCCTGCTACGGCTAGCTTGAAGATCTACAGTTAGAATAAGAAAAATAGACTGGTTTTCTTCCAGAATGTGAAAATCTATAGAGGCGTGGGGAAGGGAGGGGAAAGGACAATCCCCGCAAAAGTGCTGCTGTTTTCCGAGTGGTTAGCCTGAACACCTTGGCACACAAATCTACCCCCTAAATGTCGTAAAAAGAAATCTAGGAGCTGGTACCACCAGAAGTTTCAGAATTTCTGTTAATATAGTCAGCATCAGAATCACTGAAAGTTCAAAGAAAATATTTCTGGCACCTTTGCAGTGAAGAATTGCAGAGAAGCAGGAAGAGGTAGCAGGGCTCCTGCACTGATGAAGCTGGGAAATAGGTTAGTGTCTAGTCTCCTGGGATACGCAGACCGTGGAGCAAGGACATCACCTGTTGGAGGTGCCTGTCCTGTGGGCTCTGAGGACCTTAGGCATCTTTGCATCCTCACCCTCTTGTAGGGTGCACACACCGTGAGTGGTGCAGGCAGAGGGAACTGATGCGGCAATGTGATCAGGACATGAAAAGCTCCGTGTGGGAGCGAGATGCTGAAGAGCATTGTACTTAAATAAAGAAGGCCACGGTGCACTGGGGACAGTGCCACTGAGCTGATAGTCTGCATTTTCACCAGACAGAGCGGCGGGCAGAGGGCGGATCGGCTTCACTGTCACCGGCAGAGACAACTTCCAGAGCAGCTTGGATGAGTCATCTGGCGTGCACACGCACTCAAAAATTTTAAATATGGAAGATGGGGGTGGGGAGATGCCAACCCACAAAAGCTGAATTTGGGGTACATAATTTTTGGACCTGGTGTGGTTAATTCTGTCTTTAATTATTGAGTCTTTTGGTCCCTTTTAAGTGAAACTTTGAGTGACTTACCTAAAGGCTACTACTGAGCTGATGTTAGAAGGCAAAGGCCTGAGTTGCTTCGGGTGATGTAGCCAATGTAAGCAGCTAATCAAAAAGCAAATTAGCTAATTGGGACATGGTCACACATGTTATTAACATCAAATGCTATTAACATTTCTGTTTTACTTTCAAAACCACAGTGTAGGGTCTTAGCTGCAGAGTGAGTTTGTGTTCACAGCTGATGTTCTGAGCAAACCTTTGAAACACTACCTGTCTGCCCCTCCCACACCTCACCCGGAACCTGTGTTGGAGACGGGGCATTGCCTTGGGCACCCAATAGATTTGACAAATTGTGCCAGCTCTTATCTACAGAGAAGAACTATATAATTAAACTCCTCCTTAGCCTTTGAGGACATAGGTTCATTTTTTGCAGAAAATATGATTAAAGAAGATTATGAACAAGCGAATGGGACTATGAGAAAGTCTTGTCTTAAGAGGTTTAGAGGTCAAAGACTAGCTAAAAATAGCTGTAAAGGACTTTTCATGTGCAATTGGAGCTATGTGAATAAGGACTCCATATTAGGGGATATTTAATCAATATGAAATGCCTTGCTGTGCCCTAAAAAGCTAAATTTCAATATGTCAATCAAGCACCAGATATTTATTTAGTACAAGTTTATTATGTGCAGTGAATTGCATGGGTCCCTGCTCTGAACACATCATGTCTTATGTATCAAATTAGATTGATGAGCCAAGAAATAAATGTACGGAAAGCTAAGAAAAAAGGAAAGAGAGAATCAACCGAAATTTTGTACCATTAAGTGAGGAGATGCACTGACTTTAAACTTCACTGAGAAGCCCCATATTGCTTGCTGCTTAAGACCCAATGAAATCACCACACTTAGGATTTATGGAAGGGAGCACCATCATAATTTGTGGCTTGATTTAAAGTTTTCAAGTCTTTCTTCAGACGTTGGTAATGATGACATTGCACCCACACTCCCGCCAGCTGCCCTCTCTTCAGCCCTGCTCGCGGTGATCCTGGCCGCAGCAATGAAGCCTTCCTGGCAAAGCCTCTGGGTGCAGCTGCAGCTGTTTGCCCAGCGGGAAAATTTATGGCCATTGGTTTTCTTCAGGAGGAGCTCATGTGCCCTGAGGGGCCCGCTGCCTTTTTTCAGTGAGAACTCGTAAAAAGGTAATCGGTGACAACAGTTCTCTTGATCCTGGACGGCAGAACACACCAACAGTGCAAGTCCCATACACATTTCCCAGGGCTCAGCGTACTTTGCCACCTTTTTTGCTCATCCAGGTCGATTTTGTCTGGTCTTCTGAGATGCAGCTGCTGAAAAGGCAGGATGGGCATCGGCTCTATGTGCATTTCTCAGTCAATGACGAGCACTTTGAATAAGCAGCCGAGAAACTACTGTGAGCATTTGGCAGAGTCATTGCCTGTCCCTCTTCCAGTTCAACCCCGCTTGTGGCCCACCCCACAGAAGCAGACATAAGCTGGTAGGAGCCACATGGTGACCTTCAACATCAAGGTGAAGAGACTAAAAAAGTCTACAGCATTTCCTGCCTGTAACACCCTAGCCAACACTTGATTGTATAGTACATGGTCACTTTCTAATTATGTCTTGCATATCAATGTGCCAATTGACAAACATCAAGTAGTGTCTTCTGTGGATATAGCCATGATCTGCCTTCCTCTAATCTAGAGAATGAGTTATTTACTTCTTTATTCTTCCCAGCCTACCCACCGCAGTGCTGAGCACTTAGCAGGAAATTATAAAGCGACGAGTTCTGTCTCCAGCAGTCCTGCATCTACCAGCCTGTGTGTCTCCTTGTACCATCTGTTACTGGTGAGCGCTCACTGCAGAGACGCTGGGTAACGGGGACGCTGCAGATGCTGAAGGGTGCTTGACTAGTCAACAGGTTTCAAATAGGTTTCCTTCCCACAGATATTTTTACCTGCTCAAATTCCCAATGCCATCTTTACCAATGGGGACCAACATGCTGATGCAGTTAATGGTGGGGACACTCGTAGCTCAAAGACAGGTAGATCTGCTACAAGTCTCATCTGACGTTTTTATTAAAATTCTTACTGAGTTTCAAGCACCTGGGCCCCTACTCCTTTGGCAGAACAATCATGTGTAATCCAGATATGCAAAATGGAAGGAAATTCTTTCTCTTTATACAATAAAGTATTCCAAGCTCAATTGTAAGTGATAGGGCGTAAATGTGAGTCAGAAAGGGCCACGTGTGACCAGGGAAAGATCCATGTAAACTGAGAAGAGCCATAAAGTGGGAAAGGGCTTATGCTAGAAATTCACCCAGTACACACAAGGACGCAAAGCAGAGAATGGTCCATTCTGCTGAGGGCAGTGATCAGGAAAGGCGACACAGACGAGGTGATGTTTAATCTTTGTCTTGAAAGATGAGTCGATTTTTGTTTGATGATGTGGTAGGGAACAGTGTGTCCAGAAGAAACAAATCATGAGTAAAGGCACAGCAGTGAAATAGCAGAATCCACCAGGGGATCTGGAAGGCACTTTGCTCGGCCCAAGCAAAGGGGTTAAGGAGGCACAGGGAGAAATAAACGTGGAGAGAAATGAGGGGGAAGATTGTGAAGGGCCAAGTAGGCCAGGCTAAGAAGTTTGGGTGTTGTTCTGTAGGGAAATGGGAGCCCTGGACAAGTTTTTAAAATCACAGAAACACATAATCAGGTTTTTGTTATAGAAAGAGCAACCTGGAAGCCATATTGAGGAAGAATTGGAGGGGTAGGCCCAGGAAGACATTTCATTCACCTGCTTAAAAATCTTCCAAGAGATTATCTCTGGCTGGTGTGGTTCAGTGGATTGAGTGTCAGCCTGTGAACCAAAGGGTGGCTGGTTCGATTCCTGGTTGAGGCATATGCCTGGGTTACGAGCCAAGTCCTTCCCCCCACTGGTGGGGGATGTGTGAGAGGCAACCACACATTGATGTTTTTCTCCCTCTTTTTCTCTCTCCTTCACCTCTCTCTAGGACTGAATGAATAACATCTTTAAATAAAATATAATATAATAAAAATCTTCCAAGAGATTAAAATGAAATCCAGGCTTTCCATCATTGTCCAGAGGGCCTCATCCCACTTCTCCATGCCATCACAGACAACTGCCTTCTCAAAGGAACACTCGAAAAGCCACAGGGTTTCTTAAACATGGCAAGTTTGTTTTTGTTTCTTTTTACCTCAGTACCTTTGCATTTATTTTCTGTTTCTCTTGCTTAGAGTGCTTGTCCTTGGCTGTCCCTGTGACTCTTCCTTCTCAACCAGGGGTTCTCAGTTTTAATCTCACCTCCTTCAAGAGGACACTATGTCCCTCCTATCTCTTTACTATATTATAAACACGTGATTTTTTTGTTTGAATAATTATTGGCTTTTGCCCCCTCAAATATCCTTCATGAGGGAAGGGGTCATCCTTATCTTTTTAACCAACATGTCCCTACACACTGAATGAATGAATGAACAATACATCAAGCAAGAGATGAAAAATGCCTGAACTAAGACTGAATAGGAAGGAGGGAATGGAATAAAGAGATGTGTAGCAACAAGAATCAATCTGGCTTGATGATGAAATGGATGTGGGTGGAAGAGAAAGAGTGACATTTAGGATTCTGGCTTGGGCAACTGAGTGGATGGTTATCCTTTATAGAGACGGGGAAGGTGGGAGAGAGATTTATGAGGCATTGCCATTGAGATCAGTTGCAGGTATATAACGTTTGGGTCATTCAGAGATAGGAGACCAGAAAGCAATTTGCTAAGGGAATCTAGAGTTAAGGAGAAAGATCCAAGCCACAGGCTCATATTTAAGTGTTGTCAACACATACGGTAACTGAAGTCAAAGGAAAGACATCAGTTAAACTGGGGAAGAAGAGAGTATGGGTGTGAATGAGAGAATCAAAAGATGAGCATCAATTCTTCCTAATGACATGTCTCCATATGGATGGAAGGGATGTCAGGCAGTCACTCCTGTGCAGGCCTTCCTCAAGACTTCATGGGATGGTTGTCCCCATTGCTGGCCACACAGGTGCCCATGATGCCAGAACTCAAGAAAGAGTTTCCAGAGAGCCACGTGAGAGACCCCTTCCCTTGCCTGGCACCTCTGAGAAAAGAACAAAAAGTTTCAGTCGCCCAGGAGGCCAGCTAAGGAATGAATTACAGCATGGCGTCTAACCTGATGCTCTGAGCACTTGGGCAGGAATTCATCAGTGTGGTAAGTGCACTTGAGACCAAGAACCAAATCCTCAGCCTCAACTCTACTCAGGGGGAGCTCATTCTACCAGAGTGCATAGGCCCGGTTCTGTTTATTTGAATAAGGCACATTCAAATAACAATAGTTTAAATTCATTAACAAAGAAAGGAGACTATAAATAGTAATTTTCTAAAAGTAATACAACAGTTGGCTTTTCTTCCTTCTAGGTGATTTTTCTGCACAGGCTTTTCTGTGTCTTCCTGTCTGTGGGCTTCTTTCTCTCAGAGCAACTTCCTCTACCAACCACAGGTTGTCTCACATCCAACTTCAATACACGCCAGAGGATCTGGATTTATTTTCCCATTTTCACATTTCTAACATGAGATACCCTCCAAAAAAATCGACGAATTGGCCAGATGTGGGTCACAGATTTATCCCTGGACCAATCAGCTGAGCCAGGTGGGTGGGCCACCATGATGGGTTCAAATTAGAGCAGGTGTCCGTTGGCGAATTTGTGGCCCTACCAGAAAGGTAGAGTTACGAAGAACAAGGCGACTGCCCTCTGGAGCTGGGAAGGGAGCAGGAGCATTTCTCAGAGGGTGGTGGTGGGGGGAGGGGGCCTTCTCTGAAGACCAGGTGTGCACGTACAGGGCACACTAGATGCCATAACTGTCTCCGTAACTGGTGATTATACAACTGCTTTCCAGATTTCCCTGCCTCCCACCTCCACCCCTCCCAGCCCTCCCACCAAATGCTCACTGGCTTTTCCCCATGTAGTTAACCAGTGAGCTCTTCAAAATCTGTGACTCTGATGGAAACAATATCATTGCTGTTTTCTGGAATCATTAGCTTTGCACAAACTGTGCCGGCAAAGGGCACCTTCTTACCAAAGTCAGCTGAAGTGAAATGGGCAGAGGTGCTCCTTTCTTCATGAATTAGTCCACCTGCAGTGTACTCGCACATTATTTTACTTCCCTTTTCACATCCGTTGCTGGCTCGGCCCTCTACCACCTGGTGTTTTCTATTATTCCTCCTTTCCTCCATACCTAACAGCCCCATTACCATGAGGCCATTCCCTTTTGGCGGGGCAGCATGGGGCCCCCAGCAGCCCCGTGGTGTGCCTGTGTGTTTGCAAACAGTCCTGACTCCTACAACCTAAGCATTCGCAGGGCCTCCAGTAATTAGCTGGTTGAATCCTTTATCTTTCGAGGGGGGCGGGGGGAATAAGGCTAAATGCTCCTGCCTGGTTTTTTCAAGGTCCCCCAGCATATTAATGGCGGAGGATAGCTAAAGTCTTGGTGTTTTCTGATTCCCACCCCAGCGATGTCTCCAGGAATTGGACAAAGCAACCAATAAAAAATAGAAACAGAGGTGGTACAGAGAACTAGTCAGGCAGTTCCTCAGGCCCTTTGATAAAAATACCCTGCTGTCATCCTGTTCTTTTTATTCTTTTAAAATAAATATATCCCTGTTAGGGACACAGGCACTGCAGGACCTCTCAGCTAGACAGGACAGGCCTCCCCCTGCTTACTTAGCTGATAGCTATCAAGCCACTATTACTCTTGGTGGGGAACGCAAAAACAAAACAACACAAAGCCAACAACCAAACAACCAAACGACAAAAAACACATTAGTTATGATCTCAGCCATCGGAAAGTTTTCAATGATTTGGGGAGAGAGGCCAACGATACTTGATCAGGCTTAGGCTGCAAGGACTGTCAGAGAGCAGAGCAGGGAGCTAGAACACAAACAGGTGATAGAGACCCGGCTTCCCAATACTTCCCTCACCCTGGGCATCTTATCATCATCTTATGTAAAAGAAAACGTCATAAAAACTTCCCTTGATCTCCATAAATATGCCCCCAAGTCACTGAATAATACTGCAATTATTGTGGGGAAGGGATAGACATCGAGTGCCAGGAGTTCAGATTCCACCTACTGGGAGAAGATTCCACTACTGGGTTCTGATTAGTGCCCCACCTCGGAAAGCTGGGGGGAGCTGGGCGTCATCAGCTTATCGTTTGACATGCAATGAATTCAGGTTCTTTGACTGGGCAGGAGGAAACTAGGACCTCAGAAACACAGAACTCAGATTGCCTGTGTTGTCAACTTTCAATTTACCATTATCCGAGCAACAACGAATGCACACAGTTTAAAAAAGCAATTAGTACTCTAAGGCTTGTAACAAAAAATAGCTCCTTGCTTTAATTGCTGCCCTCACCTGAGAGGCACTCACTTTAAATTCAGTTTTTACCTTCTTGGTTTCATATATGGTACTTAGGCTGCTAGCTTTTGATTTTTCTTTCTATGGACATTTATTATGGAATGAGATTTTAGCGCTCTTTCTACTCTCCCTTCCAGTTACATAACATTTTCTATCAAATCAATGTCTAATATTTACATTAGCATTTATGTGAACACTGTTCAGAGAAGAGCCTTGTAGCACACTGTGATCACTTTTCTTTCCTGTATACTTTCTGTTTTCCTGGGATTAATAACTGTGGTTTTCTATCTATCTATCTGAACTCATTCTTCCTACTTCATAACTTATGGTAATTTAGGAAGCATACAATTTTTAATTTTTTAATTAAGAGTATAACTTGATTAATAAGAATTGAGAATTATAAAGTCTGCCAACGTTCACACACATCAGGCGATCTCCCAGTTTATTTGTTACTTTGGACTGCTCCAAGATCCAGCAGTCCTGAATTTCTGTGTCTTCCAGCTCTGATGTAGAGCCTTTCCCCTCCTTTGGATGTACTATTATTTTGAAATGTCATCTTTATCTTGGGAATTCGCTCCTCTTCTCTCCTTTCCAGGGACCTTCTTAGTCTGTCCCTTGTTTTAGAGGAGCACATCTTCTGGTAGCTTCTTAAGACTGTGTGAATAGGAAATAATTCCTTTTTTTGAGACAGTGTGTGCCTTTATTTTTTCTTCATGATTGATCTATACTTTGATTGGATATAGAAGGGCAGGTTCTAAAACATTTTTCTTTTTCGAGGTTGTTTGAAGGCCTTGATCTCTTTGTCCTTTACAGCCCAGTCTTACTGTTCAGAAGTACGATGTCATTATAATTCCTTGACATCTGTGAATATAACCTATTTCTCTTTCTCTGGAAGAAAAGAAAAAGATCTCTCTGAGACCTCTTCTTTGTCTCTGAAATTCTGAAATTTTAAAGTGATGTGTTTTGATGTGGGTCTGTTTTTCATTCACTGTGCTGGGTGCTGATTGGCCCTTTTAGTTTGGAAACTGATGTAGTTCAGTTCTGGGATCCTATCTTGAATTAGTTTCTCTGTTTTCTCTTCATGCAACTTTTATGTAGCAGATATTGAGCTTCCTGGATTTGTATCTAATTTTTTGTTTATCCACTTTATTTTTTGGTAGATTCCCTCAACTTTATATTTCAACCCTCCTATTGAAATTTTTTTCCAACAGATTTGTACCCTCCGTGAGTTCTTTCCCCTTCTTTTAATGCTTTCTCTTTCTTTAAAAAGCATCCTGGCTGTGTTTTTTTGGTTTGTTTGTTTTAATGATTATTATTTTAAAAACGAAGATAGTATCTTCTTTTACCTCAGTATGATAGTAATTTTCTCTTTCCCTGGGTTGTCTCTGTTTTTCTCAAGTTCCCTCCATATTACCCCACTTGTTTGTCTTGATCTGTCTTTTATGTTAGAGGATTCTCTGAAATCGTTGATGGTCCTTGATGGATGGTTCCAGAACCTTGACCCAGAACACGTATTTAGAGAGGGCAAAGACTGCACTCTTGACCAGCAAGGGAAATGGGGTCAAGTTGAAGGTGGCACCAGGTATTAATTAATTCATGAATTAATTAAAATGTATGTATTGAGAGTTCACTATATTCCAGGCACTGAGGTATGGTAGGTAAAGAGGAAATAAAAATGAGTAAGATGTTCAGAATCCAGCAGGGCAGACAAACAGGTGAACAAATACAACATAATGTGATAAGCATTCTTCAGGCTTAACAAACATCAACTTAATGTTTACTGTACGCCAGGCACTATACGAGGCACTTTGATTTTATTTATTCCTTACAATAACATTGTGTTAGGCATTATCACATCCATTTTAATATATGGAAACTGCCCAAATAGAGGGATGTACAAGTACTGTTAAAACCGAGAGGCGAGATCCCTCTCTGGTGCCGCTTCAGCCAGGCACCCAGACACAGTCTTCCTGGCTCAGGAGTCCACGGTCTGCAGCACTGAAGGCAGAGGCACCGGCTGGCACAGAAGGTCCTGCCTGAACCTGGCTCTTCATCCTCGGGCGCCCCCCATTCACCTCCTCCCGCTGGTTCCTTAGGTGATCCGCAGTGGGCTGGAGCACTGCCCCAGCGTGGAGAGGAAGGACAGGGGTAAAACGAGCCATGTCTTGGACTAAAATGGTCTCAAACCACAGGAAACTCTTAGATGTGTGGTCCTTTCTCTTTCTTGTCTTTATTTGCCTTTCCTTTTTCTTGTCAATAACAAAAATTTACCAGAGCATTGAGTCAGGAGCTAAGAATGGCCATGGAAGGCAGAGGAACAGGGGTGGAGAGCAGGGGGGCTAAATCTAGAGAGATTTTTCATTAAGGTAGATCAATTGTGCCCCCAAGAGAGATCAAGGGGATCCTGTGGGTGAACTGGGGAGAGGGAAACGCACCCACACACACCCCTCTCTGAATCAGTTTTTCAAACTCTTGTCTGTAAAACAGGAACTCGCCTGGGTCTCCTGAACCGAAGAGCACAGGTCTCGCTTCCTCCTGCTGAAGTCACCTTGTCCTTTGAGGCAGAGAGCTCTGTCCCTCCACAGCCAGGGCGGGTAAGTGGGGGCTGCAGGCCCACAGGGGCACCCCGGGGGCTCCTTTCACTTGTGTTACCCGGAGATTAGGCAGAGAAGGTTTTTTTGGGGGGGTGGGAACCCGAATTCCCCATGGATGAAGAAAAGGAGATGGGGGCGGGGTACAGGCAGAGATTTTGCCAAATTACAGATGGAGCGGACTAGATCCAGAACAATTCCCAAAGGAGGCCCTCCCACACCCACAGGAAGGCCAAAAAAAGGCTTGAAATTCACATTATTTTTGGTGCTTGGGAGATGAGAGGGGAGTGAGAGAGGGCAGGAACTGAAGGGGGAAGGGAAAACGAAAGGCCTCCGTCAGTATCTTTCCTAAGGAACGACTGGGGGGAGGGGGGAGCACCACGCGGCAGGAGGAACGTAGCTGGACATGCATAATATTTTTATGCATGTATCCACGGGCTGGGCTGTAAAAGAGAATATTCACAAATTGTATATAAATTTGGCTTCTGACCTGAGAGAAGTGGTGGCGGCCCCTCTCCTTCCACGCCTATGCTTGTGAGACGTCGGACTGAGCGGCTTGGCCCACACCGTCGCCACACACCCAATCTGCCCCTCTCAGCCCCCTTTCCTGGCCCTGGTTCCTCCCACGCTGCCCTTCTTTCGTGAATGGTATCCACCCACATTTGGGTTGTTGTTTCTGCTTATGTTTTTGCTTTGGGGGGAAGAGGAATGGGAAGACGTCGGGGGAGCGGTGAGGATGGGTGCCGTGGGGTGAGAGGCGAGGGAGCAGAGCTTGCATCTGAGAGTTAGGGAGAAATGAGAGGCTCTGCTCCCTGTTCCAGCGCTTCGGTCTTTCCAGGGCTCGTTTTCTCACGTCTTCAGAAGAATGATGTGATACCGGGCACCCCATCAGAGTTGAACTTGAGATAAGCAGCAAATAAGTGCAAAAATCTGACCTTACAGTTCTGTGCCTTTGAGGCAGTTTTTGAATCACCGCTGGAGTGACAGATACCCACAGGGTATGGAGCTGGAGGGAGAGCCGGCTGCACCAGGCCTTCTCTGCTCCCACCTGCCCCTTCTCACTAGTCCTTTCTCACTTCTGAGAAAGGAAAGAAAGGCATTGCCCTGGGCTCTGAAAGCATCCAGCGCCAACACCAGGGGCAATCAGGAATATTTGTGTTTGTGTTGAGAAAGCAAAAGGCTTTTTAAAAGATATGTATCATTTTCACAAGTTAGGTAGTTTCAAATTTAAGGTTTTTCATAAAACTTGGAGAAAAACTTAACTGAGTTGACCCTGATGGATCAGTACAATAATTTTTTAAAAATAGACTCTTTTTTAGATCAGTTTCAGGTTCACAGCAGAACTGAGCAGGAAGCACAGAGGGTTCCCATGTGCTCCCTGCCCCTACCCACCCCCCCACCCCCCCTGCACAGCCTCCCCATGGAATAAGTTTTGAAGGAAGATGTCTCAGTGACATCTGACCTATGACTCGAAGGAGTTCAAAGAATTGAATGACATTGCCAAATTCAGCCCTGCTGAAAAACAAATTTCAAGTTTCCTGGCAAAGGTGGACTGGATAGAAATCTTCACATAGGGATTGTATTCATAGGCAGTTAAGTCATTCCAGACCCCTCTCTGAAGCCTCAAGCCCAGAAATATGTCCCAGTTTCCCCCTCTTCTCATCAGCCCTGGACACTGTCATACTAAACTCCTACAGCCCCATCTACCCACTTAGTAATGTGAACAAGGTTTCTCATGAGAAATAGAGATGATATTGAGAGGTAACCTGCTCATTCTTGCAAAAAGGAATATTAATTGATGGGCAGTTGAACATATCTATGGGTAGATGGGTAAATATATATAAATACATTATATTTAAAAACTCATCCTCATTCATCTCATTAAGAGAATAATGTCTAATATTTTATTGTTTTCTGTTTAATGATCAATAACATATATATTTATTTTGTTACTAATAATTATATTGATGATTCAAAGACTGTTTTAACACTGAGAGGCTTATAGTCACAAGATATTTTTTAAATTGTAAAATCAATTTACATATACATTTTGTTTCAGAATATATGATAGGGTAATCAATAAAAGATGATGAAATAATAAATGATGCCATAAAAATATGTGACATTTGGATACAATTCTTGAGGAGAAGTGGAATGTAAATACAGAGATCAGGGAAAAGGGGATGATTTAACATTCCGTCAAATACTTGCTTGTTTAGTTTGAAACAGGGATGATGGTGTCACATGACTATAATGGTTAGATTCTATTGGATACATTGAGAAAGAGTGATATAACAATTTTATTTCAAAACTCCGCTTATGAACAATCTGCAGAATACATCCTTTGCAACCACTCACACTTAGGATTAAAAGTTATGAGTGCCAACTTAGAAATGTGCAAAGGGTCACCTTGTTTCCAGCACTTTGTAGGGGTGGTAGTAAAGAAGAATTTGAAGACCACTGTTTTATATCATCCTCTGACTGACATTTTTGCTCATAACATAGTGCTTATATTTCTAGATCTTTTGCAACTTTAAACAGTTAAATTGCAGGCATCATGCTACCTACAGTTTCAGAGGTTTGCTTTTCCAGAGTCCTTTGTCCCTCACCATCATGCCCATCTACTCTAAGCTGGGTGGTAGCTACAGGGTCATGGTACCAGGGCTTAAATTGGAGAAACCAGAAATAAGTCAGCCCCTAGACCTCACAGCTGAACTATTTCAAGAATATGCAGTTACATTTCAGTGGCCGTGATTTGACTCATGGTGTACCCAGTAACATATAATTACGAGTTGCATTCTAACGGACTCCTACTGTAATGTTTGCTTGTCACCTTCGGAATTTAGGGGAGCCACAGCAGGGTTTTATGGTAAC
The DNA here is from genome assembly GCA_007922815.1 of Macrotus californicus. Classification (NCBI taxonomy): domain Eukaryota; kingdom Metazoa; phylum Chordata; class Mammalia; order Chiroptera; family Phyllostomidae; genus Macrotus; species Macrotus californicus. The sequence goes on from VMDR010000721.1 coordinate 93,962, forward strand.
TAATTGAAATGATGCAGCCAACCCTGATGTACACCCTGTCCTAGGAAATTGGCTTTCTTGCATACCAGCTGAGTTTCTGGTGGAGTTTCTCCAAGTATTAAAAACTTTCTTTTTGAGGAAGGCAGAAAAATGGATAGAAGCAACCATGTGCCCAAATGGAGAAGGAAATAGCTATGGGGGCTATGTAATCGGGATGGGAGCAGGGGAGGCTGGAGAGAAATCAAGTGCTGCTCTTCAAATCAGAACTAAAAACTAAAGGGTGGTTCACCACAATTTAAGTACAGCTACGGCGCGTGAAACTGCTTAACCGGTGTGCGGAGTTTGTAAGTGGTGTTGCTTTAGTTAATCTGGGGTCAAGAGGGTTATGTCTCATCATGAGGGCGTTTTAAAACTAGATTCTATCTATTTAAGCACAAAGCTCTGTCAATATTTTTCAGCTGTAAAATTTTTCTTTAATTAAATCTTTTATTTTGAGATCATTGTAGATACATATGTAGCTATAAGAAATAATTCAGAGAGATCCTGTGTACCCTTTACCCAGTTTCCCCCGACGGTGGTGTATTGTAAGCCCAGTGCAATGTCACAGCTGGGATACTGAGACTTTTGCAGCCAAGAGACAGAACATTTCTGTCGGCAGGAGGATCCCCGTGTTGCTGTTGTATAGCTACACGCACGTTCCTCTTACACCACGCCCTTCTTAACCCTTGGCTATTACTTACCTGTTCTCAATTTCTATAATTTTGTCATTTCAAGAATGTTATATAGCCATGGCTGGTGTGGCTTAGTGGATTGAGTGCCAGCCTGCAAACCAAAAGGTCACTGGTTCAATTCCCACTCAGGGCACATGTCTGGGTTGTGGGCCAGGTCCCCAGTTGGGGGTGTGTGAGAGGCAGCTGATCAATGTATCTCTCACACATTGATGTTTCTCTCTCTCTCTTTCTCCCTCCTTTCTCCTCTCTTTAAAAGTAAATAAATAAAATCTTTAAAAAATGTTATATAAATGGAACCAATCATGCAGTATGTAACCTTTTGGGGCTGTCTGTTTTAAATTTAGCATAACTCTCTAAAGATTCATTCTGGCTGTTGTGAGTATGGATAGTTTGTTCCTTTTCGTTGCTGAGTAGCATGCCCTGGTATGGATCTTCCACAGTTTGTTTAACCGTTCACCAGTTGAAGGGCATCTGGGTTGTATTCAGTTTTGGCTATTATCAACAAAACTGCTACAAACATTCATGCATAGGTTTCTGTGTGAGTTTAAGTCTTTATTTCTCTGGGATAAATGGTCAGACGTGTACTTGTTGGGTCTCATGATTGTTGTACGTTTAGTTTTTTGAAGGTACTGCCTCACTCTTTCCCAGAGAGGCTGTTCGCTCTTACACTCCCACTGGATAGGACCCACGACCTATCTCGTTTCATCCTACCCTGCGTGTGACATTGTTTCTGTTTTTTGTTCTAGCCATTCTGATAGGTACATAGTGTGGTGCAATATTTGGGGGTTATGTTTGGAATTTTTCCAGGCTTATTGTGATATAATTATACAGCATTGTATTGGCTTAAGGGGCACAACACAATGATTGGATATATGTATGAATTGCAAAATGATCACAACAATAAGTTTAGTTAACATCTGTCACCTCACATAGTTATAGATTTTTTTTCTATAGTGGAAACTTTTAATATGTACTCTCTTAGCAACTTTCAAACATATAGTACAGTATTGTAACTGTGGTCACTATATTATACATTACATTCCAGAACTTATTTATATTGTGTTTGTACCTTTTGACCCCCTTCACTCATTGACCCACCCTCATCTCCTGTCTCTGGCAACCACCAATCTGTCCTCTGTTTCTTTGGGTTCGGTTTTTTAAGACTCCACATATAAGTGACATCATGCAGTATTTGTCTTTCCCCGTCTGACTTATTTCACTTAGTGTAATGCTGTCAAGTTCTAGCCATGTTGTCCCAAATGGTAGGATTATATTCTTTTTCATGGCTGAATAATATTATAAATTTAATATTATATGTCATATTACACATTATATCACATTTTCTTATCTAACCATTCATCAAATGGACATTTAGGTTGTTCCCATGTCTTGGCAATTGTGAATAATTCTGCAGTGAACATGGGAAGTGCAGATCTTCTCTTTGAGATAGTGCTTTGTTTCCTTTTGACTATACCCAGAAGTGGAATTGCTGGCTCACATGGCAGTTCTATTTTTAATTTTCTGAGGAACCTCCATACTGTTTTCCATAGCAGCTACATCAATTTAAAGTCCCTTTTCTCAACACTTATCTCCTGTCTTTTTTTATAACAGCCTTCCTAACAGGTGTGAAGTGATATCTCACTGTGGTTTTGATCTTTATTTCCCTGATGATGACGATGTTGGACATTGGTTCATATTCCTGTTGGCCATTCATGTGTCTTCTCTGGAAAAATGTCAGTTCAGTTCCTCTGCCCATTTTTGAATCAAAATTTTTTTGGTCATGGAGTTACATGAATTCCATGTACATTTTGGATTTTAACCCCCTCATCAGATATATGATGTGCAAATATTTACTCTCATTCTGCAGGTTGCCTTTTCACTGTGCTGATCACTTCCTTTTCTGTGCAAAAGCTTTGTAGCTTGATTTGGTCCCACTTGTTTATTTTTGCTTTAGTTGCTTTTGCTCTCGGTGTCAAATCCAAAAAAAAATCATTGCCAAGACCACTGTCAAGGAGCTTTCCCACTATGTTTTCTTCGAGGAGTTTAATGATTTCAGGTCTTTAATATTTTTAACTTATACAATTTTCTTTTCACAGACTTTATTTGTAAAGTTGTTTAAAATAATTTGAAAAGATTTAAAGCAAAAGATACATCATGCACACAACATCATATTTTAAAAACGGAGTTTTTAGGAGTGTGAGTTTCACTCCCTGAAGGTCACTGCTCCTACTAGCAAAGCCACATGAAAACTTCCACCTAAAATAAAGGCCCCAATCACTTGGGCCACGTTTACCTGCCCCAGTGTCATCGCCAGGAATGATGAAGGTCTTCTTGAGCCCATATAACTTCTGGGAATGCCGTCCACTTTTCTTCCCCTCCTTTGATGTTGTTGGGTAACCCACTTGGAGACATGGGAATAAACTGGAGAAAGTCATTCCCTCCTCTGCCCCCTCCCTCCCTTCGTCTCCAATAGCCTGTCCAGTCCGCTGCTGTTTCCAATCTGCTGAGAGCTAGGAAACCACATAATCGGACCTTTGGAAATTAGATATTCAATCAGAACCCATAAGCAAGCCTAAGCCTAATGCAGGGACTTTGGCTACTCAGAGGCCCTTCCCCTCTTTCTGAATTCAGAGTTCTCTCCCAGAGATTCAAGTTGCCAGAGGGGCAACCTCTAGATCAAGGTCATGTTGCTGTATATGTCTTTTCAGCAGGCCAGGACTGTGACGTCTTCTGAGCTCAGACACTGGAGGGTGCATTTGGCTACTTATCCAATTAGAACATTCACAGTATCATTAAATATTAGGTGTAGGGATAAAGTTAGCTTGTGATTGTTTAATTACTAAATGAAGGAGGTAATCTGGAGTGGGCTTAATTCTCCAGCCTTGTGTTACACTTAATTTCAATATAGTTTGATATGGGGTCATCATGCAATTTTGATGGAATTTGAAACAAGGTTCCTGAGCAAATTTCCTGTCTCCAGTGACTCATACTGAGTTTCACTAGGTCTCAGGGTTCAAGCTGTGAATCAGGTTTTGGATATCTTTTCCGGTGGCAGGAGTTTTAATATGAAGGGTACAAAATTGGCTAAAGTTTTCTGAAAAATGTGTTCACAGACTGGTAATTATTTTTAAGTTGAGGATAAAGTTAGTTCTATGGTAGTTCTTTTTTTTAAAATCACACAGCAGCCATGAGATCTCTGAGGTACTTTTAAATTAAAAACTATTTACTCATAGAAGTAACATTTTTTTCTCCAATCATAAAATAATACGTGCTTATTGGTGAATGCTTGGAAAATTCGGAAATAAATCTAGCACTCAGATAATTACATTTTAAGTTATCTCCTTGCAAATTGAATATTTTTTTTTATTATTCAACACACACAAATTGATCCCCTCTGGGGAAGAAAACAGTGCCCGGGAGACGTGAGCGGAAAAAGTATTTAGTGGTTCTTACTGTTTGTACCCTTTGACCTCTGCATGGTGTGCACGTTTTTCCTATTAACCAAATAATGGAAAGACATACATCTGTCTATCCAAATATCCTTTTTGCTTTTTTTGGTTTTGTAATAATCAGCTTGTATTGAGAAACACCGATATAAAATTCAACCCACCGTAGGAATGCCTTGGATAGCTGGGCAGTGTTTGTTCTAGCTATCAGTTTGGACTATATTCATCCATCAGTACTAACAGGAGCCTGCATGGAGGCTCAGTGCTGAGGAAATGAATTATGTAAGTAGTCTAAGCAAAGAGTAAAGTTAAATACACTGCTGAAACAGGGTCATGGATTCGAAGCCTTCTCTCTCTCTGCTTCCACAAGGCCCCCGTTCTTCCCACATAGTCACAGGGCCTGGCTGGGGGTGCAGGAGTCCTCACAGGGCACTGCACTTATTCAAACTGACGGAAAAACAATGCCCTCAGCAGGAATCAATAGGAGCGGTGCATTTAGCAGGCAGACTGCTATTTCTAGAGACAGGATGCACACTCAGTTTTGAGGTTTATACTAGTGTCAGATTTAGCAGGATAGCAATGTCTTCTAAACTTTGTTACTAGGAAATAATTTTGGCATGTGTATGTAATATATATGTGTGTGTGTGTGTGTGTGTGTGTAAAAATACTACAGAACGTGTGGCTTAACAGAAATTTATTTTTTCACAGTTCTGCAGGCTAGAAGTCCCAGAGCTGGTTGCCAGCATGGTTGGGTTCTGGGGAGAGGTCTCTTCTTGGCTTGCAGGTGGCCACCTTCCTTGCTGTGTGTTCACACGGCCTTTCCTTGGTGTCTGTGGAGAGAGGGAGACATCTTTTCCTCTCCTTATAAGGCTACCAATACACACTCTTACAACCTCATTTAACTTTAATTACCTTCTAACAGCCCTTTCTTCAAAGGCTGTCTCATTTCGAGTTTGATCTTTAACGTGTGATTTTGGAAATGAGGGGCATATTTCAGCATATGTGTGCGTGTATGTGTGTATTTTATATACACACTTCCAGGTGTTCCACCAAATTTTTATCTTTTCTGATTTTACTTTATTACCGTCCCGTACTGCTGTTCCCCTTTTCCTATAAACAGAAATTGCCACAGTTTCTTACACTCCCCATTTTTCCCATTCTTAAGGCTCTGAGAATTTGCGCTCAGAGATAACCCTGAGTGTTGAACAGAGATCACTGAAATAGGATTCAGAACTCACGGAGGCAACTCCTAACTGGCTATGTCATTCTGAGACTCCTGAAAACCGAAATTGTCCCCTTTGTAAAATGAGATTAATAATGTACAAGGCTATGAAAGAAGAATGAAGAGTTAATAATTTATCACATAATGTTAGCTCTCCGTAATTAAAGTTTCAAAATGAAATGCAAAGATATTCACCCCAAATTTTTCTGTTAAAAATTTAACAGAATTCTCAGTATTTACTGTGTGCCCAAGACCATTAACTCACTCACTCTCAGCAACAAGAGCATGAGGTAGGTTGTCTGTTATCACCACCTTCCCCATGTTAGAGAAACCAGAGAAAGAAGTCACGTTACTGGTCCATGGCTGGACAGCTAATTAGTGACAGTCAGGCATCACACCCCGGCAGCTGGGTGCTAGAGTCCAGGTACTATGCAATCACTAAATTGCTTATTCGCTTCTGGTTGTGTCACTTCCATGCTCAAAAGCTTCAGTGGCTCTTGATGCCTAAAGTAACAAGCACAACTCACTAGCTTAGCAGTAGAGACCCTCCATCTACCTTTCTTCCCTGTTTTGTTCCTCATGGAAATCCTTCATCTGTCCTTCCGGGCTCCAGCTGAATTGGACCAGTCACACCTCCCTGCATGAATCCCGAGCATCCTGCCTCTCTGCTTTGCCTTTGACAATCTCTTTTATCTGGAGTCCACCCATTCTCACCGTACCGCCCCTCCCCTAACCTTCTCCATTTTACTTTTCCTTCTAGGCTCTTCTCAAGTGTCCTTCATACATTTTCTCCTGCAGCTCTCCACCCCTGCTGGTTGTGATTCCCACGGAACTTTATCTCTTCTCCCCTCTGCCTGTTTCAGTTTCTGGCTTTTGTGGCAGTTGTTTCTATACGTGTTATAGTTCCTCCCTAATAAAGCGTGGGCTTCTTGAGGGCTGCAGTTTGCTTTCTCATAGAGCTTTTAAATTTTTTAATAAAATTTTAAGTCATTATTTAAATCATTTTTCTCATAATCAAATGTACGCATACTGATTGCCCAAAATTAAACATTACAGAGATACATATCTTAGAAAGTGAGATCCACCATTACAGCCCCTCCTTCTTTGCCCTAAGAAAACTGTGATTAACAGGTTGGAATGTAGCCTTCTAGATTTCTTTCATGGAATAAGCATGTATAATTTTTATTTACAGAAATGACAGCTTTGTACCCTTTTTCCACTTGAAATATTATATATCTATTTTCTTACTGTTCACAATTTGATTGCAGGATTTATTTTTTCACATTATTTTATTTTATATTTTTATTGTATTTTTCCTATTAGCATTTATCCCCCCATACCCTGTTGCACCGCCACCCACCCTCCTTCCCTACAATTATTTTTTAAAAGCATAGTATAAGATTGTATGAATGTACCAATATTTACCTGTCAAATCCCTTGTTAATGATCATGAGAGTGATTTCCAATTTACCATTACAAACAATGCCTCCGTGAGTATCTGTGTATATAGCCCATGTACATATACACACTCTATATATACACATACACTCCATGTGTACTACGTATATCTCCAGATGATTTTCTGTAGGGCATATCTTTGGATGTGAAATTGCTAGGTGAAATGGAATGGATATTGTAAATGATAATAATGATAAAAAATGTGGAGGGGAAAGAGTTTTGGTTTATATCTTTCTGCATCCTTCACAAACTCTGTGACTAAGAGGGCCGACCCTGGCACCAGGCTGCACAGGTTTGGATCTAGGCTTGGTCTGTCTCAGTTGCCTCATCTATAAAATGGGGCAATAAGAATAACTTGCTCCCAGTGTTTACGACTTAGATGGATGATATGTGTAAAGCAATTAGCGTTTAGTATTTGGCAAATAAGCAAATGCAAGATATATGGGAGAAAACGCGGTAACAAGTTCAGATAATTGGTTGTTGACTAAATAGGACCGAATAGAACAACAGCAGTTTGAGTAATCTTTCTGGAAATGGATGCTGCATTACTATTGAAATCAGTAGTAACTATTTATAAAATGACCAGCTAGCATTAGAGATGCAATGTGTGGCCTTGGAGCAATTTATCTTTGTGTAAAGTTAATTAGCCTGAACCAGGAACAACCAATGACCTTGGTCTCTTCAGCTCCAGACTTTCCCTAACAGAACTAACTGGCAGCCTGCTACCGTATATAATGGGTATCTCTGAGGACACAGAGCAATGCAGTTCCCTGAAGGGTACCCTGGCTCACCATCAAAGATTATTAGATCAAACGGTTACCCGGCCATTAATATTGAGAAGTAATAGAAGTGCATAAATGGCTAAAGTAGAGTAAAAGGTTTTCTGGTTAGATTCTTAGGTTCTGGGCCAGGAGTCTTGTCTTCATGGCAAAGTTATTAGAAGATTCTGAGGGTAGTCAATGCTGGCTTCTAGAACCAGCTTTGCCACTAACTAGCCGCAAAACCTTGAGCGAACTTTTGAACCTCATCTTGCACTGATACAATGAGGGGACTTAAATAGCTTCTGTGAAAGGCCCTTTTTAGGACATTCCTTTCCCCACAGGCAGAGTCACATTTTCAGACATCAGGGCTGTTTATGGTACTGAAAAAAAAATAATGCATAAAATCGGGCAATGGAAATACTTTCAAAATGTGTCAGTCATGACATGGAAAAGCTCTACAGCAGGGCACAGAAGCAATTCACAGCTGCTCTGTGATGCCCGCTACAGGAAGAGGTGGGGAGGGGTGGTCCTCTGAAGGCACATCAGGAAATCCAGGGCTAAGAGAACGGAATCAGGGCAGCCATTGTAGTCTAGCTGGGGCCAGGTCCTTGTCAGGGTCCGAGGCAAAAGAAAATGGGGCTCCCAATGAAGTATGAGCATTGCTCAAAGTGTGCTGAGGACCCTCCTCCCAGCCTAACATGTTCTTGCTCCCCACCACCAGAGTCAAACCGTACCCATCTTCTTAAGCCCATTTCCTTCTTGAGAACCCAATTCCGTGCCATGTAGAGACATCTTTCTCCTCTAAAGGCTGACAGCAATCACTCTCTGCCATTTATTTCCCGGGCACTTCCAGGAGGAACACAAGGCTGCCGCGGCCTCCTAGGGACACTCATACCCTCTCAATTAGACCCAAGGTCTTTGGCTCTTCTTGGCCTCCTAGGCATCCAAGACAGTAGTGCTCAGGAAATATTTGTGGCTCTGTGACTGAGTGACTCAAGCCAGCTCAACGGGGAGTAGAATTTTATGGGTTTTAATGTGAACCATACCATGAAATCTGAGATTTCACTCATTGCTCGTACTGGAAACTACCGGTTCCATTCAGATTTGTGTGGAGCTGGGTGGAATTTTGTTCACCCTGAAAACCATAATCTAATTTTTAAATTAAAAAAAACATTTCCATAGCATCCACTTTATTTTCAACAGTAATCTAAACACTACAAATGTGAACTCATTTACTCTCATTAAGAACCCAGGTGTAGAAACTGAGGCACCCAAAGATTAAGTTACTTGCCCAGGGGTCAAAGTGGCAGAGCTGGGATTCAAACCCAGGCCCCCTGGTTCTAGGGAACATGCTCTTCAGCATGCGACGCTGCCTGAAATGTATGAGTGGCAAAAATCTTCATGAGCAGAAAAAAAAAGTGACATTGATGTATTTATTTCAAAGGAAATGTGTTTTTTTTTCTTGTGTCCCCCTTTCCTTCCTCCTTCAAAGCAAAATGTTCTAGAGCAAACAGCCTTTTTCACACCTGAGAGAGCCGGGGCTCATTTTTGCTTTGGCAATCAAAATGGAAGAGGAAACGTGTGTGGTTTCATCACTGGTGCTTTCGGGGTGTGTGCCGCGCGTCGTCCTGCCTCCCTCCTGGCTCCTCTGGCGCGGGCTCCCTGTCCCCAGGCGTTGTTGCCTCAGGTCCCGGAGACTTTTAAACTGTCTGCCTTCGCCCTACTCTACCGGAACGCGGACCCGCCTCTCTGTCACTCTCGCACATCCAGTCCTTGTCCTGGAGCCACGAGGACTTTCGCGTGCCCCCCTCTCTCTCCAAGTCTGGTCGCACTCAGACCTCATTCACCCCATTTGCATCCGAATCCCAAGAAACCGCATCTCCCGACCTTCCCTTCCAGGCTGAATCCATTGCATTTCTGTGTCGGATGTTGATCGCCCGACTTGATGTACGTTTGCATGTCTATCGCCTCTCGTGGGAGGCCGGCGTCAGAACCTGACCGACCTGCCATTGATTAGCTGTGGGACCCAGGGCACATTACTTCACGTCTCCAGTCTCGGTTTCCTCATCGTGAACGGGACGGGTACGCAGAGGGCTGCAGTGCACATCGAACGAGATAACGCGGAGGCTGCCCCCGCTCTCAGGAGTTCTCTTAGTTTCCCCTTGGCAATACGTACTCAATGCATGCTCTTCTGTTTCCCATTTTTCCCGGAGCACCCTCCCGCTCCCAGGGCAGGAAGAGCGTCTTTGCGCCACACTCTGAAAATGTCCCTATATCCCCCGTTAGGACGTCTGGCCCCCACGGGGTTCTGCGGGCAATTTCAAAGAAGAATCTGCGCTTCTTCTTTCGACCCTAACCCTAACCCTAACCCTCCCTAACCCTGCAGTCCCAGAAAGGCAAGGGCTCAGGATGCGAGGGAGGCCCGCCTGAAGCCGCTGGGTGGGGCTTTGGGAAGAAGGAATGGGGAGCCCGTGCTCCAACTCGCCTCCCTCCTCCGAGGATGCCCTCCGCCCCGGGCCCCTTTCCCGCTCCGGACACCTGCTGCCGGGGCCGGACGTCCGAGGGAGGGCCTCCCCCCGCGGCCCGGGTCCCACCTGCGCGGCGGCAGACGCTGGCGAGGGGTCGGGGCCGCCTTCCGGGCGCCCGCCCCGCCTCCTCCGCGCAGCCCGCCGCGCCCGGCCGTGCCCCCTCCCACCCCGCGGCGCCCCGGCACCCCTCTCCTCCCCCAGCGGGCTCGGCGGAGCATTGTACTCACATCCGGGGCTGGGTTTTGCTTTAAGGCGAAACGTAATTAACCCGGAAAAAAGAGCCGAGAGACAAGAGAAAAGGAGGGGGCGGGGTGGGGGGAGAGGAGCGAGAGGAGCGAGAGGCACCGAGAGTTTGGCAGCGAGATAAAGAAATCCCCCGAGAGCGCCGGCCCCGCGGGCCGAAGGGGCGCGTCCTCCCCCGATGTGACACACGCACCCTGCCCGAGCCCCGGCCCCTGCGCGGCGGGGTAAGTTGGGTGCCCTCGCGAGCCCAGGAGCGGAGAGGCGCGGAGGGGTGCGCGGGGGCAGGCGCGGGCTGGGGGGCTGGGGGCGCGCCTGCTCTGGTGGCCGAGGGCCAAGGGGGCGGTCGCAGCAGCCCCTGGCCGCCTCCTCTAGCCCGGTGAAAGCCTGGCGGGCAGCCCCTCCTCCAACCCTCTGGAGCGTCCGGGGTGGCCAAGGTCGCCACCGTCAGGGGTCGGGCCGTGGGGGTGGGGCCGCGGGGAGGGTTGGGGCGGGTGTCCTGCTGAGCTGCATTTACTCACGTTTGCAGCGGCGAAACTTCTTTGCGGGTTCTGGCGCTGGGGCAGCGGCCCCGCAACAACTGCCCAAGCTGCAGGTTGGGCAGGAGAGCAGAGACCGTTCAGGCAAGTCCCTGGGGTAGGCATTGGGCCGTGGAGACTCACCTCTCTCTTTCCCTGTTACCCTATTACCGGGCAGGCCTAGTATGCTTTCGTAGGGAGATCCCTTCCTTTCCTGTGGGTCCAGCCCGGGCCCGTGGGCTTCTGAACTCCAGGCTATGGGGCTTATTTGAAGGAAAACTGTCCTAAAATGCAGATTCGGTGTCAGTTTGGGAAAACACCTCGAGGGGAGCTGTCTGTCTCTCTCACCAACTTCTTTCTCACCTTACTTGCTTCCCTTTTCTGCTCCAGCTCTCCAGTTCTGAAGACTGTTATTTCACCAAATTAAAAAAAAAAAAAGAGGAAAGGGAAAAGAGAGGCCTGGTAGGAAGGAAAAGTGTCCAGGCATGTCCTCCACTTAAGTCTCACGTATCTCCTCCCAGGCCAGCCCTGCCCCCCAGCCTTTCAGCTTAAGGTTTCCTTCCTTCTTGATGAGTGTGGGTTCAAGCTGTGTCTTCCCCTTCTAATTCTTCCCGTCCCTCCTCCCTTCTTTCTTTAGGACTCCAAATGGGGCTTTTCAGAGGAGAGTACGCAGCAGAGAAGAGGGAGGGGAAAACTTCTACCAGGATGCCAGCTGTGGCTCTTGGAGGCACCTCAGCCCACTTGCACTTGGGCTGAAGCTCCAAAATTGTACTCGTGTTGTTTTTACCGTATCTAAGTCAGTCCCCTTTTTCCTCCTTTCTGAAGCTTCATCATTTTTCTTTGTTGGGTGGCAAAGCCTTCAGAAACAGGAAAGCCAAAGATCTTGGAAGAATAGAAAGGTTTGTTTCCTATCTTATTTGCATTCAATTGACATACATTGGATAATAAGGACTTGAAAGACAGTGGTAAACAAAATGCAGCCTCTGTCTTTAGGGAGCCTCCAGTCTAGGAAGCTAAAGAGCTTCCTAGAGCACAAAGCTGTTTGCTCAGAGATCCAGCATGCTTTGAGAAACCAGAGGAGGTTTTTAAAAAGCGTTATGATCATTTCAGATACTAGCCGCCTCCATTGTGTGCCACTTGAAGGCTGGTGAGTTTTGTCATAGTGAAAGTCTAGCCTGTAGTCTAGACTCTGTGGCCAGCCCAGTGTATGACATCTACTAAGTGGTGAGTAAATGTTTGTTGAATGAATGAATGAATGAATGAATGCTTGCAAGCACACGGATTGTTTGCGTCTGTCCAATGGAAGGAAAAAGAGCAGTGTGGCAGGGCCTCCAGCCTGTAGAAATTCAGTCCATCAGGCTGGCTCACGAGGGTTTACTCTGGATGTTGCCTTTACACTTAAGTAATTTTCTGCCCTATTTGTGAGCCCCACTTTTTACAAAGTGTGGCGCTCCTCATGGAGCTCTAGCTACCGATGATAGGAGCCTTGCTTGCTTCAGGGATGGGTAGTCACCTAGGCATTGACTTGGAAACCACCTGCCCTTTGGTGGAGAGTTTGTAAAACCTTCTTTTCCTTTGTTGGTGCTTTCTTTTCTCTTCTGTATAAGGAAGTAGGGCCTGCAAAACCTGTGTCATCAGAGTGAGCTGAACCGTATTTAGCACAGTATTTTACCAAGGTTAAAATAAATCCTGAAGACGTGCAGGTTTTGGTTGGTGTCTGCTTATGGATTTTGCAAAAGTGGGAAGCGAAACGCATCAACCCTGTTAGCCAGAGCCTCCCGAACAGCTCCTGCAGGCTTGCATGGTGTTGCTGAAGTGCTGGAACACTGGGAAGACCCAAGCAGCAGGCGCTGGGTCTTCATTGTGCACATCCAGCTGGCACTTCATTGATTTCCTGCCTTCTTCATGGGGCAGGTAAACAGGTGAGTGAGGCCCCTGTTAGAAGGCTGGAATGCCTCCCTCATATTAGCTCTTGCTGTGGGCCACAGTGCAGTACCTATCTTTTGATTCACCGAACCTACTGGACACTATTCATGCTGGCTGATGTAGTCCTAGAGGGTGTGGGTGCTGGGGCACTGGGCTGCTCTGTTGCCTCACTGTGAGCAATTTTGGTTGCCTTTCAGTTTTCCATCTGTCTTAGTGAGCCGGGTAGGACTCTGGCAATCTAATCTGTTAGGCTTTGGAAGGGAAGGAAGCAGAGCAAATATTATGGTTTGACAGCCTATGGGAAGAGAGGAATCCTAACCCTGCCCAATATAAGCCCATCATTGAGCTGGGGAATTGGACAGGGTGGGGAGATAGGACGGCCAAGAGGTGAGAGGGATGGGGTCCCTTCCTTCCCGTTCTGAGGAGCCTGTGCTTGGTGCAGTGGGACTATAATTGACCTTTATTCAAGTCGTGAGTTGCTCTGTTCTCTCCTCCTCTGGCCCGGTCAATCTTTTGGGCTTTACAGTTTATTTTCTATCTGAAAGCCCCTTGTCTGCTGTGACCCCAGTCGACTGAACTTACTTGCAGAGGTTTACAGGCTGGATTGGGCTCTCTCACGGTGGAGGTCCCAGCCCTACTGGTGCAGGAGCTCCTGGAGTGGACAAAAGGCTTTCGGCCTTGGGCCTGTGGTGTGCTTTTCTTCCCACAGAGGTTGGCCAGCTGAGATAAAGGGGTGGGAAGCTAGATCTGCTTGTCCTTACACTCCTGGGAAACACTACCAGTTCAAGCGCAAAGGCTAGTACTCGCTGTCCCATCAGCTAGGACTCAGATTTGGCCACCCACTTGCAAAGTGGCTCTTGGCTATTGTGCTTCTCCCTCAGGCGGAGCAGGAGGCAGCTCCAGAGTCCCTGCCCTGGAACCGATAGGCCTGGCTGGGTTCTGTTAACTCTCAGGGAAGGCTGGCCAAGGTGGAGCCTGTGGAGCTCTTAGATTTTTTTGTTTTAACCTCTTGGAGAATTTTAAGATGTAAAATATGATGGGTCTTGGAGTAGAGGCCAGAGTAAGGGACGTTTATGCCCTTCTTTGTGAGGAAGGCCAGTGTCATGGCTCTTCACTGATACTTGCCTATTGATATTTGAGGGCAGAGATGGCTTGCTCCAGCTCCTACCCTGAGCAGCTTTGCGGTGTCATGGCGATCGCATACTTACTTGTTAAGCGCTGCACACACACAAACATCCTTTGCCCAACGTTTGCCCAGTGCTTATTCCTCACCAGGCGTCCTGGTAAGCACTTTTCACACGTTATTTATTTCACTTAATCCGCACGAGCAGCCTTTGAGGTAGGTACAGTGATTCTCTCCGTTTTGCAAACGAGGAAACGGGCCCCAAGAAGTTCAGCAGAGTCTGACTAAAACCCAGCCTGTTTCACGTCACTCGACCACATCAATGGGTAACTGAAAATCAGCACACCCTTTTTCATGGTCATCTTCTTGCAGGAGTTTCATCAAACGCACTCATACTGATCGCTGTCACCTGCACACCCCCCTCGCCATGCCCAGCCCCTCCGCGTTCCCTGAGGTCAGGGCTGCGAGCACAGGCCTTTAGACAAGACGCGCTTACACTGTCCTCTGGCACTTTCCAAAAGGCTAGTGAAGAGGAGACTTGGTGACTGCTTTTCATCTTCCTACTGCCCATGTTTTAGTGGCTGACACCGTCAAGTCTTAAATGAAGATTATAACTCTGGGACTCCTGGGTGGTTGTTGCTAGGGAGCCCCGCCGAGAAACTGAATTCCTTGTCTTCCAAGTAGGGGGGATTGGGCGATTCTGCAAGTTGGAGGTCTCAGTTTTTATAGGCTATTTAGAAAACCAGTGTGGCGGCTCACCGGCCCTGGTGGTCCCTGTGGTGGAGGGGTCTAAGGAGCCTCGAGCTGAGGCAGGCCTTTGTTCCCTACTGGTTCCAACAAACACATTTTCTCTGGACAGAGACGAGGCTGCAATGTTAAGACAGGTCATGAGTGTTTAAAATACTTTGTTGTTTTTAGAGTTTTTATCACAGTGGCATCAATGTTCCGTGACTTCTGCCATTTCCTCCCCGTTTTTTTCCCTTTAAAAATCCCTTGAGTGTCTCTTGCCTTCCATTCAAAGTTCTTGGGTCCAGCGGGGATCGGGCTGTCTGTGTCAAGAAGGCTCCTTTTCTGAACTTCCCCATTCCTGTAGATGTTTGCATTCCTCACCCTGAACTTCCGCTGGGAACACGTTCTCAGTACATTCTCTTCTCTCTCACATCACTCTCCTGCCTGCGACTATTTGGAGTGTGCTCTGATGACATTTTCAAAATGCAGTGATATTATAACAGTAGAAAATAGATGCTCCCACACTTCCTAAGTTGCCATCTTTGGCCCACTCTCAGGGATGTGTTCCGAAATAGCCGAGCTTGGGTTTGGTTGTTGTTCTTGTGATTTTCGTTGGGCCCTTGGCGTTGTTGAGGTTCCACAAGACACATCTGTGTGTGCTGCGATTTAACGTAGGTGAGCGCTCTGTCACATGGCCCGTGCACATTCTAGCAAGAGTTGAGTGTCTATTCTTAACCTCCACACCCCAGTCCCTCTCTGCTGCCTTACAGTCCTCGCTGAGACCTCTGATGTCATTTCCTGATAAACTTTCTCTTGTAGAAATTTAGCAATTTCCTGTTGGTATCCCTGTCATGTCCCCAGCCCCCACCCGCTTTCTCCCACCATGAGAGGGAAGCAAGACAGGAGATGTACCTACTGCATGCCCCACCACATGTCAAAAAATGCTTTTCTGACTGTTTTCTGGACTAAATCACTGAAATCCCCTGTCCTGCCAATACAGAGGAACATGAAAGAAAAATCTCCACATTTGAAAAACAAATTAATTAAGAATTTTTTTGAACTTTTTTTGAACTGGAGGTTAGATTGTGTCATAATGGAGCCAATGCCTTTTAGGGCTTTATCTCTGTTACCCCTTTCTTGTATTTTTATGTTCCTCAACAGTGTCAGAACGGTCAGGCAGCTCAGCTTCCCTTATTTTACTCTATTCTTTCCCTTATCTCCAAACTAAATTAGTGATCTTAAAAATCAAAATGTTCTTTCATGACTTAATAGCTCTATAGCTTTTGTTTTCTTAAAAAAAAAAATCTGTTTATCTATCACTTCATCTGTCTTGCTATTTAGTTAAAAAATGTCAACCCTATCTCCCAAGTTTCAAGGAGGAAGATTTCACTGGGAGTCCTCGTCAGGTTCCCCTTCCTTTTCCTGCAGTGCTGGGCTTCGTGTGGCGCAGATGCTGTAGTAATAGAGGAACAGAGGCATCAACTTGGGCGTGAATATTGTCAGCTCCAAGGACAGGGGCTTTTCTGAGGAAGCCCAGAGGGTAAGGAGCCACACCTGCAGGGGAAAGAAGGCGCCTCTAAGAAGATGTTAGGTAAGATACCCAGCTAGAGTGGAGGGTGCCCGAGCTCTCTGAGTAGGTACCTGGCTCTTAGGCAATTATGGTGGGTGGGATATTGTTTTATTAGATTTATGACATTGACACACCAAATAAGTCCCCGGAGAACTGTCATGTAGGCAAGGTGTTTCTTGTTTGTGGACTCTGGAGAACTGAGAAGTTTGTTCTTAGCTTTAAAACTTCTATGCTGGGGATGAGGGTTTGTGTGGAGTTAAATAGCTTTCCCTCCTACTAAAGCAAGTAACACTCATTCACTGTAAGAAGTTTGGGAAATACAGAAAATATGTAGAAGTAAATAAAATTCACTTATCACCCACGGATACGAACTGCTAATATTTTGGTGTCCGTTTATCAGTTTTTTTCTGTCTAAATATAGATACAGAAAAATAATATTTAGAGGGTTGAGATCATATTATATCTTTAAAAAAATCTTATCAGGAAACGGTTTCCCCGTATTTCATTAAAAAATGTCTTGAAAACATAGTTTTTAAATGATTGTGTAACATTTCCTTATGCGAATGTCTTATAATTTATTTAATCATTCCCCGATCATTGGGACATCCAGAGCACTTCCAACTTCTCGTTATTACAAATTCTAGTGCAGTTGCCGTCTTTTTATTTTAATCTTTATTTGCATCTTTGTTCATTTACTTGGTTGGAATCCTGGAAGTAGAATTACTGGGTCAAAGGGTATGAACATTTTTAGCTCTCTCGTTACATATTGCCAAACTGCTTCCCAGAAAGGTTCCTGCTCCTGTCCTGGGTGCCTAAGACTCTTTGGGACATTTTTCAAGCAGATACCATTCGTTTCAAGCACCAGTCTTCTTGGTACCTTTTCACCCTTCTGCTGCCTCTCTCTTCCCTCGGCGTGTGTTCTGTTTCTTAGGGTCTCGGTCCCAGCCATCTCTTGCATGTTGTGAGCCTGATAAAGATGTCAATTGCCTCAATTCCTAGGGGACGATTTTATTCTTGGCTTGAATCTCCTCCAGTGATGGCACCTGAGGCACTGAAATGGGCAACTGAGGAGATGTTTTGGACAGAGTCGTCCCCCAGTGCCCCTGATCTCTTTGTAAGGTAGACAGCCATTGCCTCTTTTCTTCCTTCATGAGCTTCATCTGGTCAACTGGCAAATAGTGGCTAGGAATCTTGGTTTAACTGACATTTAACCCATTTTCTCCAGTTGCTCAAATGGGGAGCTTCGTGCGAGTTCACTTTTTTTCCTTCTAAGTTTCATTTTTACTATGAATTAAATATTTGGTATATTTTCATTTGCAATACATACTTAGGAACTTAGGGACTAAAGAAAATGTGAATCATATAGAACTTTCCTCTTTTCTCTTTTCCTTTAACATACACCGTTTAGGTATCTGGCTTGGGTGAGGCCAGGGTTTGGTTTGGTGTGGGGTATGTGAGTAACAGAGAGAGGGAGAGATTGATTGATATTGATTGTGTGCACACATCATTTCGATCTCACTTCACAAAGTCCAGGAAGGAAGATGAAGCAGGAAATAGGTCTCAAGAATTGCAAAAAATCATATCTGATCTGGTCATATTATTACTTGGAATTTATGTTGTTTCCCTGTAAAAGAAGAAACATAGCATGAAAATATGAATTTCAGCATTATTTATACTAGTGAAAAATTGGATATAACCTATCTGTGTAATCATGGAGAAATGGTAAGTAAATTATAGTAAATACAGTCCAGTAATGTTATGTAACCATTAAAAACAATGATTACAAAGACTATGTAGCAACATAGAACATGTTTATGATATAATTTAAAATTTTAAAGAGGCCGATTATGCGGACAGGGGCATGAGAAAGCATGCAGAAGTGAAAATGGTTGGCTAGGGTGATCTTTTAAAAATGCCAACATTGTTACACCATGATTTTTGCGCTATACACGGAAAACGCTGGGAGGTTTGGCATGCTTTGGAAAGATAGGAAGGGTTGAGTGGGGTGGACCAAGGTCCCTTCCTGCACAAATGTCTGCTGTCTTTGTCTTCCATGTGCTGTGAAGGCTAAGAAGCTCCTTGCTCGGGGGTTTCATTGCTGTGCTAGAGCAGAGGAGAAGAGGCTAGCCTGAGGGGGGCTGCTTACTGCTTCACCCCAGTGGGGACACTTTGCATATTGTCTCAGGGGACGGGGAAAGAGTCATTGTCAGAGTGCAGGGCCCAGGACATGCTGGGGGGCGACTCCTGGGTCAAACCACCGAATGCTACCCTCCACCCAATATTTTCACCCTGGGGAATTTAAATTAAAGTGAAATTTAAGATAACAAATGATTTTAGAGTGTCAGAAATTAGGCTAAAACTATATGACTGGAGGAAAGTGGTGAGCGTTAGGACATTGCAAAGCTTTGTCCTGCTCTTGGTAGGGGAATTTTGGGGTGACACTATGTGTGTGCATCAAGGTGGGTTTTCCCCCCTTTAGTAGCAATTGCTAGCACTTCCCTTTCTTCCCTCACTGCCCGGTTGTCTGGGCTGAGCCTGGGGTTGCAGAATTAGCTGTGCTAGAGGGGCCCCTCTGGGAAAAGGAGGGGAACCAAGCAGAGACTTGGAAGATGAAGGTGACAGGTCTAAGGTAGGGAGAGGTGATTTGGGGGCTGGGGACAGCAGGTTGTCCATCCCAATTCTTAGCAGCTGTTGTGATAGGGGACTGCACAAATGGGATCTGGATGACCTGTCAGAGGACCGGGGCTTCGGACCTCAGGTTTGTGTTTTGTGCACCGCCTTGAGGCTGCCCCTTCTGTGTGGGTCGGCTGGTTACCACCACGCGTCCCTCATGCTGGTTCTCCTGAAGCTGATCCTTCCCCCACCTCCCACATTCTTGATGAGCTCTGTGACTCAGCGCCTTCTCAGGACATCTGAGCAGCCTTTTTTTTCACAGTCGGGAGATGTTATAACCAGAACTCTTTTATTATCTTTCCTTTTGGGATGAGAAGGTCTTCTCCCTCCCATGGTCACATGCAAATGGGAAGCCCCCTCTTCACAAGTGGGCAGTTGGAGAGATGTAGAAAGAGTGCCTTTTCCAGCTTCTGCCTTGAAAAGAGACAGGCTCTGATTAATCCTGTTGGCTGCAAAGGGCCCATTTGAAAGCCGGTCTGAAGCTGGGTGCTGTGCTTACCAACTGGGCCCCGAGACCGTGGGCTTTGGGATCCCGCGGCATTTCCTATGCTTTCTCTGAGAAATGTCCCAGGAGTGGCAGTAGTCCTCAAACCCCTGGGAATTCTGTCTCTCTGGCTGCACCAAGGGAATTTGCCGAGTTTTCTTGGGGGATGGGTGTGCCCTGTCATCCTAACTGGACAGCTGTGCGCTCTCAGTGGGAGGCTGACCCAGCCTTTCTGCAGGGGACTCCTATTCCCCCCTTTCCCCAGGGCGCATGCTGCATCCTCTCTCAGGGATGTGCTCCCTCAGCAACCAGCGCCGGGCCTCTCACCGTCCTGTCTTTGACCCAGTGTCTGCAAGACTTCAAGTTCCTCCTGTGGCGTTTGTTCCTGACTCTTGGCTTGTCTCCCTCTCTTTTTCCCTTTCCTGTACTCACACTTGCTCCGTGGTGGAACTGGAGTGGGGTGGAAGCTGTCTTTGCTTGAGCAGGTACAGGAAGCAGGGCCTCTGGCTGCAGGTACCTGTGACAGATCTGATGCTCCAACGAGCCGGGCTGTTTCTCCCCCCAACCCCCACCCTGCCACTGTCCCCCACTTCTGCTACACTTCTTCCTTCTTCACTGCCATCTTTTTTAACCTCCTGTTGCCACTTTTTATGCTTTTCTCACCTCCTCTTTTATTTCTCCTTTTAGGTCCTTTGCCCTGTCTCCCTGTCTGCTTTTTTCTTTCCCATTGTTATCCAGGGAGTGGTCATGACATCCCTGACCCTCTCCCTTCTGACTGAGTCATCTCTCCCGATTGGCATTCTGGCCTTGACCTTATCAAGGGATTCACTGTTCACTGGGGGCACTTTTCTCCTTGGGGCAGCCTTTCAACACTGCTAGGCCCCGTATGGGGGTGGGAGAGAACAGACCGCACCACCAGTTGGCCACCCTTAGAATTAGCCTGATCATGGACCTGCCCCTCTGGGCCTGGAAGACGACAGGTGTGGTGTCTCAGTAACTTCCTTGCTGACCAGTGTTGTAGTGCAGGGAGTGGCCTGAGGTTGGCCGTCTCACAACTGTGCTTAGAGTAAGAACCATGGTGGGCTTGGGTCTTAGTGAATTTTGCTTGTTGGAGCCCAGCAGGGCCAGGGATGGGTGGTGTCTGTCTTTGAAGGTCTAAATGGTGTTTTCTAATCCTTGTGGGACTTTGTCCCCCTTCTATAGTGTGTTGTGCACCAGGTTGGGTGTAACTGCTTGTGGGAAGTTGCTCATGTTCCCTTGGGTGGAGAAGAGAGCTCCAGCCCTTCCTTTGGCTCTTCAGGGAGACAGAAGGAAATCACAAAGAGAGGGGAGGCTGGTTTGAGGGTATGGCGTGTCTCCTAATACTGAGATCCTCTTCTGGAGTCAGTGACAGTGTTCAGGGGTTGGGGCTTTCTTCCAGTCCCCCATTCTTTCAATTACAAGTGGCCTCTGGGTAACAGCAAAGTGAAGTAAGGGAAGCATGTGGCCTTGCCACAAGGTCCCAGGAGCCCTTGGGGTAATTCTTGGGTACCTCCATGGATCCAGAGGGGCTACTGTTTGTGACTGAATTCCTGGCAAAGTTTTATCTAGGTATTTGAACTGGAGCTCCAATCCTTCCCGAGATCATTTCTTTATGTATAAAACTAGGTTATGACCTATTTTTTAAGGCTTTTGTGACGAGCAATAATAATGCCCAGTGTTTATGAAGTGCTTAATAAGCGCCAAGCACTTCATTTTCACCAAAACCTTATGAGGTGCAGGTACTGTTATTATCCCCATTTTATAGCTGCAGAAACTGAGGTGCACAGAGATTAAATACTTAGTGGTCACACAGTAAGTGGCCAGAACTGGAACTGGAACTCTGGCCCCTGACCCAAAGTCTAGGCTCATATCCTCTGTGTACGTCAAGTTGCCTAATGCTCAGCTCAGCACGTAAAAGAGCCTCAGGAAAGTTAGGTGATGCACGTTAATGGATTTTGATGACTGCTTACGGAATGGAATCCACAGAGGCTTCCAGGCTCTGGTAGGGGTGGAACATTTGGTGCCCTGGGGAGGGGAGCTGATGCGAGAGAGTGCCGCCAGCGCGGCTTCTGACAGAGGTGAGTCAAGCCAGAGCGAGGTTCCTACAGGTCCTGAGGCAGGGCCCGCTTCACCCTCCTTCTTACCAGCCCCTCCCTCCCTCCCGCCATGCAGGGTGATGTGAGCAGAGCCCAGGAATGCCTTATGTGGATCGACAGAACCGAATCTGTGGGTTTCTGGACATTGAGGAGAATGAGAACAGCGGCAAGTTTCTGCGGAGGTACTTCATTCTGGACACCCAGGCCAACTGCCTTCTCTGGTACATGGACAACCCCCAGGTGAGAGGCTGCTGGGGAAGGCGGCAGGAGGGCCGGCTGCCCATCACTGCCAGGGAGGAATGCATACGGGATTAGCCTGCAGGGCTTCATCTGTCACGGGCAGCTCCGACCTGCTGGCCGGTAAGGGGGGGCAAATGCCACCACACCTCCCCCCCCACAAGCACGGGTGCACCCTCGTGCACAGGAAATCATCCCAAATTTTAGTTTGAGAAAAAGCTCATCTCTCCTGACCCACAGGATCTCGTGTCTTTCTCACACTCGGGGAGAGGCCGGCCAGGCTGGATCCGAGGCATGACTTGCTTCTGCTCACCTCTCTTGTTAGGGCTGTGGCCTTGTGGCCACTCCTGCTCTTCCACTCTGGGGCCCCTCCTCAGCAGAGTATGTGACCTGGTTCCCTGAGCTGGACAAATGGTGGATGTCCCTGGTCTCCTGCATTGAGTCAGGAGCCCCAATACTGGGTTGCAGGTGACCCTGGAAGTCACATACTTTTGCTTCCTTGCACTGTTGCTGAAAACAGCTGAGGCTCGGACCTAGGAATCGACAGGGGTCCCCTAAGTTTTATTGCCTTGCCTGGGAGTCCCTGGTCTGGGAAGATGTTGTTCTGCCCCTGAGATGGGATCTCAGGTCTTTTTCTGGTACTGTGAGTGCTTTTGGCTCTTTCCTTTCCACTGCCATAGAGCAGTTTGGTGGAATGAAGCCCCAGAGACTGGTGTGGCCCTTGAACGGCAAGACCATGGGTCATGGCCACGTTGGGGTGGGGAGGGGTGTGGGGCTGAGATTTGGCTCTGGCTCAGAGACTTGGGAAGAGGAAAGTCTGAGTGTCTGGGGGTGGACTTGGGCTCTAAGATGTGAAGTGGAAAAAGAAGCCTGTGAGTCTCTAGGTCATTATCCGGGACTAACCCTCTAGAGACCTCTGGCATTTGTCCTCTGGATTTAATGGCTGAGAGAAAATGCTATAGATACAGAAAACATACCCACAGATGAGCTGCCGCAAATCTCTGTCTCCGGGAAAGACTTAACCCCAAATAGAACTGTGCCCCCTGTTTTACCCCACATTCCTGAGAAACCTTCTGTTGATTACTTTTGTTTAAAGTGCTGAGTGTGCAGAATAAAGCCTCCATACGGACACTTCCATTCTTGGCGTAGTCGAGCGCTTGCCTCTTCTGATGTTTGCTTGGAGGTTTGCCTTTGGGCCCTGCTCTATCATTTTCCCTGCCTTTGCTTTGTAGAGGTGCCCACAGTGAGTCAACAGATCTACAGTGAAAGGAAGTGTCATTTTAGGTGCTACTTCCCCACTGTTGGAGGAACTTGAAGTCAAGTCCTGTGGCCAGTAGACTTGGCTTCTGGCATACCAGGGATGAGCCTGTTGACTTATGGTCTGTGAGGCTTATCATTCATTTTCCTTTTTTCGTCCTTTGTGTACCTCTTCCCCCTTACCTGCCATGTTAGCCCAGTTGATTCGTGTATTTTTCTCCTGCTTCAGCTGCTTACTGCTGTGCTTCCTACTAGGACTGTTCTTAACCCAAATTCACTTGCTTAGGGAAACCTGCCTAGCTGCCGCCAGTAGCCTCCCCTGAGAGTTGGACCCTCCTTCACACTTTGGGCCACAGGCCGAGAGTCTTGCTGTCGGTGACATGTCACCTGGGACCACTGTGTCACCATGTCCAGTCTCGAATGTTACCAGTGGTCAGGATTTCTCTTGCTCTTCGCAGCTTTCTGATTTGACCTTGGTTCCAGGACCTGTGCTCACGGTGGATGCCAGGCCTTGGGCTGCCTTCCTGGGGTGTCTGGGTTCAGCCTCTGCAGCAGGTCCCCCCTGCCCAGGGAAGCCTCCTGTGCGTGCCTGCCCACTGGGCTCTCTTTGTGCTACAGCCTTCTTGGAGGTTGAGTTACCAAATAAAACTCGTGGCCCCTGCTGTAGATTCTTTACATTTTCCCTGGAGGCAGAAATTTCAGCTGGCTTGGCACATGCCTAAAAAAGGAGAGTCCGGCTGTGACACAGCAATATTTCAGAACATTTTACTTCTTTAGTTGTTGGCTGAGCTCTTTGTTGTGTTGAAGGCCAAACAGCCATTCTAGACTTGAGAGTGGATGTTTTTGTTCAGTTGTGAAATAGTGTCAGTGAACATCTATTACTCTGCGCTAGGCACGGTCCTAAAGACTTCATTAGGTTTTCGTTTCATTCTGACAACAGTCTAATTGGTAGGTATTGCTGCCCTCGTTCTGAAGGCGAGGCGGGTGAGGCAGAGAGGGGAAGACACTTACCTACCCGTGGTTACATCATAAGAAAGTGGCAGAGCCAGGGTTCTAGCCCTGGCAGTCTGAGTCCAGTTTCCCTGCTATTGTTGCTGATGATGAGACAGTCATTTTAATGTTGCTGGGGAGGAAGGAACACTTTCAAAGGTAGTTTCTGATTAAGAAATAGAAGCCAGAGGACTCCAGGGCTGGGAGCTCACAGATGGCAAGGGGCTCATCTGGGTTGGCTTTTGCATTTGATAAACACGTCCTCATTGAATGAATGAATGAATCAATGATCAAACTAAAGAGGGCCAAGTAAAGAGACGGTCAGAGGGAGGCCTTTAGGAAATGCAGAGTGCCTGGCCTTGTGCTCCTGGCGTGGGGGACACGGCCTGAACCAAACAGAAGTTCTGGAGAGTGCCCGGTGTCGGGAGAAGATGGATTGGAGGTGACCCCAAGAGCAGGCTGGAGGGTTTTGGTCTGTCCCTGTGAAGGGAGACATTGGGAACTCCATTCGGTCACTGAACATCTTACTTGTATAGGGAAAAGGAGATACCTGACATATAATATCTTGTTTTTTTAATAGATATTAGTAAGCAGGGGATTTTCTGAACCTAGGTCTCTGATCTCGGCCTGCTTAAGCCCCTTGGCATTTATGGAGCCTGTTTTTACCACCACTGTCGCTACTGTTATTACTAACTGCAGGTTATACTTACTGAGTCTTACTGAGTGGTTGCCCTCTACCAGCCGTTGTGCAGAATGCATTGCAGGTATCGTCTCGTTAAGTCCTCTCAGGAGTCCTGGGACTCGGGCCGTGATCAGTCACACAGTGCGACTCTGCAGGGTGCAGAGAAGTCCAGTGACTTTGCTCAAGGCTGCACCGGTGGTAAGTGCAGGGCTGGAGCCGGAGCCGGGTCTGTTGGACTCGAGTGTCTGCAGTCTTTACCTTTGTCTTCCTTCCTCCTACTGGTGTTTGTGCTCAGCCTGAGGCAAGGTCCTGGAGACATTGTGGAAGGTGAGCTCAGTGAGGTCTTTGCCACTAGGAACCTTCAGGTTCAGTTGGGGAGATGCAAACAATACACACACAACTATAGTGCTAAAAATCCGAGTCCATCTTTATAACAAGATAATGCATCATTAAGATGAGTCGCCAGATGCCAGTATTTTGGTTGGAGGAGAGGGGGCTGCAGTGTTCCCTGCTGTTGCCCGTCTGGGGAAGAGTAGGGCCTGGAGGTGGAGTCTTAGATGGTCGGACGTTCTCAGGCTGGGGAGACAGATGAAAGATCAAGGATCGGGTCCTGGCTCTGCCACTAAGTTGCTTTGTATGTGAGCAAGCCATTTGTCCTCCCTGGGCCATAGGCATTCTCGGTGATCCTTAACCTGGCTTTTGGCCCTTTATTCCCTGAAGGGCTGAGAATAGGGTCGGATCCTGGAGTTCAGCAACACCATGTAACAACACATAGTAGCTAAATATTGCCTGCATGCCAGACACCGGCAAATGCTGAGGCTTCAGCAATGAACAAGACAAAGTCTTCGTCTTCAAGGGGCTTCCAGGTAGCCGGGGAGCTGGACGATCAGATGAAAATGTGGCAGGAAGAGCTGCAGGGCACCCCTTTGTGGAGGGGTAGCAGTAAACCCAAATCTGGAAGTGAATACTGCAAACGATTCACGTTTGTAGAGCACTTTACCGGTTTTGGAGTGTTTTCATTTACAATACCTCATTTGATTGTTATGTGTCCTGGAAGAGAGGCGGGTGTTTTCAGTGAGGGCAACAGCAGTGTTAATGGAGCCGGGCAGCAGTCTTCATGGGGCAGGGCAGTGCCCAGGAGGGAAGGTGAGCTAGTCTGCTTAGAGGGTGTTTAAGGTTGGTTCCCCAGAAAGCCCCAAGACACGGATTTGTGGCAAGTTCTTTATTAAGGAAATGTTCCCCTGAGACTGTCAGGTGTGCTGGGAAGTGGACAGGGAAGGTGAGGAAGCCGGACAAGGGTGTGAGCTCAGGAGACGTCTGCAGAGGGTAGGTAGGCCTTAGCCCGATGCTGCGGGGTTGGGGGAGGGGACAGTAAGGGAGGCCTAAGAGTTGTCCCAGTGGAACTGGGTCTGTATGCCTCACTGGACAAATGTGGGCCAAACAGCTCCAGGGGCCTGATGGTAGTCCTCTGAAGTAGGGCTGCCGGTGCCCGCCATGGTGAGCACAGCAGAACATCAGAGACGGGAGGCCAGCGACAGTGTCTGCTCCCGGAGCGGATCGCGGGTCATGCCAAGGGTCAGCCTGTGTGCTTGGTACACTCCTTGAATGCTTGCCAATGTGTCGTTTCCTTGCGGCAGAATAAGGAATCAAGGTTTTTAACACAGGCACTGGTGACACCAAACTGATCCGGGATGAAACCTATTAGCTAAAAAGGACCCCTATAAATGCAGAGTTCCAATATTATTGATTATGACCCCTGACTTGGCTAATGCGTTTAAAAATCAATATGCTGACAATGTCAAGCACATAAATAATTCTTGAATAGAAACAAACCTTGGCTGGATTTTCCTTAAAGCACTTCTGTGATGTGATGGCCCCGGCACTTGTATTTTAATTTGAGGTTGGTCCGTGTCGTGAGAGCGGGCATGAAATTCCTTGAGAAGGCTTCTCTCTCCCATGACATTGACCCACAGAGTAACTAACCATGTTCCAGTTGCACAGCTCACGTTCCACCTGTCTGATGCTCGCTGGGCAAAGTAGTTGCAAGACTGAATTATATAACCCTGAACAAAGGGTAAGAAGAAACATGAAAACACTGTTGCACTAGATGGTTGTTCTCGTCAGATTTACTCTGTGAAATGTACTTTTTCTTATTGGTCAAAAAATACTTTCCAAAGGCCATGATGTGAATTTTGGAACAAAATACCCATAATATAATATCCGAAAAAGGTTGCATCTCTGCATTCCTCTTAGTATCGGTGGGGCCTCGATAAAAACCTTTTGTTTTCCTTCTTTTAAAAATAAGCTTAAAACAATTCTTTCCATTGAAAGGGGCAGAGAGCTTTGCTGTGTTGACAAAAAGATGAATATTTGGCTGCATTTTAGTAGAAAGCATATGGAGGAGTGGTAGGAAATTACATTGATAGATAATATATGATGGACAATAGTTTTGTCTTAAAGGCTAGGCAAAAATTAGTGTGTGTGTGTGTGTGTGTGTGTGTGTGTGTGTATGTGTGTTTAATTGCATTTTCTGTATCAGAAACCTTCGTGAGCAAAATGTGGCTGATACCCAACAATGTTTAAAAGATTTTTGTATAATCTGCTTCACCCTGTCAAAATGCCAAGAATCAGTGAGATAACGTACTTTAAAAACTGGCCAATAACTGCACCTGGTGCAAAATTTGAAATGTGGGAAAGCTGATCCAGTGACAGGTTTCTTCCTCCTACTCCTGTTCCGCAGCCACATATTTCCCTGGCCAGAGGCAACCAGTAATACCAGTTTCTGTGTCTGTCCAGAGATTCGCTCTGTGTATACAAGCATTGTGATGACTCTTGGATCTTCAACAACCGTTTGGGCAAAGTGTTCGTAATTCATGGATCTGGTGTAATTGGCATACTGGTGATCTATCTACGAGACCCGTGATTTCAAGGGCTCAGAAGAATTTCTGGCATGCTCTTGTCTATTATTGTGTTAGAGTAAGAATGCAGAGTTCCTTCTGGGAACCCAAAGGAACCCAAATCTTCCCCAAAGAAGATTTCAAGGGACAGATCTGTACTTTGACGAAAATGCAAATTAAAATAAGTAAATGCAAATTCTGCTAAGGTTTCATTGTCATTAAATTAATGTTTTAAGAATGAGAATTATGTGTGGGCTTTTGAGAGTTAACATAAAGTACTGTAAGTGCAATTTTTGTTTCTTGTGTTTTCTACAGTAATCTTATTTTTTAAAAAACAATTCCTGTCTTGATAACAAGGTGGATTTTGTCTAAGTTGAAGAGTGAAAACTAAGAAGCACTTTGTCTGGGGCAATCGTGTGAATGGTTGGCACTGCCTGGTACTAGGGCTGAAGAGGTGGGAGCTACGAAACTCAGCAGGGACTCTGCTAGTCCTTGGGATGGCTGTTCTGGTTTTCTTAAAATTTGTCTTTGGTTATATTGCTATGCTTTCCTTTAGACTTTAACCTTCAGCATTCGTTTGCTATGTCTATTTATATATCTATTTTAAACTATTTGATGTCTCTATTTTGTACGAGAATGCCGTTTTATTGTTAAAATAACGTCTGTAAGGGAAAGCGGGCGCTTGTGCGTTTGGGAGCAGGGCTGCACATTAGACTTCGCTGCAGAGCCCTCTTGCATCAGTTACACCAGCTGAGCACGGGATGCTCGATGAATATGTTAATTAGGGGAGTGTCCACGGTTTGCTGAGCCTCCTGTTCTCATCTGTAAAATACGTGTAATAACACGAGTTACCTCTTTCTCTGACACAGTAGCTGTGAAGATGAAATAAAATAATGTATGTGGAAATACTTTGATAAACTCCAGAGTTTATCAAATTAGATGTTGGTAGAGATGTTAGTTGCTAAGGAATTTTTGTTCTGTCGGTGACTTGAGGTGCACAGGGAAGTGGGGAGAGCCCGGAGTTGGAGGGGTCAGTGAGGAATCTGTCCTACAGCTTCCTTTTGTACAAATGGTGGTGGTGTGGAGGGGATGGAGGGGAAGGGACAGATTTAAGGCCCTGTGAAGGAAGACACCGATGGGCTGGGGACTGCCGGAAGGGTGAGGCAGAGTGGTCAGAGGCTTGGTGTCTGCTTGACTGGGGAGAGAAGGTGGAGCCACTGGCAGGGATGGAGAAGTTGGGAAGGGAAGCAGTCAGAGGGCGGAGGGGAGTGATGGCTGAGTTTGAGATACATGTGGAGGAAGCCAAGTTGAGGAAAGGGGAAAAGTAGTGGGTCGATTGAGTTTCAGGTTTCAGAAACATTTACGTGGCCAGTCGTTGGAGTTTTGGATCTTGAACGTGCCCAGGGAATTATCTAGGGCCCAGGCCTTTGACCCTGTCGTTAGGTCACTGTCACCAGGATTGAAAGAGGAAGTAAAAGAGCTGAGAATGTGGTGGTCGAGGGACTTCCATATCATGAAGTCCATCGAGGCTAAAGCCGGTGCTGGTGCAAGTCAACAACGAAGAGACGTCGGGGTAAGAGAGTGAAAGCAGTGCACCAGCGAGCAGTTTATGGTACAGAATTGGCTCTTCTCAGAGGGGAAGACTAAATACATCTCTTTGAACTGGAGCCTGGAGAGAACAGCCATGGACATTTCACCTTTCTTCAGGTGGTATCAGGAAGTGGAGCTGCAGGGTGGAGGGGACATGTGTTTGAAACCAGAGCAGCAAGTGATGCCACTTCCCGGGTCATCTGATGTCCGGGAACAGCTTGGTCACTTTCCTTTGATTATTCTGTCATGCCGCAGTGGGGCTGTGGAATATGGGGCCGAGGGAATTCTACTGTCCCCTCCATGCCCATTACGCTGCTCTTCTTAGGCAAGTCCTTTTCTGAGAGTCCGTGTCTGGCTCTGGCTTTTGGTGGCTGAGCTGTGGTTTCAGCCCATGGGCAGCCATGGCGGCTCACGCCTTAGCTGTGGGATTTCCACATTCTTTTCCTGCTTCTCCCATGAGTTGACCAGCAGGCTGGTTTTTACTGCCTGCTGTGTCCCTTGCTGTCTGCTAGGAACCCCGAAGGCATAGAAGAGAAGGTAAGAGGGCACCAGCATCTCCTTCCCCCTTTGTACTGTGAATTCCTGGTCTTTTGGAGTTGGGTACCTAAGAGCCAGTTTGACTAGTTCCTGCCCTGCCCAGCTTGGGCAACTCTACAGGGCCTCTGTTGGTGTAACCCTGCTGGTCCAGCTCTTGTATTTACCTTTCATTCATAATCAACTCTTAGATAATAAGCAGGTCCTTGTACATTTGAAGGATTGTCTCATGGGAGGTGGCCTGGTAGAAAGGAAAGTGCATGGGATTTGAGAATCAGGAAGGGTTGGGTTCCACCCTGGCCCGAATGCTCCGTACCTGTGTTACCTTGGGCAGGTTGCTTCACTTGCTCTACCCTTAGTTTCTTCATCTGTAAAATGGGATTGTTGGAATTAAGTGACAGTGTGCAAAGGTACCTACCAGCAGGCCTGATGTATCATAGACTCTAAAGATAGATCCGTTTCTTCCTTTCTCAAGCTGTGCTTTGTCAGAGTGGTAGATTGATGTTGGGAGTAATGAGCTCTGTCTGTCTTCTCTCTGCTCCTTGAGGAAGTTATTTCCCCCAGTTGAGCCTTGGACAACTCATGTGGTGAATGATGAGGCATCAGCAGAATCTTTTAGTGCTGACATTCTGTGAATTTATGAATCTATAGTTAGGTCTTCTGCTTGTTTCTGTGCTTCTTGTTACTCTCACTAGAAGATGGGAAAATTTTTCTATTTCAACAAGTAATGTTGCTTCTAGAAGAAAGGCTTGCCATGGGAGGTATGTCACATTTCTGTGGGCACCTCAGCTCTTTGCTTGCTGATAGAGGAGAAGCAACCCTATACTTTCCGTTCACAGGGAGTGGGAGCTCCTTTGAGGTCCTCGGCGACAGAAGAACATTTGAGCAGAAAGCAAGGTGTTGTCTTCATAAAGCCATCATTTAACAGGAGCCTGCCTTGTGCCCTACATTGTTCCAGAAACTTTAGAAGTCCCAGAAGTGTACACGTTGTTCCTGACTTATAAACATTTTCACGCACAGTTGCTGCCAGCCGTGCGTGCCATTGGAATCCCTTGCCTCTGCCCTGCTCTTCTCTTCCTTGTCCCTGTTTACTGCTGGTGCAGCAGCCAGGGCCACTCCGTGGGCTGTGGCTGGGCGTGGCCCTTTCTCTCACCAGCTGCTGTGTCTGCAGTTCACAGCCAGCAGGGTCAGCTGGTGCCTGCAGCAGTGGTCCTCAAACCTGGTGGCACCGAGGAATCTCCGGGGACATTTAAAAATGTACAGGTGCCTGGGCCCTCCCCCAGATCACTTAAAGCCTTGGGGATGAAACCTGAATATTGGTTTGTTTGAAACTCTTCCCCAGGTGGCTCACACAGCAGCCTCCCCACCCATCTCTGTCTGTGCTCCCTGTCTGCTCAGCTGCTCCCGTCTCGGAGGCTTCCTGCCGCTCTTCCTAGCCCACACCTCAACTCACTCTGCCCGAGTCCTTGACCTCTTTTTAGTTGGGACTCGGTCTTTTCATGACCTCTGCAGCCCATTCCTGTTCCACAGGAAACCTGCTCCAGGTCATGGGAACTGCAGAGTCAAGTGACACCCAAGTCCCAAAAGTGAACAAGTCTTCCCAAAGACACTGTTTGCCCATGGTGGACAGAGGCCGTGTCGTCTTCCAGTCCTCTGTGAGGGTAGCAGGCGTTCGGGGACTGGTTTGGGGACTTAACCACCATATCAGCCGTGTTTTCCTTTAAAAATCGAATAAGATTCTACTTATAGCCTCGATGTGCTTGAAATCTAGTAAGAACAGACTTAAATTCACAGAAAAATATATCCCAACACAGAATCCAGGGCTAGATTTTGCCATGTAGACTGGTTATTCTCAAACTTGGGCCTATTAAGGGATCACTTGAGAATATTAAAGAAATGTATGTGTCCTGTCCACATTCCACTTGATCCTAATTCCGTGTTTTTTGGGTGAGGCTTGAGCCTGGGCCTTTTCAAACAAGCTCCCCAGGAGAGTCTGAGGTGCAATGAAGCTGGAGGGTTGGTGTGCATGAAATTGGTGAGAGCAGAGGTCAGGGCAGGCTGCAGTCAGTGGAGGTGGGGTCTCTTGTCCCTTTCCCTAGAGGAGACAGGCGCTGGCCAGGAGAGGCAGCCTGCGACGCCCTGCCCCTCCCCAGGTGCTGTTTCCTGGTGTCTCCACCCCGACGGCTGGCTGCTGTGGCCCGCACAACTCAGGCGTGTTGGCACATTCTTCCTCGAGCAGGAAGTGCTGTGGCTGCTACCCTGGCAGCGAGCTGTCACCATGAATCTCCCAGGTCCAGTAACCGGAATGGACACAGAGCTGTCACTCTGGATCAAACCTCCTGTGATCCTGGGGCTGTTTTCTCCTGTCATTCATTTCCCTCCGGGTGGTGAGGATGGTGGGGGGTAAACTGCTTTTTCAGACATTCGTCACATTTTCCTGGCTTCTTGTGCTGGAGAGGAGATACACGTGAGCTTAGGAGCAGACTGTGGGTGCACTGTGGGTGAAGCAGTGAGGACACCCCCACCCCAGGGTAACTGGGCCTGGAGAAATGCTGTCTCTTTCACTCTGAAGCAGGGCGCCGAGGGTGGGGCAGGTGTGGAGGGTGGAGGGGATGAAGTAGTTGAAATCTGATCCGCTCCTATCTGTCATTATGTTTGGGTTAGTGTCCCAGTGGTTCCCCAAATCCCACTCCATCACTCATAATTCAGGATAGGGCCCTGGAGGCCTTTGGGTTGTGGTTTGGTGGCAGGAGAGTGAGTTGCGCAAGACCAGCCCTGAGACTTGGCATCCGCATCTTGTAATTAGCATGCGGGTCAGAGATAGGAGCTACCTCGGCTGGGCTCCCTTTGTGTGTTTTCACGTTGCTCTCCCAGCACACTCTGAAACCGGGCTTATTACTGCCTACAGCCCGACAGCAGTAATGTCCCAAAGCTAGAATTCCAACAGCTCATGCTTTTCAAAATGACACCGTGTTGCTTCGAGGGCATTAGGGCAGAAGTCAGGAGACCTGAGCTGCAGTTCAGGCTCTGCCACCAGTTATTTCCTTGGACAAATCCCTTCACTCGCAGGTCAGTTTCTGCAAGAGCCAGATGAGGGCCTTGGGGTGGATCGGGTGCTCTGGGTCCAGCAGAGCACCTGACCCAGGTGAGCACCTGGGTCCAGGCCTGTGACTCTGTGTCGCTGGAGGCCATGCAGGCCTGGGCCTGCTTTTGGGCCACCTCACTCCATGGGGAGTTGAGTGTTTGCCCAGAGAGATTTCCCTTCTCCTCTGGGGCAGTCAGCTGAGCACGGGCCTCCTTGGGTGCGGTGGCTCCTTTTTGGACACTAATTTAGGGGCTACACCCAATAGAGGATTCCTAGAAAAATACCGAAACAAAACAAAACAAAATGCAGTCGCTGTACAATTGAAAAAAAAATATGTAAATCAAATTATCTGTAGTTGAAATGCTAATCTGGCCACTTACATGCAGATTTTAGACTTAGGGCCTCATTTGCAAAAGGGGAAGATATTTTTTCTAGATCTCTTACTCTTAAATTCTACGGCTCTGAGAAGCCTTTTAGCATGGTATTATTCCTATCCATTTTCTTGTGAATAGGACATTTCACACATTACATTTGCTTCAAGGGCTGTGTATTAATGTAGATACGTGGGCCTGGAAGGAGTCTTCCCTCTTATCTAAGATATTTCTTAAGGGCAGTCTCCCTGCAGTGACAGGTCATTTCACCGTTAACCCTTTAGGAAATTTATTAAATTCCTGTTATCTAAGATCCACCTCTATTGCTTTGCCATGACCTAGGTAATGGTGCTTCAAGGTTATTCTTTTAAGGTTTATGGAAACCGTTTGAGAGATTACCAGGAGTGACGGACAGGCCCTCGGGTTCATGGGGAGTGGCTTTTCCAAGTTACAGATTAGAAACTCCACAACCGTGATTTATTGGCCATTTCTTTGGTCCTCTCCCATCCCTGTGTCATTGCTTCATTTCCGACGATGGAGAACTTAGAAAGCCAAAGTGATTGTGCCAAGGTAGATATTGCCGCACAGGGTGCCCGTGAGTTTCTTCCTATTTTAATTAAACATTGAGTTTGTGTTTTATTGTGTATGGACATCATAACAGTCCTGTGAAACAGACTGAACAGCTGTATTTTTTATTTTTGTACTGTGTGAATCTGTACTCTATTTATTCTGAAAAGAAGTTGAAGTGGCATAAAATAGGACCAAGCCAACAAGGAGATCAGAATAGTCAGGACAGAAGAGTATAGTCGCTAACACTTATTCAGTGTCGTCTGTGTGGCAGGCGCTCTTAAATGGACTCACTCGTTCTTACAACTGCCTTATGAGGTAGGTGCTGTTATCAGAAGGGAAAAGGGAAGATTAGTGGCTACAGAACTTACAGTCAGATGGTGGAGCCCACACTTTTGCCCGCTGTACGAGAATATCTCTCTATAATCCATAAGGCCATCAGTAACATTCACGCACACGTGCAAGAATTACCACTGTTTCACGGGGAGGAAAGTGAGCGAATGAATGGGTAAATGACTTGCTCAAGGCTGCAAAGCCAGTAAGTGGCATAAGCAGAACTAGAAGCCTGGTCTCCTGTCTCTTAGTGCTGTTTCCATGGCCTCACATAGCATCCTTCTTAAAATGAAAAACATTTTTTTTTCCAGAACCTGGCAATTGGGGCAGGAGCCGTTGGATCTTTGCAGCTGACCTACATTTCGAAGGTAATGTTGGTCTGGCGCGCTGGGAATTCATATTCTGTAAGTAGGTTTAGTATCTAAACAAGAGGAAGTGTCAAATCCTTTGGGTGTTTGCATTTGGGGGTGTTGCTTGGGCAGCTCCCCCTTCCTCACCACTGCCTATGGAAGCTGGGCTGCTGACCAGGAGTGGGTGGAGCTCGTCAGCAAGTTCTTGGGGGTGGGGGTGCCTCAGCCTCCTTCTCCAGGGACTCATAAGCCAGTGATGCCTCAGCTCCAGCAAGGGAGATATTGGTGGTGGGGGTAGGTGTGAGATGTGACCTTTTCTGGTAATTGGGACAAGGAAGAACACCAAACAACACCAGAAAACCCCTAGTGACTGTAAAGGGTTCTCCCAAAGGGTATGATTAAACAGGAGCAGCTCAGAAAGACTTGGGGCCGCCCTGGAATTTTATCAATCACTTGGACAGGGTAACTGTGGAGGTAAGGCTAAGAACGCCTTGAGAAGGTGCTCAGATGTACCAGAAAGCCATTCAGCAGCCAGGTAACTGCTGTAGAGTCTGGCTGGCGGGCCGACAGCCACCCCCTGGCCTAGTTTGTGCAGACAGGGTGAGAGTGCCCCTCTTTGGTGCTGAGACCTGGGGATGGGGCTGGTTGATGGCACCCACACGTAGCTGCTGAATTCAGCTTCTTTTATCGGCCCCTCCCTGGAGCAGGCCCCAGGGCTGACCCGTGAGGCAGCAGTGATAAAAAAGGTTGGAGGATTTAGAGCCTCACCAGAAAGAGGAACTCTGTCCAGTGAGGAGAGCCAGGTGGCGCCCAGCCAGCACTGAGGTTCCAGAAGCCCTGCTCTGCCCACTTACCCCTCACTTCAGGCCTCTTGGGGACCTCTGCTTCCTTGATCAGGTTCTCCCGCCCTCAGGAGGTTGAGACAGGGTGGAGGGGACCAAAATCTGAACAGCTCCTGGCTCCTTTTTGTAACAAGCGTTGGGAGTCTTAGGTTCAGCCCTCCAACTCAGCTGGTCAGGGGGTGAGTGGCAGCTGCAGAAGAGTCTGGCAGACACAGCCCGGTGCTGAGGCCGACTGCAGGGCAGCCTCTGAACTGTTAGAGAGAGGAGATAATGACCTGGAGGCAGAGGGAGGGCCTTTGAAAGCTCAGATTTGAGATTTGCATGCCTTGTGGTGAGAAACGTGGCTGCCTCCCCTCTCTTGTCCAGACTTGCTATGAGCTCATTAGGTCATTTCTCTGGGAGATTCAGAGAAAGAGGATTCAGAGAGAACCTCACTGTTAATGAAGCCCCCAAACCTGCCTGACTGAAAGGGTTTGGGAAGGTTGTTTTTTTTTTTTTGGATGGGGAAGAGTGACGACAGTCTCTTGCTGAATTGTGATTTATGAATGCAGCTCAGATGAGGGTTTTTAGAATTCTCAGCTTTGGAGATGGCCTCATTTAGAAAGGATGGACCTGCCTTTTAGCCCTTCACGGGAGAAACAGGCCTGGATTGGCCTTTTGCAAAACCGCAGCTGCCGTGGGTCAGGTTGCACAGCGCTGAGGGTCTTTAACTCCTGCCAGAATGCAGGGGTTTTCCCAGAAAAACATTAAGCGGTGGTACCAGCATCACATTCAGTGTTCCAGGTTATTTTGTATTAACCCCTAGGTATCTCCTCCCACAGTGTCAGCCTGCCGTCTGGTGTATGGGTGGCCTCTCTTCAGGGGCGCTCTTCTGTATCTCTTCCATGAGGGCTTGTGTTGGGAAAATGGGGTCCCTCAGAGAGGCCAACAGAGATGAAAATTCTTGATGTGATGTCATCCAGGGCATCAGTGGCAGCAGAACCAGTTCCTGGGTGAACTAGAAAATAACTGATGTTGGCCTTCGGTGCAGTGTTCTCGCTTTGCCCAATGGCCCTTCTACACTGCCCCAAACGCAGCGTGTGTCCTGGTTTGTCAGGGCTTCAGTAACTATAAGGAAGCCCTTCCTGGAACAGTGGTTTCTGTCAATGAAAATTCCCAGAAAGAGTCTTAGAAAATGGAGAGACTTCATGCAGGTGAATGGTGTACAACCTGTGGAGATGTAGCCTTTGGCAGAAACTGAAAGTGTGCCATCTTTTATAGAGAAAGTTGCCCCCCAGGTTCCCAATTAGGTCCATTTTGTGTAAATGAGATATCTAAATTTATATGGTTCTTTTTTAAGAAGTATATTTTATTGATTTTGCTATTACAGTTGTCTCAATTTTTCCCCCCCTCTACCCCCCTCTGCCCAGTACCCCTCTTCCCTCCAGCATTCCTCCCCACCCCTTATTTATGTCCATGGGTCATGCATACAAGTTCTTTGGCTTCTCCATTTCCTATACAGTTCTTA
Source organism: Macrotus californicus (assembly GCA_007922815.1). NCBI lineage: Eukaryota > Metazoa > Chordata > Mammalia > Chiroptera > Phyllostomidae > Macrotus > Macrotus californicus. The sequence goes on from VMDR010000721.1 coordinate 130,709, forward strand.
ACATCCCCCTGTCTGTTCTGTACCTACCATTTATGCTTAATCTCTGTATCTTTTCCCCTCCTCCCCGCTGATAACCCTCCAAATGATCTCCATATCTATGATTCTGTTCCTGTTCTAGTTGTGTGCTTAGTTTGCCTTTGTTTTTTTTACATTCAGTTGTTGATAGTTGTGAGTTTGTTGTCATTTTAATGTTCATAGTTTTGACCTTCTATTTCGTAGATAAGTCCCTTTAACATTTCATATAATAAAGGCTTGGTGGTGATGAACTCCTTTAACTTGACCTTATCTGGGAAGCACTTTATCTGCCCTTCCATTCTAAATGACAGCTTTGCTGGATAGAGTAATTTTGGATGTAGGTCCTTGCCTTTCATGACTTGGAATACTTCTTTCTAGCCCCTTCTTGCCTGCAAGTTTTCTTTTGAGAAATCAGCTGATAGTCTTATGGAAACTCCTTTGTAGGTAACTCTCTGCTTTTCTCTTGCTGCTTTTAAGATTCTCTCTTTATGTTTAACCTTTGGCACTTTAATTATGATGTGTGTTGGGGTGGTCCTCTTTGGGTCTAACTTGTTTGGGACTCTCTGTGCTTCCTGGACTTGTATGTATTTCCTTCACCAAATTAAGGAAGTTTTCTTTTTTCTTTCAAGCAAGTTTTCAATTTCTTGCTCTTCTTCTCCTCCTTCTGGCACCCCTGTGATTCGGACGTGGGCACTTTTGGAGATGTCCCAGAGCCATTGTTTTCTCTCCTCATTTTTTTGAATTCTTGTTTCTTCATTTTGTTCTGGTTGACTGTTTATTTCTTCCCTGTGTTCCGAGTCATTGATTTGAATCCTGGCTTCCTTTCCTTCACTGTTGGTTCCCTGTGGACTTTTCTTTATTTCACTTAGTGTAACCTTCATTTTTCTTCCCTTATGCTTTTGCCATAGTGAGTTCTCTGAGCATGTTTATCACCAGTGTTTGGACTCTGCATCTGATAGGTTGGCTATCTCCTCATCGCTTAGTTCTTTTTCTGGGGTTTTAATCTCTTCTTTCATTTGGACCGTATTTCTTTGTCTCCTCTATTTGACAGCCTCCCTGTGTTTGTTTCTGTGTATTAGGTAGAGCGCTTTGACTTCATGTCTTGGCACACCTGTTGTGTTGTATGAGGTGGAGCCTTAGGTAATCACCAGGGTGGGGTAACCCACTTCACCACTTTGTGGCTCTGTGTGTGGGGGAGGATTTTGGAGAGGGGACAGTGCTGCTGCCTGGCTGCTGGAGGCGTGCTAGGCACTTGCCCCATTTTCAGTCACTTCACTCACTCTCTATATGCGACTGGTGCCCCTCTAGATGCTGCCCTGGTGGTGGTTCCCAGAGTGGGTAGGTTCGCATATGGTCTCAGTCAGTGTGGGCCCTTTAAATGGACTCTCCTTAGAGACTGGCAGTTTCTTCCACCGCCCTAACCCCCACTGGTTTTCACAGCCAGAAGTTGTGAAGCTTTATTTTCCCTCCACTGGAACCCTGGGCTGTGCATTCTGGCCTGGGATTGCTTGCTCCCCAGGTGTCCCTCCCAGCTTTTATCCACCACAGGCGGGACCACTTGTCCTGCTGGTCACCATTACCACTGCTACCTCACTGCCACCACACCGCCTCTTCTCTGCCCCAGCCCTCTCTCTCCTTCCCCCTTCCCATCTGGATGAATATGTCTTCTCTAAATCCTTGGTTGTTCAATTTCCATACAGTTCGATTTTCTGGCAGTTCTGAGTGTTTTTTGTTTTGAGGTTAGTTGTGATCTTTCTTATGGTTGTGCAAGAAGGCAAAGCATGTTTACCTACGCCTCCATCCTGACTGGACTGTATGGTTCTAATTGGTACAAATCATACAGTCCCAATTCCTCAGCATTATGTGTCCTGATTGGTTGTTACAGAACAATTCTGGAGAGTTGGTTTGACAAATGAGGACATAATTGTGTAGTTTTGATTGGATGGGAAAAGTCTCAGTCCATTGGTCCAAAGACAAAACTAGGAACTCTCTTATAATAGTTGACTCAGACAGATAAAATGAGCAAGGCATAATGCAGGAAGCCAGGAACTCAGTCTGGGGTTCTTCCTGTGAGTAGATGGTTGCTAGACTCTTAATATTTATACAATTTGGTCTCTTCGTTGCCCATTATCTCAGCAGATAAATTTCTTCTTGGAGTTCACATCAAGTGAATCTTTTTTCACAGGGTCCACATTCCTAACTTTTGGGGTGGGTCGTGGATCCTTTGGAGAATCTGATGAAAAGTGTGGACTCATTTTCCAGGCAAAGTATGTGTGTGTACACACCATGATTTTGTCTGTAATTTTAGGGCTCGTTGAAGCCCTGTCTGGTTCAGAGACCTCGACTTAGAGCCCCTCCAATCATTCTGTGTAGGTGGCTGCTTCTTCTCTTCCTCTGTTCTTGATGTCGCCTTGTAGGGCAGCATTTCCTAGGGCCCTGGGGCAGAGCTGCACCAGGGCCCCTAGATCTTGTTCTGCTGCTGCTGCTGTGCCAGAGGGGCCCCAGCTCTACTTCCGGCCAAGGGCAGGCAGGGTGGGGCTGGCTAGCAGAGCCTTGCCACTGATGAGCTGCCTGCTCCTGTGGTCTGCATTTGATCCGATAAGAACAAGTTCCTGAGAGTCTGTGTCACTGTGGAGTAGCCTCATCTGCGTCACTCTCTGGGTGACCTGCGCTCATTCCCCCCTCACATCCTGACCTCCTCTCACGGCTTGCATAACCTAGGATCCACCAGTCAACCACAGTTGTGCAGGCACGCAGTTGAGGCCACCTTGTGGCATGCACTTGACTGCCTTTACCTAGTCAGCCTGTTAGCCACACTTAGGGTTGTTGGCTCCTTCACTGTGTCCAAGGGAGGCTGCACAGCCTGGCTTGATCACCAAGATGTGGGGATGTGGGAGGAGGCATTATACTTCCCAGGGGCAAGGATTTTGCTTCCACGATCACCAGAATGTCAGGAGAGGACCAGAGCTAACTGTTTATAGTAAGAACCCCACCTTGGCCCTGCTCTCTGAGGGGCACAGCGCAGGTAGATATAATTTCATTTTTCTCTTTTTGCCATTCTTTGACCATGAGAATTGTACTCTGGCTTTGCAAATCAGGAAGCTGATCAGAGACATTGAGGGTCTTAACACTGGCTTAACAGCCCATCAGGGCAGAACTAGCACCTATGTCTAGTTTATTCAGCAAGGAACTGCTTTGCCAAATAATCCTTCTGTAGTAAGCCATGAGGCAAATTATAGATGTGCATGCATATAATCACGCATACCCCCAACTGAAAACTGGAGAATATACGAAAACAAAAAAATTAAAACCAGGCAATCTCTTTGAAAGGGTCAGTCCCCACAGTGAGCATGTGGGTAGCATTCTTGTAGTACAAGTTGGTAATAAGTTGTGGTCAAAGTGGACCGTTTGTCATTCAATCAGGATAAAGAGTGTCCTGGAGTGGTGGTCTTTCTAGTCAATGGTAAATGTCAGTTTCTGGGAATGAAAGTCTCCTAACAAGCTAGAGAGGGTCTCGAAGTGCCCAGCTTTTCACTGCCCTTCCGAAGCTGGAAGTAGAAAGGATACCATGAGATAGGTGGGTTCTTACGGTTGGGATGGCCAACGCAGTTCTTTGATAGTCAGGGTTGTACAGGAACCAAGGGCAGGACACGCAGGCGTTCATGGGCACAAAGACCCACAGGAACACAGATGCTGCAGGAAAATGAGTCACTGACAGAGCAGAACATCAGACACAAGCAGGATAAAGGCACACACTGTGGTTCAGAGTGAATTCTGGGGTCTAACGCTCCGGAAAACGAGGTAGCCCAGAGGCTGGGACGGTGGTGCCGTGGAGCTCCAGTGCGCGGGCCCTGTGAGTGGTGAAGACATGCCCGAATTTGAGTAGTGGTGTCTGAGCTCAGGATATGTGGGTTCACCTTTGCTTAACTCTTCATGTATTTCAGGACTATTTAAAGACTGTCTTAGACACTTCGGCCTCCACCCCTCATTGTGGTAAACATATCGAAACATACCTATATTTCTCATTAAATATAATTGTTTGGCTGTAAAATATTTGAAAAGATGTTAATTATTTTACTTTTGGAATGATTTGGCTATGAGTAACTCATTTAATTTTTGATTGCCTCTGATTTCTTGGCAATCACCTTGCACACCCAAGTACTCTGTGAACTAAGAAAATCAAAGCTACAAAGTTTTTTGAATGTAATGAAATTTTTGTGAATGTGCAAGTGGAACATTAATGAAGTTGACAATGTGGCATGTTGTATGCGTTTAACTAAATACTTGTCATTGAGGTTGAGATGATGTTACACGGACGTTTAATTGAATATCTATGTTGAGTATGCCGTATTCCTTTTGTATGTTGGAGGCCAGGCATTTTTTTCAGCTGTCACACTTTTTTTAGGCCCTGAGAAGCTCACAAGGCTCTCAGCATTTTATTCACAGTGCCAAGCATGGCACTGTGTGTGCTAAATAATGTGGAATAGGGTTTTAAAGGACATGAAGTATCGAAAGCAATAGTCTCTCCTTTACTGAGCGTCTTCTGTATGACAGGATAGGTAAGTGCCTCACCTGCAGTATCACGTTCAGTCCTCACAATAGCCCTATGAGAACATGATATTATTATACCTATTTGATGGAACAGGGAATGGGGGTCACACAGCTGGGATGCCTCGGATTTGAGCCCTGGGCCTCTGGCACCAGAGCTCAGGCCATACTGCCTGTCCTTCCTTTGATAGGCTGCTACCTCAGATCCTGTTTTGAGTATTTGGGGCAGGCTTAATTTTGGTTGTGAAGGAATCTGGGCAGGTCTGTAGAAAGAACTTAGAGCCAAGAGTGGAGATCCAGACAGGCTGGTGGGCCAGTCATGATCAGACCCTTAGCAACTGTGAGCCGAGAAGAGACCTTTATGTTGACTCAAGATTTTTCTTTAGCTTCTGGCTTCATGTCTTCTGTTAAAGCAAGAACCACTCCTGGGGCCCCTCTGTGAGAACAAGAAAGAGAATGTCCTTGACTGGAAAGGGGTTGAAGGAATGGTGTCCATAGGAGGATTATGGCAATGTTGGAATAGCTCCTGGGGGAAGGTGGCTGGCCCCTTAGAAAATCCAGGTCCAGTGGTGGAGGTCTGCTCCAGGGAGGTCCAGCCTCCATCAAGGGTAGTCACCTAATCTCTGTGGGCATTTGATGGAATATGAGTTGCTTTCCTTTATTCATTCATTGTATTTGAACCTCAGAGATGTGGGCTCGCAAGCATGTGCTCAGGAACGTACATGCCAGGGGTAGGATTGAAAAAGCAAGATGAAATCAAACAACAGGAAGTATAGAAATATTTCTACTTTCTTATGCCCTTTCCTTCATTACGTAGTTACGTCCTCTGATTCCATTGGCTCCTCTTGGAGCGCATGAAAAGTGCGTGTTTTCATGGTTAAGCGGTCAGGGTAGAGGTATAGGAAATCTGTCAGTGTGTCCAAATGCAGTGAGTGCCACGCTGCCTCATCTTCTGTGAGCTGCAGTTGAAATCTGTGTATTTGTAGCAATTCCGCCTTCCATGTGGAGAACAGTTTAGGGAGGGGCTCGGTGGTTGAGAGAAGAGCAGACTCTTGCTGGTATGAATGGGGCCAGTACAGGTTTTGTGGTCCGCAGAGAATTTTGTCAAGACTCAGTGGCTTTTGAAAGTGTTTTCACAAAGATAAAGATGAACACAGACATCAAGATAGAGGTTATCTCTGCGGGGTGGGGATGGGACCTTGTCAGGGAGGGGCACACCGGGGACTTCCGAGAAACATGGCTGATAATGTCCTATTTCATCATCTGGATGGTGAGTACAGGGTTTTCACTTAGTCGTCATTATTTTGAAAGTGTGCACATATTTATATATGCTTCTTTTTGTAAGAAATATTTCATACAAAAACGGAAAAAATGCTTTTTAACAGTGTTAGAAACATGGTTATTTTTTTTTTATTGTTTTTTGTATTTGATTTAGGTGAGCATAGCTACCCCAAAGCAGAAGCCGAAGACTCCGTTTTGCTTTGGTAAGTACTGAACCACTGGGTTTTCTGAACACTCCTATAGCAACTTCCTCTTTGGCCTGGAGATGGTCTGCTGATCACATGTGACTTAAACCCTGTGTGTATGAATGACTCCAGTCACAGCCATGTTCCTGGCTCTCAAGTGGTACTACTTTCCTTGGTCTCACTACAAAGGTTATTAATAACTCAGGATAGAGGTCCAATGGTGTTGCAAGTTTTCCTGACTCCACAGGGTAGGATGCAAAGTATATCAACTAGAAGTTTCTAGGAACCCTGAATTCAGGGCTCTTTAGTGGCATGCTCAGGTAAGGCAGAGACTTGGGAAAATTGGGAGGATAATAGAAGAGAAGGGATATTCTGTTTAGCGTCTCAGTATTGCCAAAGGAGTGACAGTGTTGGGGGTGACACAGGAAGCAGAGTCACTGTGTGGATGCCTCAAGTCATTGACTCATCAGTGGATATTTAGCTCTCACTATGTTATCAGTACTGTTCTAAGACCTACAAGCAAATGATAGTAGTTTCTGTTATATATCTAAGGTGATTCTGAATGTAAGCTCACGAAGACAAGGGTATGCCTGTATTCTCAGCATGTAACATGGTCCTGGCACATAGTAGGTGCTCAATAAATATTTGTTCACTGAATGATTGAGGTGATGAATTCCATGTTCCGTTATTCTCCCCTCTTAAATAGTTCAGGCTTTTTTATGCTAGGAGAATCAAATGGACCCTTGAGTTGTCCTCTCTCCCAACCGCAGGTTGGGTCAGGCTTCTCTGGTGCTCTCGTTCTTCCATTAGTTTTTTAAATGTCACTGCTAAGCTCAAAAATGATGCTCTCAGGTTTTGTGGTCAGCAGATCTATTTTTAAAAAATTATGAGCCCAGAAGTAGATTATTGACCTATTGGAGTGCTCAGAGGAAAGACCAGGTTGAAAATGAGGTCAAGGTCACAGATTTGATCATTTGATTCAGGAAAGCTTTCTTCCATTTTCTGACCACAGACAACACTCCTCACCCAGGCCAGTTGTGCCAGTGGAAACAAGGAGCCCTGGGGCCGAAATTATACGTGTATCATTATGAATGTAAATTTGTCAGCACCCCTAGAAAGCAGTTCAAGCGTGTGTCTTCTCGGTGGCAGACTAGCAGCCTCATTACTCACTGCACAACAGCATGTTTAGGTTGTCGTTAGTGTCAGGTGTCCTTCTTGTGGCCACTGGAATAACCCACATTTTTAAAGAGAGAGCACTGTAGTCTGCTGCTTCCCCAGTGTCCACGCAGGTGACTTTGCGCCGCGGGGAAAGTCTTCCTCCGCTTTGTGGGGATCCTGCACCTTGCTGCTTCAAGCACTTTAGCTTTGTGAAGTCTCTCTGCTGCGTGTGTTCTGACCTGGATTTTTCTCCCTTCTTCTCCACGACGTCTGCAGTCATCAATGCCCTCTCTCAGCGGTATTTTCTTCAAGCCAATGACCAGAAAGATCTGAAGGACTGGGTTGAAGCCCTGAATCAAGCCAGCAAAATCACTGTACGTATGATTTCTTCTCCTCTCTGGAGGGGTCCACGCCCCTTCCCGGCATGTGGCTTGTTGGAGTGGGGAAGGATTCCAGTGGCGGCAGGGGTTTTTCCAGAAGCTTGTTCCAGACCCAGTTCCCATACCTCTTCTTACACCACCATGGCTGAGTACAGGTTGAACAGAGAGTTCGAATCAAGTTCAATGGGAAGTTTGTGGAGCTCCTGCTTTGTGCTTCCTGGGAGGGCTCCCGGTCAGTTGTGTTTTGGGTAATGCTGAATCAGAAGGCGGTAGGATTGGAAAATGCACTGCTGGCAATGGGAAGTAAAGGAAAAAGCATATGAGGAGGGAAGTCAGAACTTTGTCCTGGCTTGAGGGAATACTCTTCTCCCTTGAAGAGTGGCCTGAGGGGTCAGTCCAGGCCATCCACCAACCTGTCCTGCAAAGATGTTTTATTTAAAAACATCACTGATCCCTGGCTAGTGTGGCTCAGTTGGTTGGGCATTGTCCTGCAAACCGGAAGGTCACCCGTTTGATTCCTGGTTGGAGCACATGCCTGGGTCGTGGGTTCAGTCCCCGTTGGGCTGTGTGTGAGAGGCAACCAGTCAATGTTTCTCTCTCACATGCATGTTTCTCTCCCTCTCTTTAAATAAAACAAAAGTGTTTTTATTTAAAAGCATCACTGAACTAGTTCACTGACTGGTCACGCATGTTCTCCTTGACTTAATTGATGAAGCACATCTTTCTTCTTCTTTAGAAATACAGAAAAAAGAAAGGGAAAAGGGTAGGATGGTGGTGAGGGAAACTATATGTTTTGGGAAACACTAGACCTTTAACCAATAATCTAGACAGACTTGAGGTGTCGTAAACATGGTTTGTATGCTGAAAAGTTTGATTTTCTGTTTCATATAGTCAGAAATATTTGCATTCTAGTGACTTCCAATGATAGCCATTATATGCTGGGACAGATCATTCTCCAGATGCATCAGGGTTTCTGCGAAAAAAGTAATAAAAGAAATCTATACCTATCCAGCACCTGTGATGCTGGACCCATGCAGAGTACAATTCAGTCACTGAAGTAGTTTTGCTGGTTAACTTGTTTTTCTGACAATCTTTGTTAAACCCATGAAAAGAGAGCAAAAAGCAGGAGATTGCTGCTAACCCATGTGTCTGCTCACCCACGTGCTGGTGAACTTGGCTTTACAGTGCTGGTTTTAGTAAAGACTTTATTCATGTTGAGGTCTTCACACTTTGCGTCTTTCACAGTTTGGGGAGTTTCTTTCAATGTCTAATACTTTATCCTCATTCAGCATTTCCTCCTGGATTTCCTCCTCTCTTCCTGCCCAATGAACTGGGCTACACAGCTTGTAAGGCAGCAAAGAACCTCTTTCCCTTTCTTTTGTGCCTGGAGCACAGAGTTGCTCTACTCAGCTAGTTCTGCTCTTTTCTGGCCCCTGGAGCAGAAGTTATGGGCTACGGGAGTGGGAGGAGCATGCAGGTACCCAGAGGCTGGACGTCTAAAGGCGTGGTGGGATGTCAAAGCCTTCTTCAGGGCTCCACAATCTCCGGGACCCCCTTACTCTCTTTGTTCCATTAATACATTGCTTCAATCCTGTTGCTGAAGGTCTTGTGGGATAGAAGGAAGAGGAAGGTTACTCTCCACCCTCCTAATCTTTTCGTGTCCCGGAAGAGTTTACTCCTTTCTTCACTTCTGCATCATCTTATATTGTCTGTCCTTCCTTAGGGAGGCTAGGATGAGGGGTAGATGGGGGGCTGGGACACCACCAGGATAACATCCATATTAATTTTCAGGCACCTCATGTGCAAAGGAAGCATCAGGCACTTAGCGAGACACAGAGATGAAAGAGGGCAGAGAGCGTATTGAGCTAATAAACCTTCACATGTGCCATGCATTCACCCCACACATCACTCTTGTGAGATAAGTGGTTTTATTGTCATTTTTTCGAGGAGGAGAAGGGAAATCAAGAGTCTTGCCCCAAGTCTAGAGGTTTGTAAGTGATAAAGCTGGGATTCAAACCCTAGGACCCTCTGGCTCCCAAGACCTAGGAGTTTATAAAAAGATTAAAAATGAGCAACAGTGTTCAAATATGTTAGCTTACCCATCACTTTTACATACATGGTTTCATTTTTGCCTTGTAAAAACCCTAAGTAGGAAAGACAAGTGTAAGTATCCCCATTTATAAATGAGGAGATGCAAATGCCTAGAGATCAGAGTGGCCTGCCCATGACTATGAAGCCAGGATGGATCCAGTGTTTCTGCCCACAGGTCTTCGCTCACATTATGTTAAGGTCATGGAGTCCTTATGCCTGAACAAAATGATCAACATGTGGTATTTCAAGAATTGGGCTCTCTCAGAATGTTAGTATTTCTGTATTTTTTTTCTAGGGCTACCATAACAATCTGGGAGGCTTAAAACAACAGAAATTTGTTCTCTCACAGTTCTGGAGGCCAGAAGTCTGAAAGCAGGGCGTTAGCTGTGCTGTGTTCCCTCTGGAAGCTCTAGGGCAGAATGCTTGCCTCTTCCAGCTTCGGGTGGCTCCCGGCAGCCCTTGGTGTTTCTGGCTCACAGCTGCATCATTCTGTTCCTGCCTCCATCCTTGCATGGCCTGAGTGTTTGTGTGACCTCTCCTGTTCTTACAGTCATAGAACTTCGGGCCCACCCTCAACCAGTATGACCTCATCTTAATTTAATTCCATGTGTCAAGACCCTGTTTCCAAACCAGGTCACTTTCTGAGGTTACAGGGTAACATTATTCAGCTCACTGCATTTCTCCAAAGGGTTGAACACTGAGCTGTACAAGTGAAGCACGGCCCCTCACGCCCCACGCCCCACGCCCCGTGTTGGATTCACCATTGCAGCAGTCTAGCCGAGCCTGGTGAGGAGAAAGTCCTTGCAAGTTTCATTTCACATTGTGAGTGAGACCCACCTGGATCTCCAGCATCGGAGAACACGCTGCAGGGGGATGGAAGAGGGCACACCTTTGATTAGGCCTCTGGGATAATAAGGACGAACCAAAAGGATGACCTTGTTTTCAGGCTTGAAGCATAGATTTTGTTGAGCTGGTCCTTCATAGGCTGATTCAAACTCTTGAGAAGTGTAGTGGATTTGGAAAGGCTCTGGGAGGCTGGTCAGAAGCAGCCCACGCTGCAGGGACATGCGCAGTGACCACCGGCTGCTCTCTGGATGTAGGACAAGATTCTCAGAGGCAGGTGACGTAATAGCCAAGCTTCTGTGAGGTTTTTCCTGGTCACTGCAAACTCAAAGGCTATGTCCCTATTTCTTTGCTGGCTTTCAGGAATCACTTGTGTCATTTAGAAAGCATTTCTGCTGTTCCAAGGTGATGACATCACGGAACACCTCAGCAATAATCAGCATTCCTAAGGAATTTTATCTCACGATAGCAAAACTCAGAGAAAGTTAGAATGGGGGGTAGATGGGTAGGTATAATTAGCACTGATGAGTCAGGCAGTCCTCAGGCAAATTACTTCATTTTAATGAGCTTTTGTTTACCTCATCTATAAAATGGAGAAAATAATACCCACTTGATAAGATTCCTTGAGATTAGGGGTACTGTAGTGAAGAGTTCAGCTCGTTGCTTGGCGTTGAATGCAGGCCCAGAACCATGGGAACTGCTCTTCTCTCTCCGTAGCAGAAGGAAAAACCAGGGTGGGTGTCTGGCCCCATCTCCAGAGGTGGTGGGCAGAGGCCACCATGCCTATGTGCACTGAGTTTGCAGGCCAGGAAGAGGGGTCTCGTCTTTCTGGGGCCCCAGTGTACTGATGTCGTCTTACCCCTTTGAGGGTCCTTGGTGCCCTGAGCTGAGAGCTCTTGAAGGGTCTACCTTCGTAGGTCCCCCTGACTCCCTGGGCCGTGGGAGAAGCGGAAGAGGATGGTAGCTTTCCTCACGAGGTCTGCACGGAGCTCCTGGGGCCAGAGGGCTGTGTGGTGCTTGCGGGCGCCACCTCTGCTGGCAGCCGGGGTCTAGTCTCTGTTTAGTTACTGGTCAAGGCTTTGGCCAAATGACTTGAGTGTTCTGGGCCTCTCTTTTTTTCTTACAAAATGAAAGATTTCTTCAGAGTTTGCAGACTCTGTTACAGATGAGTGACGGACAAGGAGGATGAAAAACAACGTAAATGAGGATCAGTGCCACCCGAAGCGTGGCCTCGGTGTGGGAGGGATGGGAGCAAACCGAGGAATGCGCTCCCCATCGAAGGTGTGAGCTGCTGCTCGGCTGGAAATCTGGATTTTTCTGTGAAATAACCCAAATGTTAAATGTCGATTAAAACACATATGGCATAGGACAGATAGAACGCGGTTAGGACAAAGTCTGCCTTGGGGCCACCAGTTTGCAACCTGTAGCCGGTGGTCTCCAACTAACCGTGAAGGCTCTGGAGCGTGTGTGTCACCGGCCGTGGTGAGGAGCTAGGACAACTCCCTCTTCAGAAGGGGCTCTGTTTGTCGATGCGAGTCCATCTGTGAGATGTTCACTGAAACCATTTGTGAGACTTTTGTGTTTTTGCCTTTCTAAAGTTTTTAAACGAAGACACACTGTCACTGGATAACCACAACAACTCTACGAAATAAGTGTCATTTCACTTTCCATTTTACACAGGAGACGTCAGGGACATTCAGAGAACTGCCTGCAGGTCCCTTGGTTAGTTAGTGACAGATCAGGGCTTGTACCCCAGGTCCTTGGGCTCCAAAGCTCACGTTCCCTAATTCTGTGCCACATACCACATGTGTGTCACCTGTGCCCCCGAGTAACGTGCTTTCTTCGGTCCTCACACTTCTGGTTCCTTTCCACCGGATGGCTGTTTGCCTGTCCCCTCCCCTGGAGACCCGCACTAACCACTCCACTGCAAGCAGTTCCCCTGCTGCTGGCGAGCTCAGCTCCTGTTTTTGTTCTTCATGGCACTTGCCACGCTTTGTAATGATTCTGATTATGTCGCTCTGCAGTTTTGGTCAGCCTCCCCCACGAGCACATACATGCCGCGAGGGCGAGACGTGTGTCTCCATTTGCTGTGGGCTGGCTCACAGCAGGTGCTCAGCACATTTGTTGAGTGTGTTCACATGTGCGTGTGGCGGAGTCGGTGGCGGACTTCTTCCTACCCATAAGCTACGAATCACTGGGACGCCTGGGGGAGGAGAGGGGCGTCTTACTGCGATTTGGTGGGTTAGCTTTTCTCACTTCTCCTAGCCTGCCTTTGACTCCCTGCGTTTCCTGAGTGTCTGTTTCCTGTTGACCACAATGCCATCATTCTTCCCAGGTACCCAAACATGGGAACATACCCCTGACGACCGAAGTTCTCAAAAACCTAACAGTTCCCCCGGCCCTCGAGAAGAAGCCACAGGTGGCCTACAAGACAGAGATCATCGGAGGGGTAGTGGTACACACACCCATCAACCAGGTGCTGGGGCCTGGGGCTGCCAGGGGGTCGTGGGGGCATGTAGTGGCCATGGTGTGGCAGTGACATGCACAGAGGGCTGTGCTGAGCAACGGGGGTTGGGAGAGGTGGAGCCAGGGCAGATGGGGTGGGCAGGAAACGACAGGGCTGGGGTGGAGGTAGGTGTCGGCAGCATAGACATTGAGGCCACCGTGTCCTGAAGCCGTGTGGCCTGCACGGTTTGAGATGAGCACGTGTGAACCCTGTGAGGGGTGGGGCTTTGGAAGGCACGTGAGATTTCCTTGCTCTTCTGGTTTGCCTTCTCTGTCCTTCCCTCTCTCCTGGGTCTGCTCAAACTCCCTGAGCCTTATTCCATGAAAGCCCCCGGTGCAAAGCCTGACGGGAGCAAAGGAAGTGTTTATTTTCTTATTTAGTTCTTTGACTGTCATTGTGGGCAGAGAGGCAAGAGGTGACTTGGCCAGAGGGAGCTGGGTGGGGCAGGGGGTCGGCTGCACAAGGATGGAGGGGCGGTGCTAACCCTCACACTGTTTCCTTGTAGAATGGTGGGGATGGGCAGGAAGGGAGTGAGCCAGGGTCCCACGCCATCCTTCGAAGGTCTCAGAGTTACGTCCCCACGACAGGCTGCCGTGTACCCACTGGCCCTCCCCTCATTAAGAGTGGCTACTGTGTGAAGCAAGGGAACGTGGTGAGTGTCGGCGCTGGGGCTGGGGCTGGTGGGTGTGGGTGTAGCAGTGCGAGAGCAGTCCGCAAGGAGGCGCAGTCCTGCATGCTTCCGCCCAAACTCAGAGAGGCTGGGGCAAAACATTCACCCCCACAAGTCAGAGGCATTGCCCCAGGTAGGAAGAAGTTTGTGCCCCCACTGAACGTGGGAGCCCCGCTTCCACAGGGCTGTGTCCCTGGGAGCTTAGGACTGGGACACTCTCCGGAGTGCTGGGACCTCCTCCTAATGACCTGCTCTGTACTTGCTTATTATTTCAGCGGAAGAGCTGGAAACGTCGCTTCTTTGCACTCGATGACTTTACCATCTCCTACTTCAAGTGTGAGCAGGTTTGTAGTTGCCCTGGGCCCTCCGAGGGGTCATGGAGGAAAGGGGAACACGAGTAGCCCCGAGGGGGGTGTGTAGAGGTGTGGCACACACACAGACTTCGGAGGGGTCCCTCTCTGTCTTATCTCTGCCCGTCCTGTGTGCTCACCATCACAGTGGTGTCACAGCCACCCGAGCTGCCTCCCTGCTTCCACGCAGTGTGAGTTGTTCTGTGGTCAGGGCCACCGAACATCTTCTTAGATTTTTTTTATCTCTTGATGAATTTGAGGCCCTGCCTTGTTGACAGCCTGGATTTTAGCCAGCCGTCTCTGCTGAGAGAGGCACGTCATGTCACTCAGCGAGTGTGGGCCATGGCATGACATGGACAGCCTTGTTCACCTTTCTTTCTCCCCCCCCCCAGGACCGGGAACCACTGCGCACTATATTTCTCAAGGATGTTCTCAAGACCCATGAGTGTCTGGTCAAATCTGGGTAATTGTCTCTGTTTCTTTTTTTCTGATCAAAACCCCCATTTGTCCTCTGATATCTTCATTTACCACACTTCTGAGGCTCTGTTCGAGAGTCTTCTTCCAAGCACAAGGGCCTGGGCCTGAGGTCTTGTGGCTGAGTCACCACATCCTAGCTGATGTGGATGTGAGGTTATACCAGGTTGGCTTACCCTCCGCCCATCACTTTACTCTTGTTCCTGAGAGGATGAGCCTGTATAATAACACTTCTCTGATGTAAGAGTGCAGGGATAGCGTGGCGCTGAGATGTTTCTCAGTGGCAGCGTGAGGTGCTCATTGGACAGGAGGACTGGGGCTCAGGGCGGGGCCTGTGTCCTTAGTCACCTGCTTTTCAGCATTCTGGTCTGATCCCTGCTTATGCCCGTGCCTGCTCCCTGAATCTCTCATGCCTTTTCTCCCCTTTGGACAAGTCCCTCATATCCCCTTCACACAAAGTAATTCACAGCAACTCTGTGACTCCCACTGGGCAGAAAGAGGAGAAAGTTTTAATGTGTTCCTCTTCCTATTAAGAAATGGTTACCTTCCAAGCATCACGAGTTATAGGTGATTTGTGGGCCTGGGGCTCCTAGGGAAGGGCTCTCCTGTATCCAACACCAAATACAGATGTGCCAGAACTAAGCTTTGGAGACCTTAGGGCATCTGGACATCTAGAAACCCTCCCTGTGACCCTGAATCTGCAGTCCCTAGGGACTTTGCGATAATCTCTCATCCCATGTGCTGGGCCTGCAGGGTCAGGGTTGGGGTTCGCCAGCATCCTCCAGGAAGTGATTAGCAGTAGGCAGACTGCTCTCGGCTGAAGCCATGGGAGGGCCTTGCATGAAAACAAAGTGCTGTGTGACCCAGGGGAGCAGGGACTACTGAGGCACTGCACACAGTGACAATGTACAGCCTGCGAAGGTAGCTAGAGATGGAAGCTCCTGAAGTGCGGCGAAGGAAAGATTATGACCAGGTCCTCAGAGATGGTTCCTGACCCGTGAGAGCCTGCACTGATTAGACATAGGACCTTGTGGGCACGTGGGGCAGCTCAGAGAACCCAGAGAAGGTTCAGCCCTGACAGTGTTTTATGCTTCACCGAGATATCTGTGTCAGACTGAACTCTGAGTATAAGAATTAAGGGGGTTGAAGATCATCAGGGATAGGGGTCCCCCAACCTCTTCTCCAGGTTCCAGGCCTGTGAGACTGTGTGTCCTCTCAACACAGTCAAGGGGCTTTCGGGCGTCTGGGCCGTCAGTCAACATTTGTAGACTTGAAAGGAAGGTAACATGTAGCCTGAGAAGGAGACCTGACAAGGGCAGGGGCTCCCCCCCAGTATTTGATTCCATGATTACACTCTGTGGGCCTGAGGAGTTTAAAAGGTTGGAACGCTTTAGCCAGCGAGCAGAGCCATCTCTACTCAGAAACTAAGACGGTGACGATAATAGTGACCTGTGCTTCGTTGGCCACGAGGTGACACGCCTCATGCCTTATACACCTTAAAACTGGTCTGGCGGTGACTCCCAGAGCAAGGAGTTTTTCTCATCCCTCTTACAGTTAGGGTGCAAAGGCTCAGAGAGTTTTAAAAATGTTCCTAAAATACCGTTTTTCAAAGTGGAGTCAGAGTTTGACCCCAAGTCTGCCTGACCACTGCCTTGCTGTCCCCTCCATGTGGGTCGTTGGTGTCATGTCCCTGCCCCTGGCGCCCACGTCATGGCCAGACGCCTGCCATTTCTTCTCAAGTCTTCATTCAGGGAGCCGACTCCGCCTGTGATCGGTCCTTTCTTGGCGTTACTGTAACTGTTGGTCTGTAGCACGTGATCTAACGCCACGTTGTATAGTTTAGCTGTTTGAATTTTTTTAATTGAGAATAGATTAGATCTCTCACGCCTTGGAGATCCCCTAGTGAGACACATTTAATACTGCAAATCATTTCAGCTGATTTGAGGTTTGCCACTGAGTATCAGCTGCTTCTCGCCTCCTTTGCAGAAGTCAGGATCCCTCCTCCCAAGCTCGCACACCATTCGAAGCCTCTTGGAGACATCTGCTCTTTCTTTCCTTCCTCTTCTCCTCTTAAGTGTCCAGTCCCCTGAGGCCAGTGTAATGAGGCACAGGGCAGGACCCTGGTGAAGCTGCTTGGGTGGAGGAAGGGTTTGGATATGAGAGATTTGGTTCCCTTCGGAGGAGCAGACAGCAGTGAGTAATTAAAGCATAGATTCTGCAGTCAGACTTGGGTTCAAGTCCTGACTCTGCCATTTACTAACTCTCGTGCCGTGGACAAGTCATGTAGCCTCTCTGAACCTGGGTGTCCTCGAAGGACAGATTGGTGGTCCCTGGAGGTGGGGAGTGGGGGTGGGTGAAATGGTTAAAGAAGGCCAAAAGGTGTAGACATCCAGTTATGAAATCAATACGTCCTGGGGATGTAATGTACAGTGTGGAGAATATAGCATTGTATGTTTGAAAGTTGCTAAGAAAGTCGATCTTAAAACTTTGCATCACAAGGAAAAAAATTTGTAGCTCTGTGTGGTGCTGGACGTTAACTAGACTTATTGTGATCGTTTTGCAATATATGCAAATGTCAAATCATTACATTGTACATTCGTCTCTGTATAGCTATAGACAGATATATCTATACATAAACCTATCTACCTATAGATATATGTAATAAAATTTTCATCTACTTGATTCTAAAAAAGCACTTAAATCAGTACTTTGCACAAAGCCCGTTGTACATTCTTAGCCATGGGAAAACCCCCACAAAAACAAGTAAACCACGTGACTGTAGGCGGTGTGCGGTGCGGTAGATACTAGCAGAAAGCCTGCAGGGGTGTCCAACCTCTTGCATCTCTGGGCCTCAGTGGAAGAGCAAGAATTGTCTTGGACTCCACATTAAATACATTGTGACACATAATCACAAAAATAAATCTCATAATGTTTTAAGTCGATTTACGATTTCGATTTCGTGCTGGGCCACATTCACAGCCATCCTGGGTGGCAGGTTGCTCACCCCTGTTAGAGGGAACAGCTTTAGACCTGTTAGAGCTGGTGGTGGTGGTGATGTGTGTGTGTGTGAGGAGTTCCATGGGGATGTCGAAACCTCCCGAGCCCCTCTACGGAGTGAAGCTAGAGGAAAGCCCCGTCACGTTTTCAAGGCAGGGGCTGGGGGAGCCGTGGCCCAGGAACCCCCTTTTATGGTGGAGGGTACTGGTGCCTCAACTTAGGGCAGATCAAGGTCCCAGTGCGTGCTCCAGCCCTCCTGCTAACTTTCTTTTTCTCTGTCTAGTGATCTCCTGATGAGGGACAACCTGTTTGAAATCATTACAAGCTCCAGGACCTTCTACGTACAGGTAACAAGCTCACTCTAAGGAGACTTTGATGTTCTGTTTCTGTGAATGGTGTACTCACAGGCCTTGCCCTTTCCTGTGCTTTCTCTTTTATTTTGTTTGAAGTTTCTAGTTGGTAAATTTAGCCCCTGAAAGTCAGTCTGAGTCCCATTTTATTCTCAACAGGATGTTTGCCAAAAGCTTCCCAACCATAAAATAATAAGAGCAGGTTGAACCAGTGCACTGGGGAACGCCAGCGCGGACCAGCTGCTCTCAGCCGCTGGGCGCCAACTAAGCAGAGAAAAGGAGAACTGGTCAGTGGTTTCACTTCTCCTCCGGAGGGTATTTATAAGCTCCGCCCGTGTGTGGTCATCGCTGTGTGCGGAAGGACAAAAGCGCAGAGGCCTCTATGTAGGCACCAGGTGCAGAGCCCAGCTGCACAGAGAAAGCCATTGTTTGGGCTCTGGCCGTTCAGCTATCAGAAGCTTCTCCCCTCCGCCCACAGCTTTGGAGTTCTCCCAACTCCTTCTAAAATCATAGGCGCTAGGAAGGCACATTTCCAAGCAGGGCCTAGACTTTCAGGGCCAAGTCCCCACCCAGCCCGCCTAGCAGCCCACAGAGCGTGCCTCAGTTCGTGCAGCTTCGTGATAACGCTGCATTTCTAGCAAAAGCCTGTCATGTCGTGTGTTGGTTTAAATGGGGGTCTCCTCAACCAATGCTTTTCAGGGTTCCCCGTGCCCTTTCCTCTTTGTTTGAGCTGTGCTCTCCCTTCCACAGGGGTCATCCTACCCCTGTTGGTTGGGCAGCCGCTCTGTTCGGCCCCTCTCTGCGCTGGTCCCCCTGCCAGAGCCCAGCAGACATGCTGGCAGCCTTAGCCATCTGTGGGATCCATTCATTCAGACAAGCCCTTGTCATCCCGGAGAGACAACACAAGGAACCACAGAAAGTGTTGCTGGGAGTGTGAGAGCAGCTCCATTGCCGTTCAGGGGTGAAGTTTAAACTGTAGGTGCAGCAAGAGCATTTCCAGGTCTGGCATTAGCTGATGTTTGCAGAGTATCTTTAGAATGCCAGGCATTTTGCCTCATGCTGGGGACACTGCGTCACACAGAACAGATCCTGAGCCGGAGAGAGATAAAGTCAAGTACACAGGCAATTAAAACAGTGTGACAGGGTGGCAGAAGGGGTGTTGGATGGGCAAACACGGGAGTTTTTAGGGCAGTGAAACTATTCTGTGTGATACTGCAATAGTAGATGCATGGATTAGAACTTCATGGCACAAAGTGTAAACCTTAATATATGCAAATTTTAAAAAGCATTTAGGAGGTCAGTGATCCCAGGATGGAATGCAGCACAGGACAAGAGAAGCTAAATGTATCGCTGGCGTGAAACTGCCACCCTGGTGGGGTTACGGGCATAAACAAGGACAGAAACAGTGTGATGAGTGCCACCTTTAAACTGAGTCGTAGTTGCCATGGGAACTCATAGAAGGGCACCGCCCCCAGTTCCAGGGAGTCAGGGGAGGTTTCCTGAGGGAAGACATGTCCAGCTTGGGGGAGAGTGACCCAGGTAGAGGGAACAATAAGTGTGAAAAAATCCTGGAGGTAAACGGAGCACAGGGCATCCTGGAGGCTGGAAAGCACACACTTAGAGCCCTTGGCTTTGGCTGCTGTTAAAGAGAGCCTCTCTGTTGTGCTGAGGGTAGGGCCCCTCGAAATCGAACTAGGGGAGTGGCCCAATCAGATCTACCTTCTAAAAATATCACTTGGACAAGGGATGTAACTTTTAGAGCCTTGTTTTCCTCATCTGTAGAGTAGAGATGACAGCCTTCATCCCCAACCCCAGTCACAGTGTGCTGGCCGTGACCTGCCTGGCCAGGTGCACTGTGAGCACAGGAAGGGGGAAGATAGGAGTTGTGCCAGTTTGAAGACTTTTTCATAATTTAGATGAGGAATAAAAGGAAGCCCAAACTAGGGCGGAGGGACAAAAGCAGAAAATGTAAAAGCTATTGAAGAGTCCTTTCTAGGACTTGGTTGTTGGTTGGGTGTGGGGTGCAGGGAGAAAGGAGAGGCAAGGTGGCTGATGGCAGCGATCACTGTGACAGGAGCCGGGGAGGAGGGACTGGAAAACACACAAGCCTAGCAGAGGTGGTTTGGAGTCTGTCATGGCTCTGGGACATCCAAGGGGACATGCTATGAAGGCCCCTAGATGGACAGTGCCTGACACATTGGTGGTACTAAATAAGTATTGGTCAAGTGAATGATTACGCTGGGTAGCAGTTAGGACAGAGCTTAGGGAAACATGAACCCCAACACAACAAAAACGTTCAAAGGTTTTGCTTCATCTGCATGAGCGTGAGCACGTTGACCAGAAGCTTCTCCTCACTTCTAGCCTCCTTTGCCTCTGCTCCCACATTTCTGGCATAAAAGAACCCTGAATAAATGAATGAGAGAATGGACAAATCTGTTTATCACACCTAACTCAAAGAGGAATAGCTAGTTAGAGAAGAGATTAAAAGTCATTAAAAATATGTGTTTATTTGTTTTAAAATACGAACTATAAACTCATTTGTGTTAAGACAAGTAACATTTTAAGAAAAAGAACTATATTTCTAAAACAAAAAAACAACAAGAGTAGCATTGTTTTTTGTTTTTTGTTTTTTTTTTTGCGAATCTCTTTAATTTTAATGGCTGGCTTAATAGAAGACAGCAGGATTCTCATATCTCCCTCTGCATTCTATCTGGGGCCATATGTTGTTTTGATTGAAGAATATGAAGAAAATCTGGCCCCACATAGAGATATGTATTTGAGAGAAAAAAAGGAATATTTTAATAGCTTTTTCAGATAATTGTGGATATTCTTTGATCCTATACCAAAACTTGGCAAATGGTAGTTTCTTCATATTTAGATGCAATGTGAAATTAGAAACCAATAGTAATAAAGTTGCATATTCTTACATTAAACTCCATTGGTCAGTTCTGCACTTTGAATGAGTCCTTTTACCGATGCATGATTATGTAACTGCATGCTTAAGTCATTTGGAAAGTCATGATCTCACTGAGATATGCAGATTTTCCAAATGTTGACCCATTTTATTACATAATATTTTTAGAAATCACTTTTGTTAACATCACCACCAGTATCACCAAGAAAGTCTTTAAGTATAGAACGGTGTCAAGTTCACCGAGGTGAATATACTTTACCTGAAATTCTAATTTTTGCTTTGAAATCTCAAAATCCATCATTTGCAAGAAAATACTTTCACGATCTTCCTGCCAAACAGGCTCCTTTCATTCAGTTTTGGGAAAGAGTTCTCCACGTACCTGAGTCTGAAGAAGTTCGACTGGCGGTTTATAGTCGTTTGCTCCACGTAAAAAGCAAGCCCCATGTAGAAAGTGAAAGAATATAACGGCCACGCATACAGTTTGGTGCCAGCAGTTTCACCACCGGGCCAGAGTGGCATTCTGATCTGCTTCCCAAGGTTTACGCTCAGTAAATCTGCCTCAAAGAACCGTTTGTGCTTGGCGTCTAGGTAAGCTAGACCAGACAGCCGGGAGAGCTATGCAGAGAGAATAAACTCTGGGCCCGAGAGAGAGGCGTGGGCAACAGACTGGGGTTGCATTCTAGCTACTTAGGTGTTGTTACCTGCTCTGTCACTTTGACCTTGTATGTCACATGTATGTGTAATTTGTACCCTGTGATCTCTCACACTGTAACATTTCCTTTGTGGTATTTAAAAGCTACCGTTTATGGCCGCTTTGCTATCCTAGACACAATGCTAAGCAATTTACAGGCAGCACATGACTTAATTTTCAGCAGTTTCTGAGGTCATCTGCACTTTATAGATGAGGGAATGGAGTGTCCGAAGGTAGATCGTTTGCGATCATAAACCTGGTGAGTCATAGAAGGGATTCGAGGCACCAGAGGCTGGGACAAGACCTACTCATTGGTGGTGTTTACAAGCAGCCTGGCACAGAACCCAAGATGTAGAGGGTAGGCCGACTTGGAGTCGGGGAGACCAGCTTGGGGTAACTAGGAGTCCTTGGCAGATGGATCACGGTGCCAGATCCAGGATCTGGCAGTAGTCAGGTACCTAAGCTTTTGATGTCAGCAAGCTCCTCCGCAGGTACAGTTGTCACTTCTGAGCAAGGGTTCAAAATGAGATTTTTGTCTCTGGAATACAAGGCAAGCTCACCATTTCCTTATTTCCCAATCATGGGAGGTCAAGGGTATTAGGCGGCTTATCAAGAGGAGGATTAGTTACTAGAAATAAGAAATGTAGCGCAGGCTGGTTTTGGTGACTTGGCATAAGCCCAGATGTCAACACTAGAGGGCTGTGTCAGGACAGGAGTAGTGCTAAGAACGCTCACACGTGGAGAGCCAAGTGCTGAGCTAGAACTTTTGGATACTTACTGTTTTAATTTAGACTGCGAGGTGGGTGCATGGCACCACTCCGGATGAGGTAGCATATGCAACCTCAGCAATCGTGTGGCAGGGCTGTGTCTAAAGGTCTGGTTCTTGGGGAGAGGGCAGGGGTTGGCAATGGAGTGAAGAAGTAGATATTGGAAACCTTCTACTGCTGGCCTCCAGAATTCCTTGCTGGGAACCATTGCATCTGTTGCAATGCTGGGCTCATAGTAGATATTCATGAAGAGCTCACTGGACTGCAATTTAAAAAAAAAAAGAGCAGACTGCAGTGACTCATTTTAATGCCCTTTGTTCCCCTCACCTCAAAAACTGCCCTTAAGGACAGAAATGCTACTATTTCCTTTGAACCAGGCACCAGAAACAAATGCCCATGTTGAAGTGCCAGGACAAGGTGAAGGCGTGAGTGTGGCACGCCTTGGCGGTTCTCTGCTCTAAGCCTTTTTACAGTCTTAGTGATTCACCATGGGGTGGGTGGACTTCGGCTCTGTTTCTTTCCTCTGGTTCCTGAAGCTACTTTTGGGATATGGTTTCAAGGTATTTTCCAATTCTCGATAAAGGCTAAACCCAGGCTTTTCATAAGAGAGAGATAAACACGTACCCCATAGTTTTTTGGCATACAGTCTTTGAGGTTTCACTGAATTTTCGTTGCCAGTGGATCTCATTCTTAAAGTCACTGATAGAGATTGTAATTGTGATTTCGATGGAATAACAGTCTGTTTCTTCTCATGTGGGATCAGTTACAGTATCCACTTTTTTTTTTTTGGACTAATATTATTAAATAACTTGTATTAGTTCAACATCAAAATAATGTTTCCCGATGTTTGTTATTGTTAACATTAACATGGTTGGGTTAACTACCTAGATTATCTGACAGAAAAATGTCCTCAAATGGAATTAGAAAATTAGGAAGGAAATATAATCAGCAAACAATTTCTATCTCTAATAATTACTAAATGTTTTAAAAAGATTTCATTCTTTTGCCTATCAGTTAGCAAAGAGTCTTAAAAATTGTAGTACGTAGTTCTAGCAAGAATGCATGTGAAAAAAATAATGTATTGTTGGTAATGAAATTTTCATATATTGTTGGCCGGAAACATTTCTGGCCAAATGTGAGATCCAGAAAGGAATGCATACTCTTGAATCTGGTGATCTCCCTGGGAGTTGAAGACTCTTAAGTATGAAAACACTTTATGCACAAAGGTGTGAACAGCAGCGTTATTTATATTAGAAGAGAGTTGCAAATGCTCTAAACACGCTTTAGAAGATTTTGATTCTTGGGCTTGAGCCCCCAGATGTTAAATCAGGGGATTCCTGGATTTCTGTGATCTAGTGACTCCTTGCAAAGTGGAGGCTCGGGTGTGTTGAGAGTTTGTTGGTGAGGTCTCAAAGGACAATTAGATAGTGGCTGTCAGCTTGTGGTTATAACTTGGGGGTAGCTAGGGTGATGGAAGAAACAGAAGTAGCTTAATAGCCCTGGAAACGGATTATTGGGTTGCCATTGTGGGGATCCCTTATGTGATGTGGGAGACCTCGGTCTCTCCCTCAGCTCCCATCTCTGTCTTTCCCTCTGTCTTCTAACATTTTCCCCTGTCAAATCACATCTGTTTCCCTAGAAAGTAAATCCCTAAGAAATGCTTTCTAATGACCTCCGTCTCATTCCAATTCGAAATAACCCTTTTTTCCTCCCCAAATGTGTTATCTTATTTGATCCTGATAATGTGATCATTTAGGTAGGAATTATCTGCAGATTGAGGGGAAAAAAGTCTCCGGGAGAGGACAGTGCACATATTTATAATGTTGGAATTTAAGGCTTCCTGTGGATCCTTGACATGTAGTAATAATAATAATACAATATCTAATACTTATAAAGCCCTTTCTGTGTATTAGATACTGTTCAAATTGCTTTACCTGCAAAAGTTTACTTAATTCTCCTAATAGTTCTACTTGTGGACAGGCTAGCTCTGATATTAGTAACATGCATTCTAGAAGAATCTTGGAGATCTTGCCCTCGTTATTTTTTTGGACTAGGGGTGGATTTGTCTTTTTCTTGGGGAATCACCGAGTTATCAGATAACTGGAAAAAGTCCGGAAGAGAGAAGGTACGGGCACATTTGCAGCTCTAGCGTGTGAGAGACGTGTTCCCCGTGGGCACTCGCTGCCACACGCTTTTGACCCAGTGTGCAAGGGGTGAAACTGTTTCCCTTGTGAGTTTCTCCTGTGCACATCTAACCAAGGAAGATTTGTTTAGGGTTACAGAAAGGGACAGGGATGCCAGTTTGAGGGTTTTTGAAAAACTGGTCATTGTACTTATCTTGATATAATGCAAAGAGAAAGAATCATTTGGGGGATGGGGAAAGTGAGGGGTATATGTGCAGAATTTTGCAGTCTGCGGTGTGGCATTTGCATATACAGGTGCACAGGCATGCAGATGCCTGCGTGTGAAGTTGGGTGGAACTATTTGGGGAGGGCGCAGGGAGACAGAGAGAGGTTAACAAATACGAATTTCTGGAGGGCAGAGATTCAGTCTTGGTCCCATCTCTGTGCCCAGCACCTCAGTAAACGTATGCTGGTTTGCCTGAACTCAGCCTTTAAGGCTGGAAAGCATTGATAACTCCCAGGACTCCACCTGTGGTGGCTTTTCTTCCTTTCTTCACAGAGCCGCTGCTGCCCCCTTCTGGGCTTGGTAGGTATTTCTGGGGGAAATATTTTCATGTTAAGCTTGGCGCTCCAAGTCTCACAACTCTGAGGCCTGGATGGAGCGTCCAGACAGACCCAGCAAGCTTGTGCTTTGAGAAAAGACCTGCTGGGAGAGAATACACATGTGGGAGACTTTGTAGAGGGTTTGGCTTTAATGGGATTGGACTTGAAAATAGGATTTTTCTGTTCAGATATCTGTAGTAGAAAGATTGCGTTAGGATGCAGGAGAACTGGAATGCAGATCAGCCGTAGGGCCTCATTTTCATTTTCTAGAAAACTGGACCAGGCCAACTGTTCTAGAGGGGGTGAGAGACTTCAGCAGAGGATTGGCCTTCCAGCTCCACTCTCCCTCATGACCTCCCTCAGGACACCTTGCAGAGCAAGCTCTACTTTGAGCTGTTTTATTTATGAAGTATCAAATATTATTTTTGCAGGGCAAAAAAATGTTCTCAAAAGTCTGAAGCCACTGGACTAGATGATCTCTGGGATTCTTCCAGCTCTAATGATGTGATTTTATGAATTTAGAATTGAGTCAGAGGCTTGAAAGCTGAATCATAGTGCCCAAAACGTCTGGGTGAGTGCTGTGGGTGTTTTGCAGGCGGACAGTCCAGAAGACATGCACAGCTGGATTAAGGAGATCAGGGCAGCTGTCCAGGCCCTCAAGTGCCACCACAGAGTAAGTCACTTCCTTTCTGTTGCACAGTCACTGTCAACTTAGTGATGATTGTCCCGGAGTCTGCAGGTTTTATTTAGTGATGCAGGCAGGCAGCCTGGTCCCAGGTGAAGCCCAGGCCGTGTTGTTTTTCTTTTTTGACTGACTTGGGCACATATTTTTATTTTTCATTTTTGGTTGTCAGAGGAGGTGAGGTAGGGTTGGACAGAGAAACAGAGTTTCTGATATGTCCTACACATACACTACCCTGCCAGGCAGACCCTGACGAGGCTGGCGTGAATCCCACTGGACCCATTAGATTTCTGTAGACCAGTGTCTCCGGACCTGTGAGGTGGTGAACCTGGGTACTTTTCCAGGGGCCTTGGGATAAACATTGTCAGGAAAGTCCTTACTTTCCTTTATTTTTCTTCCTTTTTATTTTTGTAGGAACTATCCTTTTCCAGATCCATTTCTTTGACTCGCCCTGGAAGCTCCAGCCTCTCAGGTGGGCCCAACTCTGTCTTCTGCAGAGGGCGGCCACCTGTGGAAGAGAAAAAAGCCCTCTGCAAAGCCCCATCTGTGGCCTCCTCCTGGCAACCCTGGACGCCTGTTCCCCAGGCCAGGGAAAAGCTCCATCCAGCCGAAGAGACTCCTGAGGACTCTTTGTTCACGTCTCGACTTGGGGAGAGCAATACGTCTGCGGTATTGCCCAGCTCCCGGATAAGGCACCGATCGGAACCCCAGCACCCCAAGGAGAAACCATTTGTGTTCAACCTTGATGATGAGAACATACGGACTTCTGATGTGTGATGAGGCATAGTGCGCTGGGAGGGAGGGGTGCGGAAGACTCAAGAGAAGGAGGCCGTGACTCAGTTTCTCTGTCTGTTGGAGGATAGTCAGAAGTCTTTATGCTGCTCATATTCCTATGGATGCTCTGTGGGAGGGGCCCATCCAGCTGGCTTTAAAAAAAAATCAATGCAGTGTATTCAATTTGGGAAATCACTAGGTTAGACCTATAGGCATGCTCAGTGGAGAGCAGGCGGCCGCTGCTTTGACTGTTGCGAGGTCACCCTAATGAGAGGAGGTTGGGATTCCAATCTTGTCCCTCACCAAGTTTTACTTGCTCGTCCTGGTTTTAGTGCCTTCCCTTTGTTGTCAGAACAGGCACAAAATCTTAGGCCAGTCCTCTGGTTTTATCCTATTCCTGTTTATTGGCCAAGGTGTGACTGTGAAGTAGAAGGGTGGAAACTGACCCACCTGAAAGGGGGGAGGAGGGGTGGATGATCCCGGCTCCACTTGACCAGGATTCATTTTGAGGGGAGGTGTTAAAATCTGGGGGCTGGCAGGTGACCCTCAGAATGTCCACCAGGGCAGATCCCCGCAGGACCCCCACAGGACCCCCACAGGGGAAGAAATAAAGACCTCTTGTAAGGAATGGGGAATGATTCATTTAATGTAGCAGCCAATTTTGAGAATTACTCTGTCTCATTTAGGTGTTCTTTGACCCCAAATACTGTCACTGTGAGGGACAGACCTGCCCACCTGGTTTCTGTGTCCGGCCCCAAGGATGGGCTTATCAGTGTTAAGTGTTGTGACGACTGAGAATGGAACAGACATTTCTCTTGATACGGTGTTATGTTAGGATGTGTGGAAGGTTGATATGTATATGATAATTCACTTGTGTGATCGATCAGATCTCTGTTTTAGAGTTTTAGATTTGCTTTGAAATAGGTGCCGGGAAGAGATGGATTAGAATTCACCAAGCTAAGTTTTTTGGATCCATGTTTTCCAGACAGAAGGAAAGGTCTGTTTTAGCAAAGACAGATTGTCTCGAATCCTTGCCTCACAGCTCTTTCCCGATGGGCCAATATTAGTCTAAGTCTCAGTGCTGTAATATCGTGTTCCCTGGCAGGTTGCTTTCTTTCTATTCTCTGTGTTGCCCTTTGAATGAAGCCTTGTGTAGTTGCATGATCCGACCTTGTAATCTGATGTGGTTCCATGTACTTAAGAGCAGAGAGATGCAAAGATAATCTTGATAGATATTTATATTTTAAATAAAATAGAAGCCGCATAGACACATTGATTTACAGGCTATGCATTGCTGACTAGAGATTTCCCAGGTAGAAGAGCATAGATTGCATTTCCCACCCAACTTTCAGGGTGCGCCTTCTTTCATTTGACAAAAGGATACTATTTCTGGGGTCCCTGGGAGGGTTTGTCTGTCCAACTTACATGGAGAACTTCTAGCAGGAACTTATCAGGGTCCCCTAACGGGAGAGAAAACATAACTCATTTCTGCCTATGACTTTTATCAGCTAGAACAACTAATTGCACCTTTAAATTAAAAAATTAATGACTAGCAGGAGAGGCTCAGAGAAGCTTTTTTACCTAAGTAAATCCGTTTCCCTCCTTATATCCAAATTGAATGCAGGGGCAAAAAGATGTGACCAGAAAATCCTTAGTGACTTGAGGGAAATCTTGTGTTTTTTTCCGGAACCGCAGTTTCCTTGAAGTCAGTGGCATGCTGGTGACTATTCTTGACTGCACTGTGTTGGGGCTCTCCTTCACTTACATGGTTTGGCCTCCTGGTCCTGGTATAAAAAAGGAAATCTGCTACTGGATCAATCTCTCTCTCTGTACCCCCCTCCCCCTCTCTTCCGCAGACTCTTGTATACTTTTGTCCTCAGAAATCCTCGCTTTGGGAATTATTTATTTATGAGTAGTCAAGGTTACAACACACTTCAAGTAGCCTGCTTTCGAGAAGTCATTCCAAATTCTTAAAACTCCTTGTCTCAGGTTTTATATTCCAGTTTTTCTCCAGAAAATTATTTGGCTAGATCAAAGAAAGTACACAGTAAGTGATGCTGAATTAATGGAAATAAATTAGGGACTCTTGAGATCTCTAAACATTCCCTAGCTCATGAAAAGTTTAAGTTGTAAAAAGTCTTTTGGTGTTTAAATGATAAATATCTACTCATGTCTCTCTTTCTGTTTAAAGTTAAACTCTCCGTTAGATTACTACTGCTAAAGTAATTGGCCATCCAGTAAGCTGATATGTTTCTTATTCAGTAAGGTCTATTTTGAGAATGTGTTAAATTAAACATACTTATAAATCCAGATTGTATTATCATGATAGAGGGAAAAACAGGGACTCTAGTTGGCAACTACTTGGGAATTTCAAATTAGAACATTGTTAATGTAGTTCCAACACTAGAGAAATATAATTATCTTCAGTTGAAGCCTGAAAGTGTTCTCATTCCCAAACCTTATTTCAGAATTCCTTTTGTGTCCATATTTCTTACCTTCTGGCCAAGTTCACGTCACAGCCTTTCAATGCCATTATATACATGTGATCCAAAGATGTTATATGCACGACCAAAGCATTTGGTTTTCAATGTAGAAAATGGAACCAGACGGGACAAATAGGGTGAGGATGCACAATAGGTTAGTAGTGAAGTTCATAGGCTCTGGAATAAATCTGAGTTTTAAAAAAAGGTACTAAAAAAGGAACTAAAATGGGAACATTTTCTTTGTGGAATAAAAACCTTCTCTGAGTTGGGCTGTTTTTCATAAGACTTTTGATGGGGTCTGGACTCACTATATGTAATAGTATTTCAGGTGGTCTTCCCGGTAGCTGAACTGCTTACCGGGTGGGAAGGATGGGAAGCTTAAGGGTTTGCTATCTCAAGTCAGCTGGTGGTTGGTAAACATAATTGGGCCTTTTGCATACTGTGAGACATCATAAACATACATTGAATAGAGTGACCTCAGGTCAAGATGTTGGAATCACCCATCTGTTTCCAGGCAGAACGCTGGAAGATTCCCCTGAGAAACAGATGTCAGGTCCAGCTTTGGAGTTCCCTCGAAGCAAAAGTGTTATTTCTCTTTCTGAGCGTAACTGCTCTGACAAAGGCTAAAAGGACCCAATAAATAAATAGCAGGTTCAGTAGTTGAGCGGTGGGATTTGAGGTTTGTTTTCACTGTGAACCAGACAAACAGGCATATGTATGTGAAAATATTTTGGAAATGGAGTTTCCCAAATCAGCTTTGTTTATAAACTTTGAACACGTCGGAAATGGACAGGTTTATTAAACCTTTTTATCAAGGTCACTTTTCGCCTTATTCCCTTTGAACGGTTTGACCCATTCCCTTCCTGCTGAGGACGGCGTGGCTGGCATGATTCCGTGTTTGAACCACTATGTTTCAGCTGTGAAATGCACTTGCGCCGTAAGCCCGAGCTGAGTGCATGGAAACTGTTATGCTTCTCATTTTATGTGATCTCTGAATTGGTATGTAGCAAAAAATAATTTTCTAAAACTGTTTTGTTGCTTGTTTTGTAATAAAACCATGTGAAATACTGAAATATGGTGTATTTTCCTAACGCTGACCTTGGGTGGGTGATCGCTCTTGTCAGTCTGCCCGCCCCTATTGGTTGCGTGGACTTCACAAAGCAGGTCCCTGCCCAGGGTAGGGCTAGGGACCTCTCATCATTGCCTGAGGCGGGAGGTGGGGGGGGGTGGCCCTCGGGGAGCGACTGGTGGTGGGAAGATGTGTGGGTGTGTGTGCTGAGAGGTCTGCCAGGCTCTGCCCCTTAAAGTCAGAGACTGGTGGAGGCGGCACCCTAGCCCCGGGAGAGGGTTGCTCATTTAGGAGTGGTTGCAGTTCCAGAGTCAAGTAATCGGAGGAGTGGGAGGAAGAAGCGAACAGGATGACTGGACCTTTGCTTCGACTAGCTGGGCTCGGACAATTCCTCCTGCTGTGGCTGCTGCTGCCGCCGGTGCCCGTTTCCAGGGTGGAGGCTCGGAGGACGTGGCGCTCCCCGCTCTGCCCCGCGGTCTGCGAGCCGATGCGCTGTCCCCCGCTGCCCACCTGCTCCGCGGGGCCGGTGCTGGACCGCTGCGGCTGCTGCCGCGTGTGCGCTGCAGCCGAGGGCGAGGTCTGCGGCGGGGCGCTCGGCCGGCCCTGTGCCCCGGGGCTGCAGTGCGGCGCGCCATTCGGCCTCCGGCGCCTGGATGGCACCCAGTTGGGCACGTGCGGCTGCCCGGCGACTGGGGCGGCTGTGTGCGGCAGCGACGGGCGCACCTACCCCAGCCTATGCGCGCTCCGTGCCGAGAACCGCGCCGCGCGCCGCCGTGGGGCACTCCCGGCCCTGCCGGTGCAGAAGGGGGACTGTAGGGATCCAGGTAAGTGTCAGGCTCCGTGCTCTGAGGGCACTTTTGGGACTTTCTAAAGGAACGTATTTCAATCACGCAGCTCGCCAGGGGTTCTACTCTCCTCTATTGGCCTTAGGGATTCCACTCGTTCTTCCTAACTATTCCCTTCTTAGGTGTCTCTCTACCAGTTCCTTTGTGTTTTCTCCTCCCCAGTTCCCTCCTCACACCTGTTAAAGGCCGTCTTCCGTTTTAATTTCTCCCTTTCTCTATTTCTCCTTTCCTTCCTCCCTTCCTCCCTCCCTCCCTCCCTCCCTTCTTTCCTTCCTTCCTTCCTTCCTTCCTTCCTTCCTTCCTTCCTTCCTTCCTTCCTTCCTTCCTTCCTTCCTTCCTCAACCGGGATGACGAGTCTGGTCCCCTCAAGGCCTGTCCTTATGGGATCGCAGGGAGAACACTGATGGGGAAACAGAGAAAAAGAGGAGGGAAGGTGGAGAGAGACGCAGGGGAGAGACTGAGACATTTGAGATCCAACCTCTGAGAGGGTCAAGAGGCAAGGGTCCCATTGCCCGCAAGAATGGAGCATTTTTTCACAGGTACCAGAAGAGCAGGCTGGCTCAGGAACAAGTACAACTTCATCGCAGAGGTGGTTGAGAAGGTGGCGCCATCTGTGGTTCACTTGCTGCTGTTTCGCAGGTAAAGGAGGTAGGGGGAGGTCATCCATCAGCTACCCGCTGATTTTCTGCTCAAGGACCCCCGCGCTAAGCATCAGGTAGTGGTAAAAATCCTTGTGAGACTCAAAGCAGTGCAATTACCTGGTCAAGGTCTTTGAAGGGATAAGGATTCTGACTTCCAAATCTGAGAACTGCTCACTTAGATGGCTGGGAGTTTTCTCTCCCTCACCTCCCACAGGCAAAATTAAATGTCAGGTGCAAGAGCTAGAAAGCATCTGGGTGATCCTGCTCAGCCCCCTCACTGCCATGGAAGGAAATCCGCTGCCACAAGGCCAGTTAGTAGTGGAACCTAAACAGGGACCAGACTTGCCGGACTCCCTCCCTGCTTGGGTCCTCCTGATTTGGCGCTAGGTCCACTTTTGTCCACAGTATTGTGGTTAGGTTAGGTCTCTTTGAAGCAGAGGGTTGCTGCTCTGACCTGCTCTGAAGAAGGGGGTGTCCCTGGAAAAGGAGAGTTGGAATCAGCCCTCAGTGGCCACTGAACTTGCAGAGTTCAATTACACGTGGAGAAAATGAAAATACAAATAGGGAAAAGTAAAATGTATGAGAAAACTGTGCCGAAGGTATGCTTGATGAACGTGAGGTTTCCAGACTACGGTGGGTCTGCTGACCGCCCTGCCCTCTGCTTATGCTGTTGTCTTGCTGAGACAGGTCCCCTCTCAGCGGGGAGGACATTCCTGCATCCAGTGGCTCTGGGTTCATAGTGTCTGAGGATGGGCTCATTGTTACCAATGCCCATGTCCTCACCAACCGGCAGCGAATCCAGGCGGAGCTCCAGAGTGGGGTCCAGTATAAAGCCACTGTCAAGGACATTGACCATAAATTGGATCTTGCACTGATTAAGATTGAGCCAAATGTGAGTATGTGAGGGCTGAATGAGAGCCTGTGTATTGGGGGGATTTTCATCCATTTGCTCATATTTTCTTCCCCACCCCTTTTTCACCCACACCACATGTTTTCACCTGGTGTATGCTGTTTTCTAATTTCCTTCTTTTCTGTCTTTTTTACTCCCTCTTCTGTTTATTTTCTTCCACGACAGTCAGTACATCCATAACAATTTCTATGAACTATAAAGCAGTCTTTCTTCTTCTTCTTCTTCACCACCTTCTTCAACAGAAGCTGCTTCTGGGAAATTTATTTCACTTAGAGTACTCTCTTAGAGTGCCATGAATGATCACAATGGTTTCAGAGCTGCTAAGGGATACTTTGAGGTCCTCTTGTATCAACTGTGGTCTGCACAGTAGGAGCACTGATGTTATCTAATGAATTTTTAGAAACACAGAATCTCAGACCCCAGCCAGGTCTACTGAGTTAGAATCTGCATTTTCTTAAGCTCCCCAGGTGACGCGTTTGAGAAGAGCTGCTCTGGGTGAT
>VMDR010000721.1:163658-183804 GCA_007922815.1 Macrotus californicus
CTTCCTTCCTTCCTTCCTTCCTTCCTTCCTTCCTTCCTTCCTTCCTTCCTTCCTTCCTTCCTTCCTTTATTTTTCTTTCTTTCTTTCCCAATTAACTTTGTAAACTTTTGAGCTGGATCGCTGCTAAGTAAATTGCTAATGTCAGTTTATGTTCATCAGTTACTTCACTTGTGATTTATTTGTAGTAATTTCTACAAAGCAGTATTTTTAGATTTTAGAGATGATCCCACTTATCTTGAGAAGTGATTCTTGGGGGAGATTCTTGGATTGTAGATGCCAAAAGACAAAGACTGTGTCATACATGTGTTGTACACAAACACTGCTTGATTCTCTTCTTGATTTGTGCTCCCCATCCCTTCTTGCCCGTGTGTAGACTGACCTTCCTGTATTGCTGCTGGGAAGGTCATCTGACCTGCGGGCTGGAGAGTTCGTGGTGGCCTTGGGCAGCCCATTTTCTCTGCAGAACACAGTGACTGCAGGAATTGTCAGCACTACACAGCGAGAGGGAAAAGAACTAGGGCTGAAGGATTCAGACATGGACTACATCCAGACTGATGCCATAATTAATGTAAGTCATTTGGGAGGGCCATTGTGAGCCTGTAAGATACTAGAGGTGCGATGAGGAGAACACTTCAGAGTGTCTCCTTTTCCCTTTGGCCTTTCGGTGATGTTCAGAGTTCAGTTAGATCCTTATGAGAGGGATGGAATGCCTCGTGGTTAGAGTTCAGCCTGTTTGATGGGATAACTGGCATCCATGATGTTGAGTGGTCTGTTAGGGTCTGGCAGAGAGCTCATCCTGCTGCTGGGCATGGTGGTCCTTCTGCTGCTGTTGTTTTCCTAAAGTGACTTCAGTATTGATGATGATGATGGGGGGACAATGCTGCCTGCCTTGGGGGTACAGGGGCTTACTAGAGCAGGCTGCTTTCGGCAAACCTGTTTAGGAACGATGTGTAGTTGACAAGGACAAAAGTACTGATGGCTTTTTCAAATTCTGTCTTCAGCACGGGAACTCTGGGGGCCCTCTGGTGAACTTGGTAAGTGGCCGCTTTCCTGCTGCTTCGTGTCTCTTCCTTTTAGAGACTTCATCGATTCCTTGGTGCAGACTAATCCCAGTGTAGCGGTCTGTGGCATGCTGCTTTTCTGTGACTGCATCTTAAGCAAATGGTTGGGAAAATTTCAGACCTGCAGTGGATTTGTCACCCTGGCATGTGATCTCATCCAACCGAGGCCATCAGGGTTTACTAATACTTCACTTACATCTCTTCAACGTGCCTTCTGTTTTCATTGGATAGTTAACAAAGGCCTGGGTACTAAGCCCAAATCCATGTCAAACGACCAAATGAACTATGTAATGTATATGTATCCTTGAAGACCCTCTGCTGCTGCCTATGAAGAACTGTCTCTCATCCAAAAATGCTGATTTAATGATGTGGTCTGTCCAGGTTTCTAGTCTTGACCCACTTAGGTGACAGAAATGCCACAACACAAATCCACTGCTCTGTCACATATTTAATTCTTAAATTTTATTCAGTCTCCATAGCAGAAATGCCAGCATTTCTAGTTGCTCAAATGCATGTGGAAACACGAGAGGGCAATGCTGTTTAGCACAGCCCGTGATCACGTGATCATGCTCTCTGAGTTTCTGAACTCATTGGTTTTGGTTCATCTTTACGTACTACACTGACTTGGAGGAGGAGGAGTTGTACATGAGCGTTTTTACCTGTAACATTGCATGCAGTTTTTTGTGCCTTCTCCAGTAGGCAATGAATTCCCTAGACCAGGGATCACATGCAGAATTTCAGGCCACACTCCAGATCTGTGAATTATAATCTGTATTCTTATAAAATTAAACAGTTCATTAAATAATATGATTTTTTTAAATCCTTTTTTGTTCTTTTATTTTATTTTTAAGTATTTTTATTGATTATGCTATTACAGTTTTTCCAATTTTTCCTCTTCTATCCCCCCTCCACTCTGCCCCTCAACCCTCCAGCATTCTCCCCCTTAGTTCATGTCCATGGGTTGTACATCTAAGTTCTTTGAGTCCTCTGTTTCCTATACCATTTTTTTTCTCTCCCTGTCTATTTTATGCCTACCAGTTATGCTTCTTCTTCCCTGTACCTTTCCCCCCTATTCCGCCCTTCCCTTTCCCCACTGAAATCCCTCCATGTGATCTCCATTTCTCTGATTCTGTTCCTGTTCTGGTTGTTTGCTTTGTTTTTGTTTTCGTTGTTTTTCTTTTTCTTTTAGGTTCATTTGTTGATAGTTGTGAGTTTGTTGTCATCTTACTGTTCATATTTTTTATCTTCTTTTTCTTAGATAAGTCCCTTTAACATTTCATATAATAATGGCTTGGTGATGATGAATTTTTTTAACTTGACCTTCTCTGGGAAACACTTTATCTGCTCTTCCATTTTAAATGAAAGCTTTGCTGGATAGAGTAATCTTGGATGTAGGTCCTTGCCTTTCATGACTGGGAATACTTCTTTCTAGCCCCTTCTTGTCTGAAAGGTTTCTTTTGAGAAATTTGCTGATGGTCTAATGGGAACACCTTTGTAGGTAACTATCTCCTTTCCTCTGGCTTCTTTTAGGATTCTGTCCTTGTCTTTAATCTTGGGTAACTTAATGATGATGTGCCTTGGTGTGTTCCTCTTTAGGTTTACCTTCTTTGGGACTCTCCAAGCTTTCTGGACTTCCTGGAAATCTATTTCCTTTGCCAGGTTGGGGAAGTTTTCCTTCATTATTTGTTCAGATAAGTTTTCAATGTCTTGCTGTTATTCTTCTCCTTCTGGCACCCCTATAATTCTGATATTGGAATGTTTCAGTTTGTCCCAGAGGCTTGTAAGAGTCACTTCACTTTTTCGAATTCTTGTTTCTTCATTTTCTTCTGGACGGATGTTTATTTTTTCCTTTTGTTCCAAATCATTGCTTTGAGTCCTGGTTTCCTTCCCGTCACTGTTGGTTCCCTGAACATTCTGCTTTATTTCACTTTGGGTCTCCTTCATTTGTTTTTTCATTTTTCGACCAAGCTCAATCAGATCTGTGAGCATTTTGATTGCCAGGGCTTTAAATCCTCCATCAGATAGGTTGGCGATCTCCTCCTTGCTGAGTTCTCTTTCTGAGGCTTTGCTGTGTTCTTTCACTTGGGCCATATTTCTTTGTCTTGGCACAGCTGATAGGTTGTAAGGGGGCAGGGACTTAGGTACCTCCCCCACCCCCCACCCCCCAACTCTCCTTGCTGTGCTGGAGCACTGCTGGTGGGGAAGGGGCCAGAGAGGGAACATTGCAGCTCCCCTGAGTGTCCCTAGTGCACTTTCCGTAGGACTCTTGTGTGAGACTGGGAGTATCTCCCACTGTGGCAACCCCGGCCATACCTCACAGTCAGCTCTGAGTCCCCTTAAGTCAGCCCCTCCCACGCTGCTTACGGAGCTCCGCAGCCAGCCTCGCCCCTCAGCCACATAGGGGCAGTTTTTCTGAGTCTGCCCTCGAGGTTGGTGCCTTACCTGTCTGGTTGTTCTGGCTGATTTTTTCTTTAATTCCTCAGTTGGAGTTCCTTGCAGTTTGATTTTCTGGTACTTTTGGTTGTTTATTGATTTTTGATTGGTTGTTATTCTCCTTTTGGTTGTTCAAGGAAGGAAAGGTTTCTACCTACGCCTCCATCTTGGCTAGAAGTCTAATGACAAATATAAATCCTTTCTGTTACCTAAGAAAGGCTAGAGGATGATGAAGTGCACGAAGGGGAAAGTATTTCTCACTTCATAGCTTTGGTTGTAGTAGAGCTTTGTTCCTAACGTCAATTCACCAATTCTTCTGAGTAGTTTCACTGAAGTGTTGCTAAAAATCTAACAGCTTTTTGCCTTTTGCTGTGTTTATTTTTAGCTTCATTTAAGGAATGAAAAGGCAAATACTCCTTGTCCTCTTATTTGGGTGAAATAGTGAACTGTGGCTCACATTCAAAATCAATATCATTTGGCGAAGGAAAAGTGAGCCCCGAGATTAAAAAACATTCCTCAGCAGGAATTTGCACACATAGGTCCCTTTGGCTATCCTACCACCCTCTTCGCCCTCTTAGGTGACATCCATTGATCTCAACTGGAGAAGCACACGTTTTCTAGCCCTTCTGTGCTCTGACCCTAGGTCACTAGCTTCACTCCTCGCTATGTGTTCAGTTTGCACAGCTCAGTGACTGCATGATGTGTCCCCCCTTGCCAGGATGGCGATGTGATTGGCATAAATACGCTGAAGGTGACCGCAGGGATCTCCTTTGCAATCCCCTCAGATCGAATTCGGCAGTTCTTGGCAGATTTCCAGGAGCGCCGGTTGAAAGGTAAGGGGAGTGAGGACTACTTCTTCCTCTTGTGTTTTTTTTTGTTTTTGTTTTTTTTCCAGGAGCCCTCAATCTACTGTGGAGACAGTTCTGTGGCATACTGAGTCACTGGTGCCCACTTCCCATCATGATGGTTCGGGCAGGAATGTGGGCTCCAGGCACAAAACCAGGCATGAATTGTACCCAGGAATATTTGGATTGATCTATGGTGGAAAGGAAACCTGAGGGGTAGAAGAGGGGAGGTGGGCAGGAGGAGCGTCTGTATTAATGACAAAGGTTCTCTGAGGCACATATTTACAGCTGACAGCCTGAGAGGCAGCTGTGACGGTAAAAATCTCCTGTGAC
Organism: Macrotus californicus; assembly: GCA_007922815.1. NCBI lineage: Eukaryota > Metazoa > Chordata > Mammalia > Chiroptera > Phyllostomidae > Macrotus > Macrotus californicus. The sequence goes on from VMDR010000721.1 coordinate 168,331, forward strand.
TCCAGTGCCTTTTAAGATCTGCTGAAAGAGGAGAAGTTTTGTTGATGTTAACACAGTCTGATTTCCCTTTCCAGGAAAGACTCTTTCACAGAAGAAATATCTGGGTCTGCGGATGTTGCCCCTCACTTTGAAGTAAGCATGGGTTTGAATATGTCTGGTTTTTTTTCAGAAGCAAAAGCCATAGCTGGAAAGTGTTGACAGGGAAATGGAAGTGTCTGGATCTCAGCTGGGTGCTCTTGGGGCCATAGGCCCTGTTTATCATGTATCTGCCTCAGCCTGCACCAGCATTCACTGTGCTTTTCATTTTCTTTCACTGCACCTACATTTTGTAACGTCCAATGGTTCCAGGCTTTCCATAGAGAATCAGAGTGCCCCCCCAGGGAAGAATAAGTATGACTCACTTGATGGAAGCCTCTCTGGCTCCTCTGAGTCTTGAAAGAACAAGTAGAATATTTGCTGAGCTTCGAAGGCTTTGCCCAGGACTCACATCAATTCACTGTGCTTCTTAACCTTATGGAAAAACTCTTCTTACTTTTCTTAGCCTTCTTCAGGAAATGAAAAGGCAAGATCCAAATTTCCCTGCTGTGAGTTCTGGGGTCTTCGTATATGAGGTGATTCAAGGAACCGCTGCTGAAAGGTAAGAGAAGCTCAGTTCTCACTGGATGTGTGCTGTGGGAAAGGTGTGCAGGATCCCGACGTAGGCCGTCCAGTTCAGGGGTCCCCAACCACGCGTGGCTGTTGAACACTTGAGATGCGGCTGGTGTGACTGATGGACTAAATTTTAAATTTTGTTTGATTTTAATTTATTTAAATGAAGATGCTGGAAGCATGTGAAGTATTTTTCCATTAAACACACTTGGTTTTTTTGGGGGGGCCAGGGACGGTGGGGCACGGGAGGACTGCCTTTCACTTCAGTCATTGCACTGCATGAGGTGGTGTCCTTGTGTGCTGTTTCTAGTGGATTTCAAAGGCTTAAAGCAGGTGTAAAATACATACTGATGATTAGTAAAATATTATATGTTTAAATGACATTTTAGATCTATTGAATTAAATAAGTTATAATATTAAAAATTAGTTTCATCTCTTTAAGTTTTTTTGAAAAAAAATATGGTTACCAGAAAATTAAAAATTATGTATAACATGTGTGGATTCCCTTACATTTCTGCTGGATAGTAATGCTGATTTAGACTCGTGTACTGTAAGGGCCTTTGTTTTTGGAAGTGGTTCTCTGTAGCCTAGGAATGCGTGATTTGAGTTAACAGCCTAAGTTTAAATTAATTTTGCTAGAATCCCCAAGTCTACCCTTTCAATGGCTTAGTTATTAAGAATCAGAAGAATCCAAAGGGTTAAAAGTTTAAGAACATATTTTAAGTACCTTAAAATACTTTTTTCTTTGAACTCTGGATGACAGTATTAGAGGGCAGCATTAATTAAACAAACAAAGGAATAAATAAAGTGAATAAAGCAAAGGTTAGAGTAGATATTGCTCTCCAAAGAAGACATTGCAGCTAACTTTACTGTTGTTTTGAACTTTTATACTAACTACTTAGCATAAATGGGAAGAGGTGGCTTGTCCAACAATTATTCTCCTGGCTTTCTCAAACTTCTTCCGTATCTTTCTGTCACTGTATCTCTCTGTCAGTTTCTCAAGAGTTCAATAATCTGTTTAGATTACAAAAACTCTTTTAGTAGGAGGCAAGAAACTAGAGGGTACTACCTGTTCAGAAGAGCTAAGTGTTAGGTCTCATGTTACTAAATTTGGCTTGTCACAGGCTTTTCTAGACTTTCTTGGTCTCCTCCCTCCCCCTTATTTTTAACTTCTGGTTCAAGGCCAAAGCTATCTCAGTTCTCCAAGTCCTTGCTACTCAGGACGTGGTCTGTAGACCAGCTGCCTTAGCATCAGCTGGAGCATTTTAGAAATGCAGAACGGCAGGCTCACCACTGAATCAGAAACTGCGTTCTGAACAAGATTTCCCTAATGTGGATGCACATTAAAATGTGGGGATTACTGCTTGCTTGATGTTACTGCTAACCCAGAAATCTGGCTCCGTCCACTTATATCTAATACTAATGACAATAATTATAGTAATAACAGCTGGCATGTATTAACCACTTACTGTATGTCAGGTACCCTTTTCAGTGTTCCGCATGCTAGGTTTGAACCCACAGTAGTCTTGCGATATAGGCGTTATTTTACAGAGGAAGCAGCTGTGGTATGGAGAGGTTAACGTGAGAGTTACACAGACAGAAAGGAGGTGGAACCTGACTTAACCCCTGTGCTAGCTAGCCTGCTTCTGCGGCTGCTCTTCTTGCTCCTGAGAGGCAGACGTTGAGTGGCGAGAAAGTGGTTTTTTAAGTCTGAGAGACCAGGGATCAAATCCTACTTCAGCCTTTTACAAGCTGTGGGACATTTATCCTCTCTGAGCCTCCCTTCCTCATACTTGTTGCATAGTTTGCACTCAGTAACAATATGCAGGTTTCTTTATTTTCCACTCCAGAACTACCATGATGAGCTCCTTCTTCGTGCCTTGTCCCAGTCATCTTCCTGAACTAACTTTGTTCTAAAGGCTTTCCATGCTTTTAGCTCTGTCTACCTTTAAACTTTTCTTCACATCCTGTTGCTTTAAATTTCTCCTAGTTTTTAATAAACTCCACATATCTTGGTAGTCCTTTCTATTCTCCTTCCTTGAGCTTCCTGTTTCTCTTAAAGGGTATCTCCTGGAGTCATTTAATTTTGTGTCCCTCCTCCAGCTTATTCTTGACTTTAAGACAAATCAACAGCATGGTTGTACATCTATTCCAGTGGTGGAGGTGGTTTTCCTTCCTAGAATATACATTCTATATGAAGCAAACTTGTAGGAGACTCAATAAAATCTCAACTCTGGCCCAGAACTAGAATCTGAAATATTTAGACTTGTAAGGGTGACTGGTTTTCAACTGACTGGGAGCAAAGCTCTTAGTAGTGTAGGTCAACACACTCTGGTTCCGTAAACTCTGGTTGAAGATGGGGCATGTGGGCTGATCGGAGTGTGGCTGTCTGGGGAAAATGATATTGCTTGGACTTTTCATGTTCGCTCCTAAGGCTGAGTGTATGCTTGAGGTTAACAGAGATCAGAGATGAATGGAAATTAAAAGCTGAACTCCTTATTCCAAACCAAATCCAATACATCGGAGGAGTCAACTTCTTACATATGATTCTGGTAGAATATTAATTTTATAAAGGTAAACACATTGTGTCCTCCAGGTGATTTCACAGCAGAGCTTAGAACAATCCTCATATTTGAAAGGATGAAGGCTATTTCTGGTTTCTTGGTTGGTATGTTTACTGCCAGCAAAGCAGTAATGCCCTAGGAGATAGACATTACATTCTGGCTGGGGTAAGTAACAGTCTCAGACTTTCATGATCCTTTCTTCCCTGCTCCCAGCTCTGGGTTGAGAGACCACGATGTAATTGTCAGCATAAATGGGCATCCCGTTACCACCACGACTGATGTTGTTGAAGCTGTTAAGGACAATGACTCCCTCTCCGTCACGGTTCGTCGGGGAAGTCGCGCTTTGATCCTGACAGTCACACCTGAAATAATCGATTAAGTATCTTGCTACAAAGAGAAAGTATCTAACAAAACCAAGGCTATATTACCTGGTTTGTATTGAAGATGTGCCAAAGATGGCAAGCGGTTTTAGGATCTCATTCTTATAAAATGAATGCTTAAACACACACATGTTCAGGGACCATTAGGTTGGGGCTGGTACTGCTGCTAAGAGGCCTTACTAAGCCAGTGGAAGGATGTGGTGCCAGGAAGTCTGGGAAGCTGATAAAATTTTATTTAAAGATAGGAACAACGGAAAAACAGCCAGTTTGTAATTTAACCTTGATGGAAGGACACATAGTATTTTAAAATTTCTCTATAGCCATAAACTGGATACAACACACACACACACACACACACACACACACACAGAGAATAGTGGTCCCCCATGTACCCAGACCTGCCTCCTAGGTCTGGCAGTTTGGGCTGAAGTCTGGGCATCCCCTGCAGTGGCTGGCCCCTGCCTCCCCTTGTGAGTGCAGTGCAGAGCGCAGGAGTCACAGGGCCCTGTCCTGTCCATTCACCAACCTGGAAGAAACTGAGTCCTAGCTGCAGGAACCAGCTGGGAAGCTGGAGACCTAATTCTCCAAAAAAAGAGGAGTTTCCGGAACTCTGCAGAGGGATCCTAGGCCCTCTCATGGTACACCTTGGCCACCAGGATCCATGCTCCACCACTCTGGCCCTGTCCCCAGCTGTCATACTCCAGTCCTCAAAGCAGTTGGCCACTGTTGAAATGAGTGATGGTGGCATGGATGGTAGGAGTCAGGTGCTCCTTCTCTTCTTGTCCTGCTGGGCCCAGAGGGAGCCCAGGCAGTGGTGGGGCACCACCTTTTTGTAAAGCTCCTGGGAAGCTGGGGAGTGTCACTGGGACACTTCCTGTCACACCCAGGAACTCAGCATCCAGTCATCCCCTCCCCCAGTCCCAGGGAGGGACCCCAGTCAGAGCTGGAGTCAGGAAGCTGAAGAATACACACACAAACACAGACATACAAACAGATCCAGCTACCAATTATTAAGAAACAACTTGAATCCAGAGTGCAATAGAAATAACAATTTTTATTAATATTCCCGTGTGTAATCAGTTTCTCAGGTTGTATCATATTTGGGCAGGGTTTATGGATTCAGAGGATGAATATCATGTGTAAGTCAAATTGAAACTGACAACTGTGGATTATCACAGATTATTAAAGATTCTCAAGCTGTTACTCTAGCAGTGGAAACAACTTTGATCTCCAACAGATTTTCTGACTGCAAGAAGAGCTTCTATAAAATAGATACTTCAATAAACCATAAACCTGACTTTTTACCCAAGCTCTTCCTCCTGGCAACATTAATGATTTGAGTCTGAAAGCTGCCAAAGTATTTTTTTTTTTTTTTAAGAAAATAGCTTTTGATGGGGTTTGGGATGCTCTTTTAAGGAAATTTTAAAAAAAGTTGTGAGATGGGGTGGAATTTGTGGCTTATGGTGGTATATTATTTTTGGGTAAGATTTTAACTTTAGTTTGTTTTCCAGACTTCTCTTAGAAGTAAGTTTTTTAATGTGGCATCTCTGCAAAATTTTATGTGTTTGTGTACTTCTCTGGGGAGAAGGTCCAGTTTCTTATTGACCTACAATTTAAGAAGCACTGCCTCAGAGTATGGAGATTATGAATAAAAATCTACCAATTATTACTGTTGTAAAGAAGGTTCAGGTCAGTGTGGTACAGAACTTTCGAGACAGATAAGCTGCTTCAATTTTTACACAATTGCCACCATTTAATAATATAAGAACAGTGAACATATTGACCAGGGGTAATAAAGCTGAAACTTTTAGGAAAGCCATTTCATAATGGTGGAGAATATCCAGTTATTTTAACTGTGATTCTTGATCTTTAAGCCAATTGTTATGAGACTAAACTTTGGATGGTTCTACCTTGATTGTTTCTAGAATTTGTTCTAGAAGTTATTCCAAATAGCAGGATCTTAACTGACTTATCCATCAAGTTCTTTTGCTTTGTCTTTAACAGTTCTTTTCAACTTGGATAGCAAAGGATGGAACTAAGTTTACAAAACCACTTACTGTTCAAAACATTTCCTTTATCCCCAGTGATCTGGGAATGTGAGAGCCTGGCTGTGTCTTTCTCTATGACTGACTGCTGCAGCCACAGTAAGAGCTTCTGGTATCAAGCTTATTCTTACAGAAAGTGCTCCATTTCTCCTTCTCCCCACAAATCACATCTTGAATCTACCCATCACTCAGTAATAATATCCTTTAAGTCTGTTGTTCCTTTCAAGAGCATGATGCTCCTCACCTTACCTTACCTAATCATGAAGAACAGTTTTATAATCATTTGTATGAAGTCTTTTTTTATCAGCTTACAACATGAGCTCTCTAAACTGGTAAATGCTACTTTTTAGATAAGAAACATTCTGCGAGAGGATGGCCTAACCCAGACAGGTCTGACACTGCTGGCTCTCAAACCATAATGGAATGAAAAGATTATTTCTATGTGTATATGTATATTTCCATGTATGCACTGCCTCTTAAGCATAGTAATGGTGAAACTATAGGGTTCATTAACAGGGTAGTTCACTTCAATTGCCTAGCTTTTAGTGAAACAAATATACTTTTGAGTTTCACTCTACATCCTGATAATACCCAAACAGCTTTCCAGGCTGGCAAAATTTATAATGTAGTTTAAGTTCAGAAAGTCAGAATTTCAGTGTGTATTAAAATGCATGGCCACTTCTTCCGCTGAAGATTTTCACTGGTTCAGCTTCAGTCCCCTGCATGAGCCTCGGGGGTCACAAAAGGCAGGCGGCTAAAAACACTCACTCTGCTCATCCCATTGGGTCCACTTGCTCCAAAGCACTGAAGGTGCAGCCATGTGCAGAGGAAAGAGTATACAAACCCTTCCACAGCTTACAGTTAGTTGCTAGCCTTTATATTTTGAGAAAAGGCTTAAACTTGGTTCCCACAAGAGCGTTTGCTTGTCGTTTCTAGTTTGCAAGGTAAAATTTGGGTTGAAAATCCTCAGTCCAAAGAAGCCTTCCTAACCCAAGCCATTCCCTCCAAAGAGGGCAAGTAATGGTCAGGCCCGACATCAAGGAAGAGTTCTGAGCCTGCGGAGATGAATTCAGAAGACTGGCCTCTCCGGGCCGTAAGAGCAGCTCTTTTTAGTACACGGTGCACCAATTGCTGCCATCACTTGGCATCAGCCCTCCAGTGATAAGTAGTATAAGGTCAACAAACCACCAAATCCCAAGTCCTCCCAGTGTCAACAGCTTCCCTACTGCTGTGCCAGTGTGTCCCAGACAGAAACGGTCCACTCCAAAGCATCCCAGGAAGAAGGAGTAGAGAAGAGTGGTTATGAAGTAGTGTCCAGTATACCTAGACAAAAGGAATGAAAAGGAAGATGTTTACCACATGAAAATTGAAACACTTAATCAGTGAATTTAAAGCAAGTGAAAAGATGGTGCAGCCAGTCCCTTACTCTCTTACCACCCATCTCCCTCCAAAAGATCTCTTGTTGGTCTAGGACCTCAAAGCGTAATTGCTAAGATGTGGAGGACCTATAAGACAAATACTGAGTTGGACTAGACTGGACAATAAGTTATCAAGCACATTAGCACAAAGGCCTCCTGGTGGGAGTGGAGTCAGGGCGCCCCCCCACTCCCCACACAGACACCTTTCCTGAGGCTGGAGCTCTGACTGTACTTTCCTTAAATGAAAGCTGATCTCCATATACCTTTTTTGCTGTCTTGTGGCAAGTAAAAATGGAAACATCTTCATAAAGACTTGTGTCTTCCATACTGTGATGATACTCAATTGCAGTTACTTTAATATCATCACTGAACATAGTCACAGACTCTTCATTAGCAAATGGCGTAAGTAGATTCTGTGCCTTCAAGCAGAGTTTGCAGAAATAACTCTAATCCTTTAACTTTAAGATAAACCTATTTTCAGGGAAAAGCCCATACTTTTCATAATAAAACCTTTCTTCCTGAAATACTAAAGCTATTTTCATAGAATTTATGCCTATAATGGGAATTTTAGAGCTAGATCATCTGGTCCAACTCCTTCATCTTGTAGATGAGGGGACAGAGACTATGAGCACCCAAAGGTACTCAGCTAGTTGGTGAAAGAGACATTTAGAACTAACGGCCTCTGGTCTTCAGTCCAGTGTCATCTCTATTATAACTACATTTATAATCCCTGTTTATGGATTATGCACAGCAGTATCCTTTAACACTTCAGGTAAAAGAAAAATGTACATTAAGAGACGACAAGGACAACAGCTCTACCTTCATCCCAGTACCAACTGCCCCACTCGAAGTAACACGTACTTTATACAAGGTTTATTCTCTCGCAGGAAGGTCCTCGGACTGGCGCACTCAATTCCGTCCAGGGCCCGGCACTGGACGGATGTGTGTTCCACGTCACCGTAGGCCTGACCACCGAACTGTGGAATGACAACCAAAGCAAAAGAAACCAAAACAGAAAAAGGAAAACTTCACCAAAGCAAGTGACACAAAACATATCTTAACCCTTTTGGTACGGGTGCCGGATATATCCGGCACCCATCTGATGACCTGTGTGGACAAGCGCCGGCTATATCTGGCATCCATCTGTATATAATTTTCATAAATTTTACTTATATAACTGATAGAATTTTATATAACTATCTCTTAATATTAAAGTTACAAACAACACTTGGAAAATGCATTGTTTTATTAAGCATAGATCTTATATAAGGTTAGGAAAGTCTTCACACAAAGGAGGACTGACCATGTGCTATGTGCGCGTTTTCGGCGCGGCAACTTGTACAGCAGGAGTGTCGCGACGGAAAGAGCGCTGTACTGAAAGGGTTAATGAATAAAAACTGACTCCAGACGATAATTATTCTGATGAAGGCGAGGGAAAGCTGTGCTACAGAACAAGGAATTTAGTGACATACTTCAAGTGACTGCAAATTAGTTTATCCTAAATGTACATTGTTTTAAATAAACTCCTCTCTTTTTTCTTCTTTATGACTGGTTTGTTTGACAATATAGTTAATAATCAATTTTATTAAATGCCACTTAGAGTAGATGGAACACAATGTTTTAATTATCTTTCATCTACAAGAAAAAGAGCACATTATCGAGCATTTGGGAATGGGTAATTTAAAAAGTTGATGTGTATTAGAGTTCTGTTTTATATATATTATAAATGAACATAATTAGGAGAGAATTCAGAATATCAACTGAGTCATAACTTTATTTAGGCCATGAATGTGTAATTAACAGATATTTGTAGTACATCTACAGTATGTTTAAATTTCAGCAAAAAACTTCAGAACAGGCTCTCTGACCCTTTGTAAGCCCGAATTCTGGACAAGAACGCAAGCTCTACATTCGCTACTGGCACCTTGTTAAGTGCTTCACTCCTAGTTTTGCTGGAGCATTTCTCAAAGGGAAGGGCGTAGGAAATAATAATGCTCTCTCCTTGTCCTCCCCTGCCCCCCCCCAAGGACTCAGGTGCCCGAGTCCTCCCAGCCCTCGAGGACTTCTGGGGGAAGTAACAGTTTGAGGGCCTTGACAGGATCAATTCAGTTTTTAATTAAAATGGGCAAAACTAAGTGATCTCTATACAATGCTAACTCAGACTTTTATCAGTAATTATCAAGAGAACAAAAATCTCACTGTATTAAGAATCTTTATTTACACATATTTGCAGTGTGAATTTGCAGTGTGAATTTGCCTTTTTAGTTTTCTATATAAAAGACATATCCTAATAGATCCTATTTCTTTCCTAAAGACATGGTAGAAACTGCTTGCTTGGTATAAAGAAAGGTAACTGGCAAGAGGAGCTTTGCCCCAAATGCATGTGTAACAAACACACTGCTCAATTCATCATCAGTTTTAGAAGGTGCATAAGCCTTTCTTTTGCTCTTTCAGGAAAGTGCATGCCTTGAAGGACAGTTAGGGGTAACATTTCAGCTTCAAATCCATCTATATCAACGGCCAAAGGAACCAAAGACAGGTTGGTCTTTGCACCTGGGTATTTCTGACACAGAGACTGCTTCCTCCTGAGCAAACCAAATGTCTCCTTCAGTCACTGACCCTGGCCATGCCGGAAACTTCCCACAACAGTCATCCTAATGAATTCTACAAACAGGTAACTTCATACTCCTTATAAGGCTTGTACTTTTCTATAACTTTTTCATACATTTCTGGAAGAGTTTGTTTATAAAACAAAATAAAAACCCACCTTGAGACAACCATAACCAAGTTCCTGGGATGCGGTGGCATTTCCAACATGATCCACTGGGTCTTCACATTCTATGAATTCATCAGGTCTATAAATCACCAGTAGAATCATGAGCATCACATGGTTTTTGCAAATGGCTGTTTATATGTATTTAGTCAAACCAGGCAAGGGACATTTCTCCAACTTTTACTTTCATCCTAACTCTTCCCCAAGACACGAGATGGTGTCAATTAGACTGAAGCATGGTAGGTCAGCCAGCCAGCCATCCAAATGACCCCACGTGGATTCTAGTTCTGTCGCGACTTCATGTCTTCCCTACGGAAACAGCTGCAAGGCTATGAGGCCAAAATTGAGACCAAAGAAGTCCCAGTTCTCTGCATTTCCCAAACGCCTTTTCTTACTTGACTAAAAAGAGATGTTAAAAAGTGGATTTATTTTGCAACGGTAATGGTATTGCTTTCTTCCAAGAAGTGCCTTGTAGGCAGGGACCAGTAATTTACTTCATTTGTGTCTCACAGAGTACCAGCCCCTACGATGGAGTCTCTTTCGGTGAAAAGGGAGCAAGATGGAGAAGGTACAACCTCGTACCTTTCTTCCGGGGGCTATTCGATGTCACTCCTTCCTAGTTCTCTTTTTTTTGGATCCCAAAGAATCTGCCACCCACACACAAGGTTTTCCCCTGCATGGGTGAGAGGAGTGACAAACCTCTCATGATATTTACCTCCCGTTTGTTGACTATCAGGTCCTCCGCTGGAGAGAGTCCGGAAAAAAAAATAAAGCAGCTTCTCTCTCCTCCCCCCAGCACAACACCCATACACCCCTTGCCCTATCGCCATCTCCACCTGCCTCGACGACTGGGTAGCTTACAGGTAAGAGCAAAGGATGACTGGAGAGTTGGGGTCGCCATATTCCCAGCTCGAAGCACCCGCGGAGAACTCCGGGTTGGTGGCGCCAGCGGATGTGAGCTCCGGCTCCGCGGTAGCGTTGTAGGAGTGGCTCCGAGAGACACAATGCAGCAGAAGTAGATTCCCCAGCAGCAAAGCCGCCTGGCCGCAAAGAAGTAAGTAACTCACCGGGCAACCACCCAGCACCATCTTCCCGGGCCCAGCGGCGGAGACCGGGCCTCCTCAACCACCAACCCGGCGAGCACCGGGGACCCAAGCTCTGCCTGGTCAGGTCTCTTTCCGTAGCCCCGCTCCTCGCTGCCAAACAGCCAATGGAGCGCAGGCCGGCGCTCCGCCCAACCCCGACAACCAATCAGAAAGGGCTGCGCAGGGGGCGGGGCCGTGCTTTCTCTTTGCCTCTCAATTACTCTTCTGCGTCACACGCTCCTCCTTGTGCTCTGAGTGCTTCCTCCAATAGGCTACCTCGACCCCCAGAGTAGGCGGTTCTAGGAGTAGAAACAGGCGCGGACAGTGAATGGGCGGGGCAGCCTAGTGCGGGTTTTAGCCGGCAGATAGCAATCCCATTCTCTCGCCGGGGACTGGATTTTCCCCTACGTCAGCGGTAGCGAGCGCGATGTCGGGAGCGAGCTCGGATAAGAGCGGAGTTGCGTCAGTGGCGAGCGCGTGTTCGTCCCCGGGCGCGCGCCTTCCTGCTAGCGCTGGGGCCCCGGCAGGGGTGGGAAATGATGGAGCGAGCGGAGGCAGGAGCGATCGAATGTTGAGTAGAACCTGCGGAATCGGCCAAGATGGGATCCCGCGCGGGCTCGCCCTTTGGGACCCTCCGCTTCCAGTGGTTGCTGTTGTTTGGCTTGGTAGGCCCGGTCCTTGGTGGGGCTCGGCCAGGTGGGTGTCCGCCCCCAGGGACCTTTGGGATTGGTGTTTCCTAGAGCTGGGACCTCGGAGTTATCCCGAGGTGCCTGGGAGTGGAGGGGCCTGGCCTGGCTACCGGACTCGGACTCGGGGTCGGGAGGCGGAGCCGCTCCAGCTGTGTGTGGACAGTGCTGAGACCCTAGGTTCAGTGTCTGGCGCCCCAAACCCTTCTGGGCACTGGTCTTCTGTCTGGTTCTTCTTCCTCCGTCCCCTGCTTGGCAGTCTTTTGCGGTTGTCCCCACCTCCATCTCGCGCAAAGCTGGGTACTCCAGACTCTATCCAGACTACTCTGGATCCGACTCGGACCTCGGGGAGTCTGCTGGGTGAGCGCCGAGGGTGTGTTCACGTTGAAACTGTTTTGAGAAATGGAGCTTGGTCTTGCTGGTGAAGTTGATGTCACTGGAAAGAGGCCGGGAGATGGAACTTTTGGTCCAGGTTATCATAACTGGAAATTTTGACGTTCGTTTTTATCAGCGGAGCCACCAGTAGGTCCACCGAACTAATTTTAGTGATGGAATAAAGGTGTGTGTGTGCCCATTTTTCTTGGGCCATTTTGTTGTGGTAAGAATACTTCTTTTTGGAAGTGCTACATTTCTTTGGTGAGTCTTTTACCTGCGGTTTTCCTGGGTTTGTAATGTCTTAAGTCCGGACAAATAATTTTTGCGCTGCTAAAGTTACAGGATTTATGTGAAATCGTTTTTGAATTGTGAAACTTCCTTTGAGTATGTAAAGTATCAATACTGGAGATGCCCAAACATAGTGGGATCAAATCGCCAACACTCTAGCTTCTTTCTGGACACAACTTTATCTTGGTTCTTGTATTAAATTGTTTGCATGGCTATATTTTCTTTATCAGTTATAGAGTATGATGGAGAATTTTTTTTTTTTTTTTTTACTGAATCATTGCCTTAAGAATTGTTCAAAGGTGATGACAGGAAATTTCAGTGCCGGGCTGCTGACCTTCAGGAGACTAATTACATTTTTTCTTATCTTTGGTTTATTCTTTTTTCAATTAAGTGAATTTACCCCATTGCAGGAATTTTAAAGCTCCAGATAATGAGACTTTATTGACTGGGGAGCTACTGAATTTTTTCTGGTTAAGAGTGTTTTCACTGTGGCATTCTGGATGGTTAACATTTACCAGTATTTAAGGTGAAGTAGTTTATACATCCGAATTTTTAGTAATCTATGATTCACTGTGTTTTCAAACATAACTAACACTACATTTTTAATGTTAGTGTATGTTGATTATTGTACACTTGTATATAGATGTATGGACCATCCTTGTGGTTTTTAATCCTGGCTTTAACAGGTTATGGCCAGTCCCTCATTTAAGCATGTGTATGCTTTCAAACTATAGTCAGTGTGTATTGAACTTCTATAAAGACCATGCTCATCAGTTCTTTTGGAGGGGCAAAAGGGTGACTAGATTTGCTAAGTATCTGAGGGGTGTTGGGGAAGGTTCCATAGAGAAAGTGATAATTTGAACTGATCTATATTGGTGAAGCAATGTTCAAGCAAAGGGATAGAATCCATTCTAAGCAGAAGAGTTTTTCCAAGAGTATGGAGGGGTGAAAGAACATGACTTGTTAGGAATGATGAGAATATGCCCAGGCAGTCTCTATGAAAGGGGGACAAGGGGAAACTAAGGTAGGTTGGTACCAGCTGGGAAGAGTCCTCTATGCCCTGTGAAGGGGTTTGGACTTTGCCCTGTAGGTAAAGTTCTTTGGGTAAGAAGATTTTTAAGTAGGGTGTATTACATAACCAGATTTGCCATTAAGGTAACTGGCAACACAGTGGATGACAGTGCAGGAGCGACTGGCTGGAAGCTGAGAGAGAACCGTTAGGAGGCTTTTGTTATGGGGTGTAGTGAGTCCACTCATGTTTCCCGACTAGAATGTTCTTCCAAAATCAGATGACTAAACTTTTGCAATACAGGAAGGATGTTTAAAATATGTACTGAAACCTTTTTCTGCTAATGGGAGAGAAATCTGAATACTCAGTAAGCACTGTCTACATAACAGTTAAATAGGTTTTGCAAGAATTTTTACTGCCAGTGTGTCAATGAGGAAGTGCAGCATAAATTCCAGATGGCTGACACTTACAGTAACACTTTTTTTAAAAACTGGGATTAACAAAAGTAACTATGTATGGTCGTGAAGAATAACAAAGGGAATCAGGTATGAAGCCTCTCCGGATTTTCTCTGTGAAGGTAGTAATTATCATGAGTAGATCTAGAATTAAAAAAAAAAAACCAAAACATTTAAAAAGACTAGCATTCTAAAGAAAATGAGTTTTAAAGTGTAATTACTCACGGTGAATCACTGTAAAACGAACTATGTAATCAGAACTAAGGTCCCCACTGATTTTGTCTTTTGGTGCCAGCCAATTATTTGAATTTGATGTTTGTGTTTGTACTGTATAGGAGAGTGTAGTCTTTTAAATTTAAAGATAGCTTGGTTTTCACTGAAAGCCCTATACATGTTTTTCTGAAGAAAACCGGGCAGGATGGAAGTCCTCAGATACTCGGTGAAAGAAATAAAGGCTGGCCTCCACAGCATAGCGAAAATTGGGGGCAAGCTTCTGCACAAATAGTTCTGTAGAAAATTCTCTGTTCTTGGTGATTTATCTGTATCCCAAAGTTTATACCTAAATGAAAGTTCTGCAACTGATTCATCTTTAATAAACTAAGACACTACTGAGTTGCAAATATTCCTCTAGTGTATTGTATGAGCTAAAATTTTAAGTAGAGAGAGAGTGTGGTAGAACTGAATACTTCTGCTTGTCATTTTGGATAGCACATAATCAGCTTCTCCAAGAAGTCTTTCATAACCTCTCATTCTAATTGTTGTTCAAGTACTAAAGATACTGCAAGTGAAATAATTTGCCTTCCTGTCTTCCATTACCCTGGGAAGCCCGGGATGTTAAAATTATATTGTGATTGTCTTTGTATTCTCACTGCATGAAAATGTGCCTAGTGCAGAGAAATTGTTCAACATTTGATTAATAAAGGAAAATATTTAATAATGTCCTGTAAATATTCTTTTGGGGTCAGCATGGTTCGTCTTATGTTTCTTGACCTAATAATCCCTGGACATTTGTTTGATATGTTGCTGGAAGAAAAGACAATAAGCCAATCATATGCCCAAGGCTACTTTTTATAAACTAGTATGGGGTCGGGGAAATGGTGTGCTTGAGCTACAGCCTTCCCTAGAGAATGAGCATAAAAGTCTCCCTTCAGCAAACCATAGCTTGATTAATTTATTTTTTCCCTCCTCTAATGCTCTCTGATGTTACCAGTGTACATGCAAGTAAAATGCAGTAGGTAAATATATATAATGAAATATTTATACTGAGCAGGATGATGGATCGGGTATGATTGTTTCATTGATTTTGACTTAGTGGTCAGGTTGGGTATTAGTAGACCAATTTTAAGTATGAATAATAGTTTTTTTTGTTTTCAATTTAACATATTCCCATATTTGCCTGCCCCTGTGAGATATTTCTTGATTCCTTTAGCATCAGGCTGGTCCCAGCAAGATGTACCATCAAAGCAGAAAAATGCAGTCTGTGCAATCTAGCCAATTGTCTTATCTTTCTTTTTTTGATAAATGGCTTTCCTGAGTGGTTGAAAGTATTATAAACCATGGTAATGGGGTATAATTTGTTCTATGCAAACCAGAGATGCATGCTACATTTTTTTAAAAATATATTTTATTGATTATGCTATTACAGTTGTCCCATCTCCTCCCCCCACCCCCCTCCCTGCACACCCCTTCCCCCCACACTCCCCCTCTTTAGTTCATGTCCATGGGTCATGTATATAAGTTCTTTGGCT
>VMDR010000722.1:0-32500 GCA_007922815.1 Macrotus californicus
TCTCCACGACACAGTGAAAAGATAATGGCTAAGATCCATCTAGCTCTACATACCAGTATCTTCTTCGACACATTTAAGCAAGATAAAATTTGAGTTAATATATTTATACTTATTCATATATATGTATTGCATCAATCAATATACATTTATTATGTATTTGCTGTATATTTATTACATTCACTGGAGTTAATATATTTATTATATTCATCAGCCTCCCAAAACAAATGTATTTTTATTCTTACCTAAAAAGCATAAAAACTGTAGCAGGCATCAAGAGTATTTCATTACAAGCAATGAATTTCAGAATATTCTGTTGATTAGTACTTAACTTATCCAACACAGATCTCAGCAGAGGTAAACTATTTGAACCTTTTGCCTAAAACATCAGAAAACAAACATTAGAAATAATAAAGCATTTCTGATCACTCAATTATTTTCTTTCTTTAGAAAAAAACAGCACATTCAACAGGCCATACAATCAAAAGACAATTATTTGGAAATGATGATATAAAGTATAGAAACTATTTAAGGATATAAGTTAGTGTGTTCTCCTACTTGATCATATTTTATGTATTTGAAGATTTAAAAAGAAAAATAAGTTTAATGCAAGTCCCTTTCATTCTTAGAGGCTTCATTTTTCTTAAGATTAGATTATTTCACATAAATGGTGGTTATTTCTCTCCAACCATAATGAAATCTGACTACCTAGTAATACGGTTAAAGCATCTGTGACTCCTTAGCTAACTGGAGACAGAAATTCCCAGGCCTAACTACTCCTGTAAACAAAGAACTAGGGAGATTAAAAACGGAGGCCAACACAAGGCAAATTTGGATATTTTAATTCAATTCAGTTCAGTGAATATGCAGTCGAGCTAACTGGCACACTTAAGTTAGGCTTAGTAAGGAACCCGGGAGTAAGAAATTTTAGGAAAGTAGCAGGTCTGAGCAGTGGAGCAGGAGAAACTCAGTGTACTCCACTTATCTTATGTGTTACAATTAAATACTGACAGCACAAGGGATCTCTGCCGACTTGTCAACCCTAGAAGATCTGATTCCTTTAAATGATACAGAGATCCATTTCAAACTTCACAAATTCCTGGAGCAACTAGAGGTTAATTTTAAATCAATTTTTTTACCAACAAAGTACACTATTTTGTGAAATATAAATAAAATAATTCCAAACTTCAAAATTTCAAATCACTAAAAATTCAGGAAAGCTTGTAAGGATTAGAGGAACTTTTTGTGACAAAAGCCAAAATGTCTTAGGGCCCAAATTCATGTCAACTCATTGTAATCCAGGAGCTTAAAAACCCAGTTTTACTCACGTCAAGGACCTTTTTTGTGTATGTAGCGGCATGAAGCAAAGAGAATAACAAGACTGGGAAAATACTCACTGAAAAAAACAATTAAGGAAAACATTCAAAATCCATCAACTATTCTGCGAACAGGCTGTGTATGATGCCCAAATATACACATTTGAAATGGCATCTGCTAAAATAAGTTCAGTGATGATTTTTTTTCCATGTTGCAGGGATTAAAAGTCAAATTCATATATAATAGCAAAACAGGTGCTCAAAAAATTGTTTCCTCCTATTCTCTCTAAGAATTATCTAAAAAGGTAATATCTAGTCTCAAAGATATATTTTATTGTGCTTCCATTATATATAGTTGTATAATAAATATTCAAGAACTCTTAAGAGCAGCACTTCTCAAAGAACAAAACACTTTTTTTCCTGAGGGATTATCCACAGAAGGAAAATAACAATTAAGACAATTGAGTTTAGGAAACTCTAGAAGTCTGTTAGTCTCACAATGTATATTAGCATATCAAAGGCCCTATAGTAAAGAAACTTATTTACTGGTTCCTTAATACTGAACAGCCACCCCCAGTCTCCATCCCTCCCTTTTGTTTTTTTTCTTTTTAGAATACCTATTATCACCCCACAACACCTTTGAAATATGTAAACATACGAATTCCAAACGGGTGATTTCACTCTCATTAGCTCCGGAGATCATCCATGTGTCTATTTTCTCCTCTATCTACAGCAATAGGCAACTTCACCATGGACAAGGCACAAAAGGATACTTGTAACAGGGTAGGAATTGACAAAGATGAGTGAGTACAGCAGGTAGTGGCAGCTGTCCTCCAGCAAAGCTTGTGCCAGGAAGGCTCTGCTTAACTGGAAGTGCGGTAACCTTTGATGCAGCCGCAGAGCGCTGGTGAGAGCATTTGCCAGCAGAGCGCGTTGGTAAAAGCTCGCTGCTTCATGCAACCTGCAAATTACCAGAGAGGTTATCATGAGACATAAACTGCCATGCCTCTTCCTCCTTTGTGAATTGCATCATAATTGCACAATACCTAAATCAATTACTTAATTATAAACAGAAAAAAATCACTAGAATCTACCATACATTCTTACAAGCATCACTTCATCATATACATACCTAACTGAATTTTATAAAGCAGTCATTCTTTCCACTACATTCTAAAGTCCAAAATGCAAAAACTATGAATTCATTTCCACATATCCATTTTCTCTCAGATTTTCAATGTGATGTTAGTTTCCACAACACACACATAACACAATACATCCCTCCAGTTAGTAACATTAGGTTATTAGTGCCTTAAAGACAAGACTTGTGTTTAATCCCTTGCAGTTTAGTAAGTCTTGAACCTAAAAAATACTGCATAAAAACTGACTGAGCTGAATATCAAAGACAGAAAAAGATATAATACATACCCAAGAAGAGGCAGAACAAACAAAGCAGAACAGTAAACTGTGAACAAGCGAGAAAGCCACATCGCTGTGTCCAGTTTATTGGTCATCATGAATTGCTGAATTTAAAAAGAAAAATAGTGTAGTAAACTAAGGCTGCAAATTATAAGGATTAAGATTACACAGTTTTATTCCTATTCAAAATGTTTTAATGATTCTGTAACAATATCATTGTTTTTTTAAGATCATTAAATGAAAACTTAGAGCAATCGTTTTACCTAACAAGTCCAAAACCTTAGAACCTTACAGTTTTGATGTGGAAAGCACTAGAAGTACTTAAATAGAAAAATATCAAAAAGACTAATTAGGAAAAAAAATTTTTTTTCTACTATGGAAAAAAATTTTGAACAGAAATTTAACCACAGTTGTCTGTATTCCTTCTGTACTTGTAATACTGACTTTATTCTAACAGAACATTGTAAGAACTGCTCTCAGGAGAACTATAATGCCTATTCTTAGAAAAATCTCAAATGCAAGTAGGTATGTCTCAGATCTGAATAAAAAGATATCTTACAAAGCCACTTTGGATTAAATTAACTTTACAAAGGAAAATGCTAACAGCCACGCACTACTGAACTCAGCCTACAGATGATTTGCCTGCATACACGGAAGGGCCGGACAGGTGCTAAAACCTGGCTGGCAGGAGTTAAATGGCATCTGCCGCTCTGATTCTATGACTTTCTCGTCCCCTGGAAGCGCCCCCACAAGTCTTACCCTGACCTCAGTGGCCCTATATTGAACCTCCACACCACTTTCTTCTCCAGTTTTTCCCATTCTGTTCCTTTGCTTCTTTTTGCGAACAGATGTGCCCATCACCACTAATGCAGTAACTTAAAATCTGTTCCACATTCAAAATCACCTTATATCCAAATTCTAAAGTGGCTTTTATATTTGTTGATAGGATCTACATAGATAATTTTTACATCAAGGTCTAACACTCACAGCCCTGGCTGGCGTGGCTCGGTGAATTGAGTGCCGGCCTGCAAACAGAAAGGTTGCCAGTTCGATTCCCAGTCAGGGCACATGCCTAGACTCAGGGCCAGGTATCCATGTGGAGAAGGCAACTGGTTAATGTTTCTCTCAAACATCACTGTTTCTCTCCCTCTGTTTGTCCCTCCCTTCCCCTCTCTATAAAAATAAATAAAATAAAATTTTTAAAAAGATCTAACACAATCGTGTGTGGATATATAAACAAAAGTTTCAGAAAACAATACTTATCCATACTACATGTGATGGATTCTGGCATTCTGTATTCTAGTTAATGTTTTTTCTTAAAGATTTTATTTGTCTACTTTTAGGTAGATAGGGAGGGAAGGGACAAAGGAGAGAAACATTGATATGTGAGAGAGACATCAATCCGTTGCCTCCTGCACCTGCCCCCAACCGGGGACCAAACCGGCAACGCAGGCAACCCAGGAATCGAACAGGCGACCTTTGGCTTTGTGGAACAACACACACCCAACTGAGCCACACTAGTCAAGGGTTTACTTAATGTTTTAAAAATACTTATGTGGTTCCACTAAACTGATTTCAAAACTCACTAATGGGTCTTAACCTCGAGTCTAAAACACTAGTCTAAGCAATCTAATGTAATTATTTTTTGAAGGAAGATGTACAGGGTGGAGCAACAGGAGGTTTACAGTTGTGAGTATGCAAAACAGAGTTTATTCTTGCATTACTGTTTATTAATTATTGTATTATTTTCCATACGAACAACTGTAAACCTACTTTTGACCCACCCTATGAAAAGACTTTGGAAAAAAATGCAAGTAAATTTTAAAATTCAAAGATGTTTTATTGCATGTCTTGTTAACAGCATGCAGGTTACTTCAGAAATATGTCTCTACTTCATCCTATCCAACTACATTGTTTACGCCTCTATATTTAAATGACCACCAGCAGTCAAGTTGAAGGATGAGTCTAGCTCACTTTGCTCAGTTTCTCCACAGATATTTAGATTCTACATGACAGTTAGAAATTTAATTTAGGAACATTTTATTACTTAAATTTTTTTTTCTTTTGACTCCAGAGAGAGGGGAAGGGAGGGAGAATGAGGGAGAGAAACACTGACGTGAGAAAGAAACATGGATTGGTTGTCTCTTGCATGCACCCTGCCTCAGACAGAACCCACAATCCAGGCATGTGCCCTGACCAGGAATCGAACCCAAGACCTTTCAGTCTGCAGGACAAAGCCCAACAAACTGAGCCACACCAGTCAGGACTAGAGCATTTTCTTTAAAACCTATTTGTTTAGGGTGTTTGCTTTGTGATAACTCATTGAGCTATGCATTCCATTTTGTACAGTGTTATGTATGTATATTTCATTACACAACCAAAAAGATTTAAAAAGATGTATTGGTTTAAATTTTAAGAGTGAACTACCCAATCATGTTATAAACAGTTCAAACAAAAAGTAGCACTGGATCTTTGGGTGAAAAACTATTCACGCAGTCTCAAAGTACCATATAATAGATTACTTTTTAATAACAAAGGCAAAAAAGGTATCTTTACAATGGAGAATCCGGTGGATACCACCTTAACTGGATAATCAAATTTAGTATCTCCAAAGATGGGAATAAATCAACATAAAATGCTTCCTAATATACATAATGCACTGAGAAGCACAGAGTATCACTTACACATATATAATATTCCTACAAAAATGTTTAACTTGAATCTAGTCATCAGGAGGGTTAAAATAAAATCAGACAACTCCAATTTGAAGAGTACTGTTGTTTCTGCAAAACAACAGGTCTGGGCTCTGGAAAGACAAAAACGGAGGGCAAGGGACAGAGCAGGCTAACATAAACGCTGAAGGCCAGTAAAGGCAATGCTGCTTTTTGACTGAACCCTGGATGAGGAGACAGCAGCTTTACAGGACAATTGAGGAAATCTGAGTATGGGCTGAATGTTAGGTTTTAACATGTATCAACGTTCAATCTCCCAAATGTAACTGCAAAAACTGCAGTGATGACTGCATTGTAGTCGTGCTGAATAGTTAAGCACCTAAGGATTAACTATCATGATGTATGCAATTAACTTTCAAAAGGTTCTGCAAAATAAAGAAAAGTGTACATATAGAGATGACGCAAAATGTTTAAAAAGAAAAAGTGATGCTCAATTCACATACTCAGTGCTTCAAATTAGAGGGCAATAATGCTCTGGGTACAAGTAACTAGTAAGCAGTAAATCTACATCTTAGGGATAAGACATTCACAAAAGCCTAATATTTTTCTTCGTAAAGAAGTGACGAAAGGATGAAAACAAAAGACCGCTCTCCTCCGTTTGCGTAATTTCCATATAATGGCATAAAATGGGCAGAGACGTTCTCTTGCCTGCAGGCGTGTGCGAATGAGGAGTGTCATGGCACAATCTCAGTGGCACCTTTAACCTTGGAACCGAGGGGTGGAAGAGGCAAGAAGGCCCGATTTCCACAGCACACAGGTGTGGGCCACCTGCTCTAGGCCGGCCCGCCCACGGTCCCGACTTCGCTTCCGAAAAAGAAAAGTTGTGGCTGACTCTACGTCTCCGATCACGATCTCCCCTCTCGCCCCCACGCCCAGACCCATCCCATTCACTACTTTCAGTCCTGAGAGCAATGGGCTTCTGGAGCGCCTCACACCCGACTTGCAATACTTCCTGCTCCTTCCAAACTCTTGCAAAATCCAGCCAGACCACCCTGCCCTCTCACTCACCACTGCGCCCGCCCCTTGGGGGCCGTTCGAGGCCGTCTCCGCCATGGGGGACACACACAGACGCGTCTGGGACGCTACAATTGGGAAAAGAAATAAGAAATGTCAGCGCAGGAGCCACGGCTCCGGTAACCGGCTTCCCTGCCCGGTGCCACACGGCCAGAGCGTCCTGCGGGAACTCCAACCCTCCAGAGGAAAGTCCTCCCAACACCAGGGCAGCGGACTCACCCACGGACACCTGCAGTGGCCAGGCACTACCTGTCCCGCACCGCCAAGTACAAAACTGGGTTTCTAGAAAGACCGGAGCGAAGGCGGAGCTTCGAAACAAGGACCAACAGGGCAGCTCTAAAACCGGCGCTGGGTTATTGCCGGAACAGGAAGTGCTCCTTCCACTTCCGTAGAAAAGGGGCGGTGATGAAGGGGGCAAAACCTGGAGCGGTGCCCCGGGGCACAACGGGAAATGTAGTTCTTCTCGTGTCAGGTTCACGCTAAACAGCGAGGCAGGTCAAGCCAGCTTACAGTTAGTTGGTCCCTCCTGCTATGTCCAAACCACGAACTCTATTTGCTCCTTAATATAGAAGGCTCAGCAACGTCTTCTTTGCTGTTTTCCTCCAGGGGCTCATTGAGCCCTATGGTTCTACTAAAATTAATTCTTCCGTAAGGACTTAAGGAGGCCTGCTATGTGACAGAAGCCAGGCTTGGCACGGAAGATGAAAAGATGAATGTGACACAGACTGCAGGAGGGACAGACAAGTAAACCGGAATCACAGCACAGTGCTTACGTAATATCAGCAGAGACCGAGTTAATTACAGGGAGCGCATAGTAGGGGAACTAAATCAGAAGGGGTCGGGGAAGTTTACCTGGAAAAGGTAATTCTGGCCCTAAGTGATGAAGGGCAAAAAGAAATTGGCCAACCTGGGGAGGGGATTCTGCCACATAGAAAGTGCATGAAACCACAGGACAGAATCAGGTGATAGTTGAGTATGGACAGAATGAAGGTGCTAGTGAGGAAGACTGAAAAATGAGGACTAGAGAATCAGACAGGCATGCTAAAGAGACGATCTGAACTTAACCTGACAATCCAGGTAACCAGGGTACAATTTTAAATGGAAGTGTGATGTTGTGAGATTTAGATCATTCTGGTAACCGGATAGAAGATAATTAAAAGGGCCAACTAAAAGCCAGGAGACTAACTGGGAGGCCATTGCATATGTATAGAAGGGATGAAATTCTAAATGGAGACAGTGTTCTGGAGGAAGAGAAAAGGAACGATGACTTGAGGCCATCCAAGACTTGGTGACTGACTAGGATGGGTGTTCTGGAGAGGGAAGGTTATGGTCTGAGACCTAGGGAAGAGCTATGGAGAGGGTTAGAAGAACAAGATTAAGAAAAAAATCTGAGGGGGTGGGGGAGAGAAAGCTGACTAGAGATACACAGGAAAGCTGGTACCCCACTTGAAAAACATGGACCTGTATAATAGTCTGACTCTCCCAAATGTGTAGTTTTCTGCCAATATCCACGAGCACCCCAGGTGCCAGTCAGCTGTAGCTGACAAGTCATGTGGCGCCCTCTTGAAGCCCGGTAAACTTCTGTGTTTGTAGCTAGCCTAGTGTCTAGCTTGGATTAGATATCCACCTAGCTAAGGTAAAATACTACCTCCTCTGCACTTCTCACTATTATTTACTACATATTTTTATAGCGCTTGTCACACTCTGATATTTCTTGTCATTATTTGTATACCTACTAGGAGTGTGTGTGTGTTTGTCTATAGTTGGGCAGCTGTAACACAATACCACAGGCTGGGTGGCCTAAACATCAAAGATTTGTCACAGTTCTGGAGCCTGGGAAGTCCAAGACCAAAGTGCAGGCAGGTAAGTCTCATTTTCAAGCCTCTTTTCTTGACCTAGGTGGCTACTTTTTCACTGTGTATACGTGGCCTTTCCCAGGTGGGTGCATGTGTGAGGAGAGGGGTGGAGGTGAGGAGGAAGAGAGAAATCTATCTTCCTTTTTTAATAAGGCCACTCAGTCTCATCAGACTAGGGCCCCGAAGACCTCATAGACCCTGAATTACTACTGAAAGACTTTATCGCCAAACACAGTCACATTAGAGGTTAGGGCTTCAACACATCAGTTTTGGAGGGGCACAATTCAATCCACAGTGAGATATATATATTACTGATTGAAGGAATGTTATTTTTTTTTAGCTTTTATTTATTTATTTTTAGACAGAGGAGAGGGAGGGAGAAAGAAAGGGAGAGAAATATTAATGTGTGGTTGCATTTCACATGCCCCCTACTCAGGACCTGGCTCGGGAACCCAGAAGTGTGCCGTTGTCGCGGTCCCATCCTGCAGGACCACGTGTTGTTGTGGAATGCTTGTCCTATATCCCCGGACAAGTGACGAAGAAATTCACACAGACTAAAGGAATCCAGTGGAAAAAAAGGGATGTCGAGCCACTCTCTAAGTGAAAGAGTGCTAGGGCTTGCATGGCCGCTCTCTCAGAGACAGAGAGAGACAGAGAGGGGGAGAAGGGGAGAGAGGGAGAGAGAGAGTGGGCGATAGAGGGCCAGGGAGAGGGTGAGAAAGTGTGAGAGAGGGCCAACCTGCATGGCCACTTTCTCAGAGAGAGAGAGAAAGTGTGAGTGTCAGGGAGGACCAGGGAGAGAGACAGAGAGAGGGAGGGAGGGAGGGGGGGAAGGCCAGGGAGAGGACAAAAGTGTAAGAGAGGCCCAGAGCAGGCCAGAGAGTGTGAGAGAGGACTGGCCTGTGGGACCCCTCACCTGGACCAGCTTTTATTGACACTCTAGGTACATTACATCCAGGATGGTTCTTGTTATCTGTGCACAGGTTCACTTTAGGTGGTTACCATAACAAAAGAAAGAATGTTGCTAATCCCTTTAAGATGAAGGTCATTTGCAAATGTAAAGGGAAAAGAGCTTGAACTGGTTACACCCAAACTTGAGAGGTTTAGCATAGATTTTAGGAAGTTACTTTAAAGATATGCAGTAAACATTTGCTTCCTCAATTCAGGGTGAGGGAGTTTTTAGCAAGAGCAAGTCTCAAAGCGGCCTAGGTACAATGCAGGCCTGATTCTCCACGGGAGACCTATTCACGGATGTTCTCTGCATGCCACGAGCATCTGTCTACATTCAGAACCAGAGCTGAGCCACAAGATCACATCACACATGGATAGGTTCCCTATATGCCATGACTGGGAATCAAACCAGTGACCCTTTGGTTCACAGGCCAGCACTGAATCCACTGAGCCATACCAGCCAGGGCAGGAATATTCTTATTACAAAAATATTACAGTATAAAATGTCCTTTACTGTAAATTACACATAGCCAATTGATTCTCACACAATACCTGTGATTTTCGCTGAACTATTGTATCTGTAGCAATGTGTGGTTGCCATTGAGGAATCAGTGTAATTTCATGGATATTGCTTGGTATTTTTATTAAGGAATAAAGTGAAAGTGAAACACTTAAGACATATATTGAAATTTCAGCCCTGACTAGTGTGGCTCCATTGGTTGGGCATTGTCCTGCAAAGCCAAAGGTCACCAGTTCAATTCCAGGTAAGGGCCTGGGTTGCAGGACTGTCCCCAGTTAGGATGCCTATGAGAAGCAACTGACTGATGTTTCTCTTTCACATCGATGTTTCTCTCCCTTTCTTTCTCCCTCTCTCCCCTTCTCTCTAAAAATAAATAAATAAAATAAAAGAAAGAAAGAAAGTTCAGTCTCCCAACATTACGTGATCAACTTCTTTGTTGGACTGAATACTCACTATTGAATACTAAATGAATATTTACTCAATTTTAAAATGCTATTCACAATGTAACAGCTACAGATATGATACACTTTTAAGTTGAATCTGTGCCCTTAACATTGTCTCTATCACTTTTAAGTCTAAACAATCAACAAAACAATAAATCAAGCCCTGGTTTGTTGTGTTTGCTGATATTTCCATGGTGCAAATGCTCTTACCATAACTTATTTCAATTTCTAGCACAATGTCACTAAACATGGTGTTGGAAAGAGATGTGCATTGCATATCATTATATATTTCCATTGTGCAGATACAATAGACATAAATAATATCAAGATATAAATAATGGTAAGATATAGTAAAAAATAATTAGGAAATAATGAGTTTTTAATATAACATTGTAAAGTTATACATATTTTAATAATGGCTGCACATAACTAGCTCACAAAATTCTTTTTTTTGATGTTTATCCTTATTTATTCGTTACTGTTAGAAGACCTCATTTTTGGCTGGACTCAGACTTAGAGGTAGAAGCTCTCAGGGAGGACAGCCTACGTCTCTTGGCAATCTGTTCCTGGCGTTTTTCTTTGGCCTCCTTCATCCTCTTAGCCAGAAGTTTAGCACACTCTGCAGCCTCTTCCTTATTTTTCTTAGTACATTGCTCCTTCAGAGCAATACGCGACGTTTGTATTGCAGGACACGTGGAGTAACAAGATGCTGAATCTTAGGTGCTTTGGTTCTAGGTTTCTTACCTTCTTTGTTTAGGGGCTTTCTCACAACATATTGGGGGACGTCATCTTCTTTAGAGAGGTTGAAAAGTTTGTGGATGCTGCTAGCTCTTTTGGGCCCCAGGCAATGAGGCACAGTGGTATCAGTGAGACCAGGAATATCTTTCCCTGTTTTTACAATGATCAAGTTGAAAACACTGAGATTGGCGTCCACAGTGCAACCCTGAACCAACTTGTGCTTTCACTCTCCAGCCCTCCTTGGTCTGTAACAGGAGTGCCCCTTGCTCAGCAGCAGGTGGACACGGCCATGGGTCAGGACACCCTGCTTCATGGGGAAACCGCGTTTGTCGTTCCCACCGCTGATCCGAACCACATAACCCTTCCACTCTTCACCCAGAGTGTCAGCAGCAACTTCTGTGGCCATGCACTTCTCATACAAAGTACGAAGTTGTGTCCATTGTCCACTTCAGTGAGTTTCTGGCAGCCAGTGGCTGGGAAAGAGATGTTCAGCTTCATCTTGAAGCAGCTGACTGCCTCCGAGGCACCATGGAAAAGAGCACAAAATTCTTTTTTAAAAAAAAAAGTTTATTGATTTGAGAGAGAGAGAGAGAGAGGAGGGGGAGAGAGAGAAAAAAAAACAACACATTGATTTGTTGCCTCTCATACATGCCCCTATTGGGGATGGAACCCACAACCCAAGTATGTGCCCTGACTGGGAATTGAACCTCCAGCCTTTTGGTTCACAGGACCATGATCCAACCAAATGAGTCACATTGCCCAGGGCCTCACAAAATTCTTAAAATCTTAACAATCAAACCAAGAGGAACTGACTCCAGAATATCACTATATGCCTTTGGGATACTCTTCAGCCCTTCCCTCCCCTCCCTATAGGTTGGGATTCTTCTTGAACTCACATGCCCTCAACCCTACTGTCCAGTGATGCTATCACCAGTCTCTTCTTTTCTCATCAGAAAAATTCTGTATTATAAAACCCTTGATGAATGTACTGCTATTCTAGGAGGGCACTTATTTAATCCTCTGTTGCATTATAATTCATTTTATATTCTTTTGAAATGTCTTAAGTTTCAGGAAGGAAACATGAGAAACTGTTAACAATAGGGAGTAGAAGAAGGTGAAGGACTTTTGGGTGATATATATATATATATATAAAATTAAATTTTTAAACTACTCAATTAAAAATGAATTTATTAAAAATGGTCAGAAAATAATACTAACAATAGACTTTTCAGTGGATGCTAAACCCATTGGTTGAAATATTGATGGGGTACAATATTGGCACAGTTCCAAGGTATCACTCTAAAGAGTTTTTTTAACTAATTGTACAGAAAAAATGAATCTTTTACACGAGTGACATGGAAGTGAAAACCTTAACCAACAGATCAAATTTAGCATCGCGAACATAATGGGTATCCCAACACTGTCTCCTGAAGTGATGTAATACAATATTCACAACATCCCCTGTAAAAATTCTTGGCAGAATATTTATTCCAAATCTAATCAAGCCCTTCCAGACCTAACTTCCAGCTTACAGAAAATGTGAAGATACAGAGTAACAAGTAAAACAATACCATGAGATAAAAACACAAATGCAGGATCTTCCACAAAATAATTGGCCTGCACTCTTAAACTGTATCATTATAAAAGGTGGGTGAGCCATTTCAAATTTAAAGAATGTACAAAGTCATCAAACCAAATGCATGATTTGATTGTGTAGATTCTAGATTGGGAAACAGCAATGAAAGAAATCTGGGGGACAATTATAGATATTTGATTATAGTATAGTTTTATATTCTTTTACATGTTTAATAGATGGCACCATACTTCGTGGATGCCATCTATTACTTATCAAACTTAAGATGTTTGATAAGAATATAAAAGGAATTGTAAGACAACAGAGGATTAAATAAGTGCCCTCCTAGAATAGCAGTACATTCAAGGGGTTTATAATAAGGAATTTTTCTGATGAAAAAAGAAGAGACTGACAATAGTGTCCCTGGACAGTAGGGTTGAGAGCATGTGAGTTTAAGAAGAATCCCAACCCTATAGGGAGGGCAGGGAAGGGCTGGAGAGTATCCCAAAGGCAACCTCTTGCAACCTACTTTTCTGTGGTCAACGTGGTTGAGATGTATCCACATTAGTACACCTAGGGTTAGTTCATTTGTTTTAGCTCTCCTATAGTATTCTATTAATGGATTACCAAAATTAATGTCCTGTTAATAACATTTAGTTTCTCACCTTTAAAATCAATTCTGCAGTGAACAGTTTTGCATGAGAGCTCATTTAGAGTAAATATTTAGAAGTGAAGTGGTCCATAGAGTATCTTCAACTTTGCTTATTAAGATCATTGTAAATCTCCCCCCCTACGCATTTCTTCTTAGTGTATGAGAATATCCCCAGCCCCTGCCAGCACATGTCTTCCTTCGTTCTCACCAATCTCATGTGTATGAAATGGTAAATCATTACTGTTTGAATTTGCACTTTCCTGAGTCGCAGTGAAGTCGAGCATCTTTTCAGAACTTTATCGGCCATTCAGTTTTTTTCTTCTGTAGCTTCTTTTTCTGTGTGTTCTTTGCCATTTTTATTAGTTTGTTAGAGTCTTAAAAAAATGTATGTTTCAATGCTAGTCTTTTGCCATGAGTTGAAAATTTTCCTTGCCCTTTTGAAGCTGAAAAAAAATACTAAGTGAATACGTGAGGGAAGGATGGAGGAGTGATCGGTTAGACCCCACACTGAACTAGAAACTGCCGGACCACAGCTCTGTGAAGCTGCTAAATGAAGATAAATGAAAGGGGAACACCAACCAGCTCGCTTTCCAAATGGTCCATGGTTTGCTTTCCTAATTTATGAAAGATGATACTCCGCATTAAAACTCTTTTTAATAGTTTGACTTCATTTTGCTGACTGAATCACCCTAATCATATTATTCTAATAATCGAGTTATTTCGATTTTATTCTCTTTGCTTCTGCATTCTCAGACGTGCTGAATATGGACCAAAAAGGACCCCAGATGTAGGCCTACAATGGAGGTTGTAGAAAGGTTTCAAAGAAAGAAATCATTTGTTTTCAATGGATAAAAATAAGAACTAACAAATTATCAAGTTGTGCTATAGTTTATCTTACAAACTGGGGTCATTTTTAGTAAAAGCTAGATTTTCTTCTTCTGCAGTCCCTCCCTGGAGCTTAAGCATCTCAAAGATGGACTGTCTTTTCTCCGTGTCTGTATCATTCCCCCAGGCTTTGATGCTGCTGGATTCCAAGACAGTGTTTTGGGCAATTTAGGGACAGTACAAAATATACTGCGATCATAATAGAAGAAGTTGAAGCCACTTTGCCAAGATATTTATTTCTGTAAGAGCTTTTAGTGGTTAGTGTTGAATACAGAGATTATCAAGAAACATTGCAAATAGTTTTTGTTTTGTTTTATGTTTAGTATATAGATGATATCTAATCCCCCTTTCTTTTTTAATTTTTGTTTAGCAATTGGAATTCATCTTTTTCCCTCCAGGTGTATTTCTTTACTCTCTTCCTTGATCAGTCTGTTTGGTAGTGTTAAATTAATTATACACAGAGGCCATTAGACCGAGGTGGTCTAGCCTACCTTGAATACCGTAGCCTACGTAAGCCATCCAACACCTAATTCTGTACATGCCTCAAGGTTAAGAAGGCAAAACCTAAGGACAACCAGTCACTAACGGCCAACTAGGCTTTACCAAATAAGGCAAATGTTTAAGGTATAGCTTATCAAATAATTTTGTTGCTGTGCTTCTGCCTTTTCTCTCTTAAATTCTTCCCTCTAGCTCCTGTCATTGGAGTGCATCTAGCCACTTCTGGCATGGTACTGTTTGATTTGC
The DNA here is from genome assembly GCA_007922815.1 of Macrotus californicus. Lineage (NCBI taxonomy): Eukaryota > Metazoa > Chordata > Mammalia > Chiroptera > Phyllostomidae > Macrotus > Macrotus californicus. The sequence continues at coordinate 14,841 of VMDR010000722.1, forward strand.
GTTGATTTTTGCTCAAATAAACTTAAAATGTTTGATATGCCCAAAGTTATCTTTTAACAGTAGTGAGATAACTTATCAAATTTTTGTTGACTCAGTCAGGACTCACCTGATGGCATGTAACAGAAATCAAGCCCAAATAGACTTATGAGGGAAAGGGGGCAAAATAACTGACTACTTTGAAAAGACCAGAGGTAGATGATCTTGCAATAGGCATGTCTAGACTTAAGAGTACAAACAACATCAAAGAAATCTGTTTTCCCCGTTCTGCTTGCCTCTGAGTTGACTTCATTGTCAGGCTCATTCTCTCTCAGCTCCAGTCCATATTCTACCACGTTAGCAAGACTAGTCCATAGAAAGTGCCTCTTGCCTAATACTTTCAAAGAATGATCTGAGCTTGATTCTTAGTGGGTCTTTTGGTCCCATAAATTCTTAAGCCTGTCATTGAGACAGATGGGCCAGGCGTGGGTCATTTACCCAGCCTTGGAGTGGTGAGAGGGCTATCTATGTGTGAGATCAGCTCCCTCTGAAACTCTGAGCGTTCCTATCAAAAGAACGAGGCGCAGATGCCAGGAAAGTGAACAACAATGTAATTCCATTTTAATCTTCATTTTTTATATGATGCTTTTTATATTTTTTTTCCTAGTGTCTGTCAATCAATTTCTACTTGAAAAGAGTTTCCACAGGATGAGAGTCAAGTTTTAAGTGTTACCCAGCTCATTTTAATTGAAGGAAAGAAAATTCTGTTGTAACAGAAACCCTGAAGCTGAAGCAGTTGGCTATCAAGCAGCTGTTACTCCTTTTGGCTAGAAATTGGCTGATGGAGCAAGAATTGATTCCATAGTTATTGATGATTTGGCTCTCCTCAGTTTTCAAGGGAGATTCTACTGAAACATCAAGTCATCAATTTGCTCATTTCTGCTTCCATCAGTGATTAATGATCCTGTGGTTGGACAGGGCATCTTTGTTATTGCTAAGTGCTGAGTCATTCATCTCATTAGGAGAACATTCCAACTTTTATTTACTGCCTGAAACGCTCCGTAAGCTCTGCTGATATAGCATGAATATGAGGTCTTAATTGTGTGTGTGTGTGTGTGTGTGTGTGTGTGTGTGTTTATGTACCCTTGTCTTTGACTAGGCTTTTTTGAAATTCTGTTAACTGTAGATAACTAATAGCAATGCAACTAATTCTTGTTCATTAGGTTATTCTACTACCGCTTTAAAAAATTACTGCAAATTTGGTGCCTTAAAACAACACAAATTTAGTACCTTGGAGGTCTGGAGGCCAGAAGTCCCACTCAAGTCCCTCTGGACTACAATCAAGATATTGGCAAAGCTCCCTTCTTTCTGGAGGGTGTAGGGGAAAATTCATTTTCTTGTCTTTTTCATCTTTTAGAAGCCATATTCCTGGGTTCTTGGACCCTTTTCTCCATCTTCAAAGCCAGCAACCTTCCATCTTTATGACCTTTCTTCAGTGGCCACCGCTCTCCTTGACTCTCTTCTGCTTCCCCTTTTCCACTTCAAGTCCCCTTGGAACTGCACTGGGCCACATGGTTATCCCGGATAATCTCTCTGTAACAAGGTCAGCTGATTAGCAATCTTAATCCCATCTGCAACCTCAATTCCCCTTCACCTAGTAACCTAACATATTTTCAGGTTCTGATGTTTAAGATGTGGACCCCTTGGAGGTCCAGGGAGGGAGGTATTATTTTGCCTTCCATATCAATAGACACACAAGTAAATTCTACCTGCTGGAGGTCAAATCGACTTCTCTAGCCACCCATTCATTCCTGTAGAAAAATCCAGTTTTGCTTTTATTTCTAAAATTATTTCAACATTCCTTTACTTCATATGAATTTGTAGTTCTTCGATTTCTCCTTTGAATTCATTTTAACAAATATCCCAGCTGTCTCATTATTTAATGAGTTTGCATAAAATCTTTGACATGTTTTTATTTTATGTATACTAGAAAATAATCTTATTTTATAAATAATAATATTTATAATACATGTCATAATTTTACCTTGTTTTGAAAATTTATCAGAGACTTAGCTCTTCAAGATAGCAAGATATATAGAAACACTAGAAATATGTTCTAGGGCTTCAGGAACAGCATATTTTGAAAGGCCCTTTATATTCTTATACTTCATACAAGAAAGAAACTTGGTTGAGGTTTTCTCAAATTTGCCAATAATTCTAAAGTTTAATTACCAATAATGTTGTGTGAAGCTGAAGGGAAATGTTGTAAGTTACCGGTAATAATTTTTTCAATCATTCATGCCAAAGGAAAGACTGAATGATCTTTCTGTAGAAGATAAGTTTCCAAAACGGTCCTCTTCTGAAGAGCAGATCAAAGAGTTTGCAGCCAAAACATGTATGGAAAAATGTATTATAGAGGTGAGTCAAGCAATTAATTAATAAACATACCATGTTATTTTCCTAGACTTTTATAATACTTGTAGTAATTTAGTCCTAAGATCTTTTAATATTTTGATTTCTTAGTCTACATAAATTTTCATTTTTGAGATTTTATTTATTTATTTTTAGAGAGAGGGGAAGGGAAGGAGAAAGAGAGGGAGAGAGACATTGGTTGGTTGCCTTTCTCCCAAGCCCCTTCTGGGGACTGAACCCACAACCCAGGCTATATGGCCTGATGGGGACCCAAACCGGTGACCTTTTGCTCTGCAGGACAACACCCAACTAACTGACTCATACTGGTCAGGGCTAAATTTTCATTTTTGTAACATTGTGTTAGTAATGCCGAAGCTTTTTTTCATAAAGAGTGTTTTTCTCCAAACATGTGTGAGCTTCAAGCCCCTTTAAGCCTAGTCTCCACTGGTTTATGTAGCACGTATTTGCGGAGCACCGACTTGGGGTCAGCCATGAGTTTCTGGCCCTCACCTGCCAGACCGGGACAGCCTAAACTTAGCTCTGGTGCCGAAGAGAGAATGGGTGATTTTGGCATCTTCTGGGAGAAACGTTTCTTCTCACTCAAGCAACATATTCCTCGAGGGGCGGCTGGGGCTCCGCTCTGCGTTATCTTTCCTCAGGTTGCAGGAGCTGTCCCTTGTGGCCCAGGAAAAAGAAAGCTGGTGCTTCATGTCGTGTCTGCTCAGGGTGCTGTATGTCTTTGCCACTCACATGTCACTGGCCAAGGGAAGTCACATGACCAAGCCTGAAGCCAGAACGGCAGTTCTACAGCAAGGACTCCAGATATCAACATTGTACTCCAGTACAATGATACACTCCACCTTGTAAGCCCTGTGGGGCTGATTAAAGATCAGAGATAAAGATATTTGAAATGTTCGTAAGATACATTCCAAAATCCATTTGTAAGGTGTAATTAAAACTTACATGTTACATGCATATGTGATAACAGTGTGCTTACTGAAGTGCTTTAAAGTAGGTCATAGATTAGAGCTGTCAACAGAAAAGTAATGTGAGCCATGTATGTAATTTAAAATATTCTGTTAAGATAAAAAGTAACACATGAAATTTTAATATATTCATGAGGTAACCTATGTAACAAAAATTCATCAGATTTTTTAAATTCTTTTTTTTCACATAAGTCTTCAAAATCCAATGTTTGTTAGAGCACACTCAGAGTAACCCTTAGTTTGGACAACGCACATTTTTAGTGCTCACTAAGCATATGTAACGTAGGAGACTGCATGTCTAGACAATCCAGCCTCTGAATGTTTTCGCAGCAACGGACTGACTAGTTGCTGGGCAGACCCTTAAAACCAGAGGCCAACACTCTTCTTTGTAAAATGCAGGTCAATACTTTTCAGGAGAACCAAGAAGATTGCAAGTTAAATTTTTTTTTTTTTTTTTTTTTTACTATTGAGTACTTAGCTATATCCTCTGTCACCTCATAAAGAAATACATCAGAGCAAATTAAAACTTTTTTCCAACTTTTATTCACCTTTCATTGGCCTTTGATTTGCTGAGCTGGAACCAGCTGGACCGAGAGTGTATAAACTTTACCTGGGTTTCTGCCAAATCTCTCTTCTAATTCCATCTACTAGGTGTTACCAGAACTAGGGTGGGCAGGGTTGGCCTCTTGACGGACCATATTATTTTAAGTGTGACTATAAACAGTGTGTCTTGAGTACTACTTCCTTTTCATGTATGTTAATGGTGTAGTGTCACTTTTGGATGAGAGGATAGAAACACTTACCTTCTCTCCTGAAATAATGAATGGGAGTGCCCTGGTAGGCCTGGTGAAGTTCACCTGTTGTCACGAATCAGCCACAGCACTGCAAGACAGAGTTTCCAGCATCGGCAAGACGGCAGGATCATCACTAACTGTGAAAACAAGAAAGCTAGTAATGATCATAATAGAATAAATTTTTAAAAATCTAAGCTAATGGTTCTTGAATTTTCACATGTTCAATGTTAGATGAAGCTACACAGCAGGTCAATTTGTTCACTTAACCCAGTGGAGTGCTTTGTGGTTAATTCACGTTAGTAGGTCCCTATCTAGATTCGCTTGTACCCCTAACTTCTACCACAGCGCTGGGGACAAGTGTGCAGTCCGTAAACACACACTGCATGGCCCTGGAGTTTGGCCTCCGGAAGCCTGTGGCGTGTGTATCAGAGGGAGAGTACACCCTAGGGAAGGCAGGGGAGTGAGACTGGGCAGGGAACTCTTAACAGAATGGCAAGAGTCCTGGAAACATTCCCACCAAATGCTGAGACAACTTTAAAATCTGTCAGAAATCCTAAACGTCCAAATAAATAACCAGCATTAATAACATACCCACATCCAAGTAAATACTATATGATAATAAGAAAACCATTCATAGCCAATCTAGTGAGTTTAAATATCTTAAATATTAAAACACTGTGTGTTTTATTTTTGCAGATTCTTAACCCAGCAGTGATTGTAGGTCTATCCCTTCAAGGGGCCTAATGTCTTCAGCAGCAGCCCAAGGATGTGAAATAGTTTATGTAAGTCCCCAAAAGGGACACAAATTACTCCACCAGCTGCATTCCCGCATGTCAGGAAAAAGAGAGTCCAATATATTTCTTGTCTAATACAAAATCTCAGAAGGTTGAAACACACTGACACAGAAAAGAAAATGCAATTAGGATTCAATGACTTGCTGTCATGAAAAGTATCAATAGCTAATAGTGTTGAAAATTCATGGCATGTTAGAGAAAAAAGAGTCCTCCAACTTCACCAGGCACAATCCCTCCCCTTTCACAAACGGGGCAACTGCAGCCGAGAGAAGGGAGGGAAGTGAAGGCTTCAGGCCCAGGATGTGACCTGACAGTCACCTCACAGCTCGCTGTCAAGCAGGTATTCCTCACCAGCGGAGCTCCCTGCCTCCATGAGGGAGACGCATTTTTTTTTTTTAACTTCCAATTGACACATTCTTTTTGTTTTTAAACTACCAATTTGTACTTCTCAATCCCTTCACCTTTTCTACCCAGTTCCCCAAACCTCCTCCAGTCTGGCAACCACCAGTCTGTTCCATCTATGAGTCTGTGTCTGTTTTGTTTGTTCGTTTGCATGGTTCTTTAGACTCCACAGGTAAGTGAGATCACGTGGCATTTGTCTTTCTCTGGCTGGCTTATTTCACTCACAGTAATGCCCTCTGGGTCCACCCATGCTGTTGACCGGACACATTCCTAAAACGGAACTAGAACATCGAGAAATTTCCAAATGCCCTTTTTCCACTCACCTTCTTCACTCACCAGTTCCTTAGCTCTCTATTAATTGTGTCCTAGTCCAGAGAGTTCAGACACTTGTGCACACAACCCAGGCTCTTCCAAGAGGTACACAAATAGTCGTGAAGATGTGTACCTGCAAGTCTGTGCATAAACACACACATACACATGTGTGTGTGTGTGGTTATCTACATCTTACACACACATATATATTAATATATTGGCTAATGCATAAAGAAACATCATCAATAGTTGACCAGCATTAATAACATACCTATCTATGTACAATAACAGAACCACTGTTAGATGTATTGGAAAAGAAATAAGGGCACATTTACTACTCACCGATATTTCAAGGTGTTTGTAAAAAGCACAGCACTCTGTGCTTCTGTTAGGGTCAGCTGTCACTGCTTGGACTTTATACCATCTGGTACTAAGCATTGGAGCAATTTTACTAATGGAAAGTGATCGGCCTGAGATACGTGTTTACTGTGAATAGTCCAAGACTGTTTGTGAGGGAACATCAACTTTTGCAGCTTTTGACATCATCTTTTGTCAAGTGTTAGTGACATAGCTCTGACTTAATTGTTCTTCTAACCCTGACCCCCTGCCCGCCTTTTGTTTTTAAGGAAAGTGAGTGTATTCATTACCCTATGCAACATATCAAATCCAGACAATAATGTAAGGAAACTCTCAGGAAATTAATTCAAAATGAATTGGATCTGCTTCAAAGTATTTGCTTGAATTATGATGATTTTTGGTGATATGTGTGTGAGTTTTGTTTTTTTGGTCTTTTGGAGGCAATAATGCATTTGTTCAGTAACACAGTTCTTTTGGGTGACAATACAGATATTATGGTATGTATTAGCTAAAAGATCATATGTATTTGCATTATTACCCAAAAGAAACATGTTACTGAAGAAAAGCATTCTTCTCCTTGCTTAGAGGTTAGTGGTTTGGTTCTCAAATGTGGGACTTTCCCATGTGGCAGCAGAACCTAATCACCTCCCAAAGGCCCCATCCCCAAATACTATCACATGGGCAGTTATGACTTCAACATGACTTTGGGGGGGACAAAATTCAGGCCACAGCGACCAAGAAACCCACGTGTACCAGACCCTACTTCCTTCCGAACGTGTGTCAATGATGATTAGTCATGCCCAAGGAGGGGCGAAACCTGTTCACCTGCCCGAACCTCAGCTCTCCCTGACATGTCCTCACTAACCTGATACCACCTCTTCTCCGGGCTTTGCCCAACCACATTCCAGCTGTCCTCTCAAGTTGCCAAAACAAAATTTTCTTTGGACTCAGAAGTACTTTTAACAATATAATTGGTGTTAACAGAACTATACAAATAATCGCTCATTTATAATAGCAAAATAGTTGTCATTATAGGTTGAATTACGTCCTTCCTTACCCCTCCTCCCCAAGAAGATATGTTGAGTTCCTAACCCCAGTATTTCTGAATGTGACCTTATTTGGAAGTAGAGTTGGTGCAGACGTACTTAGTTAAGTAAGGTCAACCTGCGTGGGAGCACTAACCTATTATGACTGGTGCCCTTATAAGGAGATGGCAGCATGAAGACAGAGACCCGGGGAGAACACCAAGAGGAGAATGCGCACACAGAAGATGGGAGTGATGCATCTACAAGACAAGCAATGCCAAAGATTCTGATAAACCACCAAAAGCTAGGAAGAAGCAAAGAAGGATTGTACTACAGGTTTCCGAGGGAGAGTGGCCCCCTGAAACCAGCTTCCAGACAACTGGCATCCGGAACTACGAGACAACAACAAATTTCTGTTGTTTTAAGCCCCTAGTCTGGAGTGCTGTGATGGAAGCCCTACAAAATGGGTGCAGCTGTCTGCCTCCTGGAATTGGGTTGTAACAGAATATAGTTAGAGGCATTTTATATTCTTATTTTGAACTTGTCCATATTTTTTTTTTTTGCTTTTCCAAATATGATGAGAGAACAAAAGGTGATCAGAATTTACTTTTTATTTTTAATGTTCAGAGCTGGCAAAAGGAGTCACAGCAAGTAAAATCCAAATGAAGATAAAGGGAACTGTGTGTGTTATTGAACCGAGAAAACAGGAGCGCTTGTGGCATAGCATGGCTTCTTGCCAGAGCAGCGGTTGGGAAAACAGTTGTAAGTACATTAAAAATGACGTTTACAGAATCAACTATCAAATTATTTGTGGAATCCATTTTAAATGAAATTTTCATTCCCAACTCCAATATCAAGGAACATTCTTAATATTATTCACAACGTTTATTATGCAAAGTAGATGGAGGTTATGAGATTCACAAGTAAATTGCCAGTTTAGATAGGAACTGAAGTCGCTCCGAAGAGGCTAAGAGGTGTCTTTGAAGTGTGCGTTACTTCAAATACAGGGAGGGCCCTGGAGAGTCATAGGGGTTGCTAAAGCCTTACAGTTTACCAGAATCATTTTTGAAGTTAAAACAATTCTTTACATCTTGTCATATCATAAAAGAGAACATATTGATGTAAATGGAAAAATCCAAGAATGCCCAAGTCAAGTTCCTTTGTGCATACATATCCTCTGGGTTGAATATCGAGAGCAGAAAACCAAAAAGGAAAGTGATGTGCAGAATAAGCAAGACTCAGTTGAAGTGTGACCTGCTGGTTAGCACTCTTTTACCTGGAAATGGAGGGGAATGGAGACTGTACAGTAACATGTTTTACCCCCTAAGAACACTTATGGATAAATAAGGCTTGGCTGCAAAGACGTGATCAGGATAGTAAATGACGTATGATACACACATACACTGTCTTCTTCACAAACTCTAAGGGATTATGTATGATATCTTCTTGCTAAACAAGTTTGATCCAGCACCTACTATGTGCTGGAGACACGTGCATTGAAACAAACAACCAAAGGCCCTATTTTCATGGAGCTTGCTTTGTAGTAGAGGGATGAAAAAATGTATATTGTTCTATCATATGTTCAATTAAGTTACCTAAGTTGCCTTAGCCTTTGCAACTAAAATTATGAATTGCATTGTATGAAAAAGTGAATTTGATGGTTTCATCAAATGTGTAAATCGAAAGCCATATTTAAAAGTCTATCTTCTGGGACGATTATGGCAGCAACGGGTGACCTTCACCGTTAGTGCAGTTCGGTTGGCAGCGTAACTTAAAAGGACCCACCATGGATGTTCTGGAGAGTTCTTCCCGTCACCCTGAAACTCTTACCACCTGCAGCAAATGTCAACAGCTGCGTTTTGTTTGGGGCCTCTCCTGTTTACATCACTCCATACCCTTCTACTGGTGTGGAGTAGATGCATTTTGGAGTCCAAAAAAGTATGAAATGAATACAAGTTGAACAATCCATTTTCCCATAACAAACAGAAGAGTCTGAGCCATCTGCTACCTTCCTACAGTTCCGTGAAAGGCCACCGGGAGAAAACACCTTGGGTTTGAGTCATTTCATACAAGGGCCTCCTCATTTTCTTTACATTTCTTCTGACAGCCGTCTCACAGGCTCCAAGCTTCAGGCCCAGGTCTCCACAAACATTGTCATCCAGTGTGAGCTGGGGAATCAAGACAATGACTGCCTTTTCAATGATCTGTGCCAGACCACTTGGTCTTCCTATAAAGAAAAGGGCTCCATCCTGAAATTCTAGCAGGCATGCCCGCCATTCTCCAAGATCCTAAAAGTGTCGAGATTATACATTGCAATCAAGAGAAATGGAACCTGGCTGTTTGGGGAAGCAAACGCAGGCATCAAAGGACACTGGGCAGCTCACCTGACGAGCTCGGCTAGAGCAAGGCCCAGATTGTGCTCTGGAATTGGGTCCATGAAGCCACCACTGCTACCTCGGGTACCACCCCTTGAGCCACCTCCACCACCCACACAGAACAAGACACACTTGTGCTGAAACCACAGAGGGTGACAGCTCTTCACGTCACGTGTTTCTGCCCTCTCGGCTGCAGCTCTGCAGCACATTCTCCTCAGATTCTACCTCTTTCAGCATTTTCTGCTGACAGTGACGTCATCCCCTGCCTGAGAGGGAGGCTGGGAACCTGAGTAACTGACCTCTTCAGATTCCAAGGTGAACTTCCTCCCAAAAGGTAGAAAATGCTTCTGATCGAGGAAGAGGGTTCGCATGCAATGATGAATATCTCCCTTATTGGCTAATCTGAAAACTGAGTCACTGGGCTTTGACGAACCAGCACGTGGACTTGAGACTTTTGCTCTATTAGGTAACATGACAAAACGAGCTGGCTCTTTGGAGAGGGCAGCTGTGCTTCCTGCTGCTCCCCTCACTTGCCCCTCTGAGCACCTAATCACAACTCCTTACCTCAGATGGAACTGAGAGGTGTTCAGTACCAAGCCTGACCCACACTGTGCCCACGCCTAGAAGACCTCCTGCCCTTAGCCACCTGCACGACCCACGTGGTCTGAATCAAATGCCACTTCCTCCAGGAAGCCTAGAAATTAATTTGCAAAAGAGATTCCTTACGGCCTCACGGAATCGCTGCTCTCTTGGATCTCAGGTCTTGCACGGTGCTCTGCTCTTACCTTCCAGGGTACTTACCCACCTTGCAGGGCTGTGGTTTGCAAAGTCATCCAATGTCCAGTGCAAATTCCAGAAACTTCTCCTGGAGCACTTAGTGCAGGAGTCTAAGTGGCAGAGGAACCTTGGAGGCTGGAGCTGTGTGTCTGCTTCATACTTCACATGAGACTAGACATAACGAATCTCATCACGAAGGAGGTTTTGTGGGTGTGCACTACAGTCCCTTCCCCAGCCATCACCTTCAGCTCTGCTGCATGCTCCCGTGGGCGCTGAGAGCCCACGCTGTGCAGCCAGCCCTCTGCCCCTGCGCACTTGTGTGGCTTCCTGGTTGTCAGGTGTTTGGACAGTGACTTCTCACGTGCTCCACAGGTTGTTGTGGAGACCAACTGTGTTAACACTTCGAAGGAGCCAACAGTGGGTCCTGACACCCCTGAGCCCCGAATTGGTAGCATCAGTGTTCCAGGGGGCAGAGGCTTCTCCGTGCTCTTTTGCACTCACCTCTGCCCAGCCCGTCCCCAGGGCCTTGCGTATAGGAGAGGCTGGTCATGTCCTCTGAGGTGAGACTTGGCATCTGGAGGGATTTGAGCCGTGGTTGGGGTGGCAGGTCAGCACGCCACGGGAAAATCCTGCCTCGGCAGTAAGAAACCTGAGATAATCTGTGTCAAGGAGGTGGGGCTCAGACTCGCCATTTGCAATATGTCAAAGAAGTGACCTTGGAAGGAAAAAGTGTCCAACTCAGTCCCTAGAACTTCTTTGGTCATTCTGATGAGCGATTACATGGGGCCTGCTTGATTCCGCTGCCAAGAAATCCATTCTCACCCATTTATTCCCTTCTGAAAATGGCTGTTGTTGATCATCTGAATCTTTTGTGAGCACAGGGATCACCTGGGATCTCGGTCAAGTGCAGATTCTGGTTCAGTAGGTCGGATGGGGCACGAGATTCCGTATTTCTAATAAACTTCCAGCTGCTGGTGGTGGCCCACGGACCACACTTTGAGTAGCAAGTGTACATTACATGGCGTTGGAGGTGGGGGGGGATGCATACAGCTTTTTCTTAGATTGTTGCAAAATAGCAGAGGTTCAGGCTCATTCTAACTGGATTGTTTCAAGACAGGTGTGGCTGCAGTAGAATTTCTCCACAAAGTATCCCCTTCGTCTCCCCTTTCAGGCAATGGTGCAGTGGCCATTTATGACTACATGACTATGGACAAAGGAAATAAAAATTACTTATCCAAACCTTGAGACAAATTAATCTCAACAAGGTGAGTAAAAGCACTTCGACAGGTGGGGATAATCTGAAGGCTCAGATTAGGTGAGTATGAAAAGTGGATAAAAGGGGTTAAGATAAATTCTCTATTTCTTTAAGAGACCACCATCAGCCACTGCACAGAATCTGGTATGTTTGTTCAGATCTGGCCTCTGGGTCCTACCCCAGATAGGGAACCAGAACCTTTGTGGGGGGTAATGGGTAGTGCTGAGAATCTGCATCTTTAATAAGGAAACGTCCATCCAAGCAATCATTACATGCATTAAAATGTAAGAGCCTTTGAGCTCTCTGATAAGACTTTTATCATTTGATGATCACAGTACATTGAACTGGTAACAGTATGAATGGTGGTAGCCCCAATCCTTCCCTTGCCCCCAAATATTCTGTGATTTAGATCTTGGTTTCTTCCCTAACCCTTGAAAGGAATCTTTCGGTTCACGTAAACATCCTTAGAAGCCGCTGAGATCTGGTCCTAGGCTTGGTGCTTTTGGCTGATATTCAGTACACACATCATATAGCCAGGTCAATGTTGTTTTCACAACCTGCACACATACCGGAGTACTGAGTACCCTCATCCTCCGTATAGGAAGTGTCAGTCCACCAGATGAAGCGAATTTCCACCAAACCCTGCAGTGATTCACTTGGGAATATTTCCTCTCCCAAATCCGTGGAAAAATAAGTGCAGCTACCAGAGAAAGGGAAGTGACATTCATTATATCACTAGGATGAATGCCATCCTTGACTAAGTGGCTGCAGGGGGAACAATAGCCGTGTGCGGGTCTTTTTCAGGCTGGATAAGGTTGTAGTCTCTGCAGGACCCACGCTACTGAGCTACAATTGTATGTATGATCGTGTCATATCTTAAAGGCGTTTTCTGTGTAGTTTCATCGGAGAACAGCAGAAGTTTACCAGAACCAAAAGTACTTTTCTCCACATTGTTAAGAGGACTTTCATGCTTTTCATCCATTCTTTCGAAAATGAAAAGCTAATGCCATGTAATCACAATTTCCTGGGATTCTGAAAAACCATTAAAGAGGCACATTGATGCTCTCTGAATGGAAACACTGTAGCACGTTTGGGATTGGCTCTGCTGGGGGTGGGGCGGGGGTTCTTGACACTCATATGCTCAAATCAGAGTTTTCAAAGGTTTCTTTTGTGTCCGAAACACCCAGACTGTCTGATTTCAACCATGAATGTGCATCTGGGTGAATGCAGATGGTAAGTGTGTTTTCTCTTTAAAGAGGGAGAAGAAGAACAATTAAGGCCTGTACTAATTATATCAATACTTCAGGCTTGAAAAGGGTTAGAACTTCATTTTTGTATATGTGAAAATGTAACGTTTTAAAGCTGCATTGTCAACTGAAGTCGTTTTTTCTTCCTTTCTAGGTTTACTGAAGACCAACAAAACATCATAAAAAATAAGCTTTCTTAGAAGCAGGGATAAACAGGAGGATTTCTGGGTCCCTTAGTGTTTAATTTAAAGACAAGGTAACATGCCTGTGTTACTAGAGCTGTTAGATTGTATTCTGAACCGTGTGATTCTTGCTAGGCCACCGAGAGAGTGTGCTCTGCTTAGTATCTTCAGAAATATCTTTGAAGTGTATGATTGTCTATGTCCTGGAGCAGTTTCCAAGAGCTTCATTGGTTCCTGGGAAAATGGTTGTGTCAAAACAAAACTAGTTTGTGGAGTACTCCCGGGTGTGCATGACAGCCAACATCATTTATGAATGCTTATTGCATCCTGAGTGGGTGCAGCGATGCCCACCCGGTGTTAGACCCAGAGTGATTAAACAGCGTGGCTTGGGAAATGCCAAGAGTCCAGATTTCTGTGTAAGGGGACATGTCTTTGGTTTTCTGAATAGGATGTGGCTCTTGCTACCAAAAGGGAGGTCAAACCCCTTTGAAGATCAAGGCCACAAAGCAGTCAGGAAGGAAAGACAGAGAGCTGCAGCCCCGGCCCACCATGCTCTGGTTGAGTAAGCAAGTCCACAAAAACCTGAATCCTGAAGCAAATATTCCAACAAAAATTACATGGATCATTCAGAAAAGTTCATCCAGGGTAGCATTCAGGTCTAGGTATGTCCCCCAGCCACACTCGGGAGAGTGGACCACAGGATATGTGAGTATAGGTTTCATCCTGGAGGTCAGTGATTTTCAATACATCACTGGTGTCAAAGATCCCCTTTAAGGGGTCTGTGTAGAAATGCGGACCTGGTTTATCTGACTTGAACAAGAAAAACTGCCTCAAAAGGATGAGGCCTCTGTTACCAAATTGCGTAATGCCTGTTTTGGTCTGGATGTGCTCTACGGGATTCCAGCATGTGTGAAGAACCTAATCTGTTATCTTGAATTAAACAGTCCAACTGCCAGATTTGGGTTCTATAGGACCCACCACGGTTTTGTGAAATAGAAATGAATGACAAACTGAGAGCTGAAATTTTCAGAAAAAGAGTTTGAATAATCCAAGCTCGTTAATAAGAGATACTAATCGCACCTCTCACATGTCCCTCCAGTAGGTGGCCCAGTGATGAGGGTGGTGAACGGCGCAAGAAGGGAAAGGGAATGCGTCTGCCATAGGTTCATTCTAATCGCCCACAATGTGTACACGGAGAGCGCAGCATCCTGGGCAGTGATGCTCAGAACAGAGGCCTGCGGCGTCCAGCGGTGCGTTGCGTGGCTACGAGGGTGAGGAAGATGCTCGCTGGAGCCCGATGACCAGGGTTTTCAATTCCAGCGCTGTCACCTCCTCGCCGTGTGGCCAGTCTCAGTGTCCTCACCTGCCTGAGGACAGCAGCCACATCTGTCTCATAGGAAAGGGGAAACTAAAGGAATTAAAATACCTCAAACAGGGTGAGTTTAGAAGTAGTAGCTATTGTCAAGTACCACTGAAGTTGATATTTGGCTGTCCATGTATGCCATCCCACACTCTGTGCCCATTGTTTTTTTGTTTTTTGTTTTTGGAAAATGACTATTTTATGGTACCAGTGACTGAGATAACCTACTGATTGGAACTCACAACCCCTCAACCACTCCAGAAAACTGGAAATTTATTTGCAAAGATTAAGAAAGACCCTGTCCTTGTGCTTGAGGATGTTACAAGACTATCTGAAGGAACTTTAGAGTTCTGTGTTTTGTTGAAGTTGAGGTATTTGGATTCAATTCTTATTGTTCAGATGAATTTGATCCATATTAACTGAAGGAAAATAATCCAGACTAATAACCTGAAGTAGCAAAAGCACTAGTTTTCATGTGAGCTGACAGTTCTTGTCCACCAGGGGGCAGTACACTCATTAAAACCAAGGACGTAAATGACAAAAATCATCTTTTTTAAAAAACTCAATTTTAAATTAGTTTATATTTCTTTTTTATTTACTGACTTTAGAGAGAGAGAGAGTAATAGGTACAGAGAAAGAGAGAGAGAGAAAAAAAGAGAGAGAGAGAAATATCTTTTTGTTTTTGCACTTAGTGGGATGATGCCCTACCCAACTGAGCTACCAGGCCACCAGGGCCAATTTCTATTTCAAGAAACCTTTACTAGAGCTACAACACATAGCAGAACTGCTCTCCCCTATTAGACAGAAGATCAAGAGTCAGGAGAAAGCAAGAGGTAGAACTGATCTACAACCCAGACTCAAAGCCAGGCAGATAGGTGAGGGGCCATGATGTACTCTAGGAAGCGACGTGGACTAAGACTAAGTTCACTGTATGGAACAGGATTTAAATGGAAAAGAACTGACTGGTGACAATTAGTGGGATAATCAAGGGTTCAAGTACATAGTGCTCACCTGTTCATCCAGGGGTGTTTTATGTCTCCTACCTCCACCAAAGCGTGGTGAGAGAAACAGTGTCTGTAAAAGCAGGACCGTGATGAGTCTCACGTCTTAACCGTCTCAGTTAAGAAACCCATCCTTGGGTTCAGGATGACTGGTACACATTTTGGCAAATCTGAAGGACTTCACATCCAAAGAAATGACTGTATTCTATTTGCCCAGAATTGAGATTTAGGCCTAGAATAGATGTGCCCCACTGCCAGAATGTGGAAGCCATACTAAAGGCCATTTTAAACTCTGAAGCTCCTCTGGATTTTGGTGAAGCCAATGGGACAACTCCAAGGGTCACAAGGGACAGTGGGACCAAAGATGCTGCCATTTGCAATTATCCAGGAACCAGTCAAGTATAGTAAAACATCAATTATCTCACTGTTAAAAGAGCACAATGTCAATCCTAGTGTCTTTGTTTTTCAGCTATGTAGACTTGAACAGAGATATGTAAAACAATTTGGAAAACTACAAAGGACTAATAATTGAAGTCATAAAAAAGAAATAAAGTCAAGTCGGATCCGTATGTTTTTCTGCCATGTGGGGCAGGGTTACCTATGTCGTATGCTCATAAACCCTTCCCAATTACAAAACACTTTTCAATGTGCTGTCTCCCCAAAAGGCTTTTCTCAGACGGGATTTGGCACGAGTGAAATGAGGTCATTCACACAGCCCTCGGAGGGTGCCTGAGCGTCAGAGCAAGCACACCGTGGGCAGCAGCTGCTATAATTTGGTCCTCTAACAATTCCATCCACTAGAGATCTCCATCTCTACGTTTCCAGATTTTGGAAAACTGGGTTCCAAGGGAAATGAGGGACTCATTCAAGGTCACAGAGCCTGAACTTGAGCTCCTGCATGTTTTCCCCTTTCAGTGCACATTCCCAGACACAGTTCACAATAAACACGAACAGTATTGTAAAGAAGGGTTTTTTTCCTGTATATAAGAAAGCAAGAGTTCAAGTCAGATGCCCCAGCGTGGGCTTTTGCACCCTTCTGGCCTTGTAATTCGTGGACCCCAAGTGCTACGTCAGTGCATTTGAGCTAAGGGGATATCCATGAACTTGACTAGTAAAATGTTTTGTCAATGGATTCTACTAGACATTCTAATTTAGCTTTATTCTCTGTTCCATATTACTCTCTTATTAGGTACAAAAAAATTTACCAAACCATTCTCAGCCTAGAGGCGCACATCTCTGTCCAACAGTATAGAGGTTCTTCTTTTTTTTTTTAATTCTCCTGCTTTATTGAGATATTATTAACATATAATGTGTAGTTATAGGTGTGGGCAGAGGTTCTAAACCTTACTTTACATAAGAATGCCCTGGTAAGTTGTAGAAAGTATTAAGGCTCAGATTCTAAATAAGTCTAATTAAATCAGAATGTTGTGTAAGAGATTTATTCCTTTTCCACTCACATGGTGAGGACGTATGAAGCTGGAACCGAAAGCCAGCTCCTCCAACTCCAAACGCGGCGCTCTTCCTGCTGACATGCGCAGGCCCTGGCAGATCCCGAAGTGAGGCCACAGGTACAACTGGGCGCCAATTACAAAAAAAAAAAAAAGATGGAAGATGGCCAAAGAAGTGGATTGACAGGAGAATATAAAGTTTAGGAGGTCCCTTTTCATTATCTTCCCTTGACAATTCAACAAGCCCTCTCCTTATCACTCCTGACCAAATACAACAGGCCCCATGGCTCAGGGGCAGTGGGATCAGAACAACTGCCCAGAAGTTACCCCTGGAAGCCCAGGTCAGCTGCCAAGGCAATTGTGGATATTTAGAGGCAAATCTTCCAGCTGTCCTCGCCACCGATGTGGGCATGATCATTGCCTTCTCTTGGGGTAGAATCTCCCTCCCCAATGTAATTCCTCCAGATTTGGTAGCAAGTTCTCAGAATTTGTCTCAAGTGGGTAAAGTAAAAGTTCCTGTTTAAACACATTTCTTTCTTCTCTTTGCAAAACCCCACTCTGTAAACTCATGGATGTGTTTCTTGACCCTTGCCAGACTTCCCATGGGGGGGGGGGCCTTTATCTGGTTGGTGTCCAGTTCCAGCAAGGCTCTGGGATCTCTAAGTTTCTCTGTCCTGAGTTAACCATTGCCTTTTGTGTAGAATGCTGCCCTGGATGGAGTCGACCCAGAAATCTTTAACTATATATATATGTATATTTGTATGTGTGTGTGTGCACACATACACACATACACACACACACACACACACACACACACACAAGTCATTCCTGCTTTGGAGGGATAAAGAGAAGAAGCACAAAAGTTTGGGGCAGACCACAATGGATCCTGTCAATTAGACTAGGTGAAGCCAAAGCAAAAGAATGCCCTGACGAGGAGGGTGGGACATGGTGAGGGAG
>VMDR010000722.1:37500-183815 GCA_007922815.1 Macrotus californicus
CAGATTTTGTTAGGCATGGCCTTTCTTTAAAATAGTCTGGGCAAGAGTAGCCGGGGTGCAAAAGGCCACATCTTTGCTTGGGGCTCTGGGGAGCCCCTACTCGCCCCTAGGTCGGTGGGGGGGGCAAACCCCTGCCTTTTGTTTGTGGGTGAAGGATGCACATTGTGGCAGCAGCCGAGCAAAGGGGGGAAATTAATTGCAGCCAATTAATAATTAATCCCCTTTAAACAGCTTTATTATCTCTCTCGAACGACAGGGATTTGTCTGATAACCCCCCGAAGACCAAATGTCAAGTTTAACCAAATAGTTATTGCTTTATCAACCCGAGTCTGCAAATAAATTAATCAAAAGCAAATCTGTCCTTTGTGCGGCTCATTTGTTGGTAATGGATGGATATGAAGATTTGCCGATATTATTGTCTGTCATTCAATCTAACAAAGTGAACATTTATTGCATATATATTAAAAATTATCCCGGAATCGAGTGGCGCCGGGTTGCATTTATTGGAGTCTTCCCAGGGGTGACGTCCCCTCGGATGGGGGCGCATGGGGAAAAGAGAAAGTGCCAAGAGCGCTCGTCCCAAATCTCTTTAAGCCTCTTCGCCCGCCTCTGCTCCTCCCCGCGACGTCCTGCCCGCCAGCCTTTGCCCACAGCTCGGGGACCTGCAGGCCGCTGCCTGCGGTGCGGCCGACCAGGCCCGTGGAGCGTGGGGAGCCGAGCTGTCAAAACCCAGGCCAGGAGCCCCGAGCACTGGCAAAGGGACTGGCCCGAGGAAATTTGGGGTGTGATTGAAGAGAGAGAAACGGGAGGGGGGACAGCTCCTCTTTGTCTTCTCTAGGGTTACATCATTTTCTAATTAGGCATAAAATTGTCTTCATACACTGGTATTGCGACCTCCATAAACATCGCCTTTATGGCTCATAAGGATGCCATTGTGGGGAGGCCGGCCCAAAATAGAAAGAGCTGGGGAGGGAGAGGCCTGCAGTCCGGGAGGCCCAGCTTTGTCCTCCTCCTGGGAGAAGATGGATGGCCAATGTCACGCAGATGATGACTTGGGACTATTAAATTGTCAGAGGGGGAAGACTCTTCACCAGCACCCCGTGCTGATGGAAAGTCTCAGAGGCAGGACCAGGAGCATCTTGGGCGGGAAGAGAGGGCCAGGTGGCCGGGTTTGCTGAGCAGGCTGGCAGAGGAAGCGGGTTCGCGGCGGGGAGAGCCGGAGTGGAGGTGCTGAGAGTCTCTTCCCAGGCACCCGGCTGCACCCAGCTCTGTGCTCACCATGCACCTGACTCCAGCTGACCTCCCACCCCAACCCCATCGCCAAGACTGGGGGACAATTGGGGCTTGCGAAAGGAAAGGGGCAGCGAACCCAGGGCAGTTATGGGCAATGCCAGGCAAGGAGACAATTGTTCCCATTCTTCAGAGCTCAGGCTCAACTAAGCCCGGCCTCCCACCCAGTCAGGGGGCGCTTTGCTAACTGGATGGAGATGGATGGAGACGCCCGAGCCCCCGGCATCGTGTCAGACCCGGGGCAATTACTGTCCCGCCAGGGTGGACACAGTGCGCGCCACCCTGACCCCAGCGTGCGGGCCCACTGGCTGCCCGCGCCGCCCGGGCAATTCACTCTCTCGCCTTCACAATAACCCGACTTGACATAAATAACTCCCTCGCGCTTGTCTACATCTGCTTGACCTCCTGAACCTGCGAAAAACCTTTGCTGCGTTTAGCCAAATTACATTTTTCTTGAAAAAAAAAACTGTTAAAACTGGAACTTCTACTCTCCTGCCTTGTCCATCTCCAGCTTATGTTCTGGTGTATCTTGGAATTAACATTCTTGCGAGACCAGTCACCTCCTGCAAGGACTGGCTCCTCCCTGTTTACGTCTGGAGCATTGGTCGCCTAGTCCCAGGTACCCCTAGATTTCCTAGGTGACTTAAATGCACCTGGAGCTCCAGGCAGTGGTCCCACCTCTGAAATCTTCCCCCCCCCCTTCCCCTGCCACCATTGTCCTTGGAAGAGGCAGAGGGAAGAGCAGCCCTCATGGGTGCCGACCCCCTGCTTGGTCTGCAGCTGTCTGAGGACACAGCCAAGGGGCCAGGCCAGCGGGCCAGAGCGGCCAGGCGCCTGGTGTGTGCTCACCATTGACCTGATCTCTCAAGGGTTGGGGGGCAGGCCCCGGAAGGGCCCGTGCTGGCGCCACTGGCTGCAGTTGCAGGCGCCAAGACAACAGGGAGCCAGCCGATGGTGAGGAAGGGAGGAGGCTGCGTCCAAAGATGCCCTGGAATTGCCTGGCCAAGCCTGTGTCCAGCAGGACCCCCAGCAGGAGCTGGCCTGGACATGCCAGAGCCTGCCTTGCCTTCCCAGGCTTCCTATGGGCGGGGGTGCGGGGCTGGTGCCACTGACCTCCTGTCAGTCATCTCCCACCTAGATAGGCCCAGCTGGCTGAGAATCAGGGGACCAGGACAGCATTTCAGGACTTGACAGATGGAAGAGCTCTTAGAGGTCAAGTGGTCAGAGTAGCCTCCAAGTGTGAGGGTGTGGCAGGTCTCATCTACCTGTGTCCAGGTGTGGCCTCCTGACCTCTTCTGATTTCCCCACCTGTAGAGGTGCTGAGGCTGGGCCTTTCCAGAGTAAGCTCTGGTCCTCTGGCCTTGGCTTTCCTCACTCAGAGTGACAGGAAGTGACAATTGTAGGAATGAGACATTGATTTAGCAGCTGTTATTAAAACAAAACAAACCCACGGTAACCTCTGGATTCCAAAACTTTAGGGCCAGTTTTTCGTCTAATGTGTTTTCTTTCCATTAAAAAGGATCGTTGAAGTGTCCAAATATCTGGACTGTGCTTTTTCCGTGGCTACTGTTGGCGTCAGTGGAGGCGGGCCCAAACTGGCATCTCTTTGATGAGGGCTCCTGTCCTATCCATTCACTCACTAAGCCATTGGTTATTCTGTAGTTACTTCCACAAATGCTTTCTGAAGAGATACTTTCCCACGAGACACAGAGAAACAAAAACATGCTGTGTCATTCACGGGACTTGCACTTTTCTTGGAAGAAAACTCAGGTGTAGTGGATACTGAAGGGTTTCCCATGGGAGACCTCGGGACTCAGACTGACACCAGGTTTGTCACTTTCTGACTCTGGGACCTACATTGGGTGCTGAAATATCTCTCTCTGAGCACAGCTTTCTCCTGTGTGCAGTGAACGTGTTTGGACACATGTTCTGAAAGCCCCCCTAAGTTCTCCAGGCGCTCTAAAACGTGCACGCAATAGTCGCAGCCCAGATTTGAATAAGCGCCAATGTGCCTGCACAGCCTAGTGGAAGACATTGGTCTCTAGCCATGCCTCTGAACTTTGCATTCCAAACTGCAGAGGGACAAAAGTACAGGGAAAGGTGGGACACACACGAGGTAGGAGTCTGGCTGTCACTCACTGTGTGCAATAAGTTGGCTTGTTTAATGTTTCTAAATCCTTTTTCTCACCTATACAGTGGGAATAATCAGATCTGCTCTATTCACTAGACAAAGTAGTTGCAAGGATCAACTCTGACAATGCATGTGCGTGTGTTTTGAAAACTAACAAGCATCATGGAATTGAAAGACATAGACCAGGGAGCCATGGCTCCACCCTATAGAAGGCACCCCATCGACCACGACTGCCTGAAAGGGAGGGGTCTGTCTTCTGGTTCTGCAGGAATGGGAGGATGCTGAGTCTTGGGCAGCAGCTGTCTACAACTGCAATGACTCACCATTGGCTGTGTTGCTGTTAGGATAGGAGAGTCTCTCCTCGATTTTCAGCATCAACCTGTGAATTTTAAAGAGAAGGTCTTTTTCACATAGAGGCAAAGTCCCAGAGATCTGGTGAATAGAGCAGAAATACTTGCTTCAGTAAGTTTCACTGCATTTTAAGGACTCTACTGCTGGAAGTTTCCTTGAAACTAAGATTTGTTGTTGAATGGGAAAAAGTGAGAAATTCTTTTGACGATTTTTGTCTGACCCTCCCTTCTGAAGGTATACATGTTTTTATTCTTAGCAGGAAAAAATAAAACCAAAACCAAACAATTTTAAAAAAAAAAGAGCTCTTTGCTAAGGATTTTGGCACCTGACTCAGAGAGGTGCAGTGAATTTTAAAAGAAAACCCATCTCTCTGCTGAAATGGAAAGTACAAAATCTCTAGGGCTCTTGAGGGAAAGGACTGACTCTTTAGAGAAAGAGTGTGGCTCGGACATGAAAACCTTGGGAAGGGGAGAGGTGGGAGGGGCAGCCCCCAGAAGGAGCAGGCCCACCTTCCCAGGATGGTCAAAATGTTGATAAAGCAGCTAGTTAGCAACCTCTGCAACCCTTGTGGCATGTGCAAATCTTCCAGCAGGTTCTCCATTAAGGGAGCTGTCTTTCCTTTTATTCCCTTAACTTTTGTGTTAAATGTTAACAACTTGATGCTATCTATTATGGTGCCATTATCACAGAATGTTGACTGAACTGGTTCTTTTATCTCTATTATGGGGCTGGCTTATTTGCAGATTTATGCATTTTTGATATTAAATTCTTTCTCTCATTAAGCCTGAGCTCTTGTTGACTTTCATTGACCCCCTGCCCTGGTCCCCAATACTTTTCCATATTTAATATTGAAACCTTTTTTTTCCCTGCCCCTCTTGGCTTTGTTGCCATCCATTTGACGGCTGTCCCTAATGGCCTGTGCTGTTTGCTCTGTTCTTGAACTTGGTGGGGTCACACAGTCTTAAACAGTGATGTCCTCTGAATGTCCACCCTGGCTGTCCCGCTAAGTCGCCCTATGTCACAAGCTCTGCCCTTTTCTCCGCCCCTAACTACCAACTGCTCCTAATCGCTTAAACAAACACCTTCCCTCATGGTGCCCCAGGCCCCCTGAGCCTTTTGGGTTTTGTTTAGCTGGGCCGCTAATGTTCTGCCTGGCCCACCGGCCGCTTGGCCTCCCTGACCCGATACATCTCAGCTCTTCTTGGAGCGCCCGCCTTGTCCGGTGTTCCCTGGGCCAAAGGCCAGGGTCCGGGCAGGATTGACCAGCTGCTTGAGGTGACCACAAAAGACACCAAAAGACAACTTCAGCTTGGAGCAGGCAAATGAATGTATTCATTTATCTTTCTTTCCCCCCAAGCCTATCCACAAACTCAATCCACTGTCTGGCTTGAAACTAGACAAAGGGGAAATATTGGAAAGGGGGGCAAGAGAGGCCCATCTTGCACCAGAAATCTTAGCTCCCTTCTTGGGGGCCGTCTGTTCAGTTTCACAACACTTACACGACCAATTTCCAGAATTGAAGTTGCCTGGTGTTTTGATTCTTCCTTTGCTTGTGCATTTGTGCCCTGAAGGTCCCTTCCAAATGGATACTAATTGTGGGGGCTGCACGCTGCTGGCTGCTCCAGTGCCCCCAGGGCCCGGAGGACCTGCTTCTCAAAGCCTTAATTGACAAGGACCTGTCTGTATTTAGGAGCAGCTGGTCCAGAGCGTTGGCACATCAGTGCAATCTTAACGCAGCATCCCTAGCCCCGAGGAGGATGAGGGTAAATGTGGTTAAAATGAAGGAAGATTTATAGTCGGCCCCCTTGGGTAATACGACAGAAGACAGCTCCCAAGATTTTCCCCTACGAGGGGGTTCATTCATCAGCTCCCGGGCCTGGTAACCGAGTAGGAGGCGTGCTCCAGCTATTATTACTAATGGGGGAAGGGAAGAGGCACGCTTAGAACAATTAGGCAGGTGACAATATTCTGCTATAATGCCTCGTCCCCAAAACCAGACCGAGGTTTCCCAGCCTATCACGCTGTCTCCTGTTTCCTTGGGCCTCGGCGCCGGGTGCCTCCGCCTGGGTCTGGCGCTGGGTTAATAGGGGCGCCGCCAGCGGGCCTGGCCGAGAAGGGAGAGGAGAGAGTGCTCTGGCCGCCCTGCCCTGGAACACGAATGCTTTCTGTGGCGGCTCGAGCTCCACGTGGGGGTATTTTAAAGCCCCAAACGGCCCCGTGGCAGGGGCGATTGCGTGGACCAGTTTCTCCTTCCTGCGCCCAGCAGGCGCTCCAGGCTCCCGGCTTCCCAGCTCCCTGTTCCGCGTCGCCTTTCTGAGCGCCTTTCTGAAACCTGCTCGCTCCGTAGATACAGCCATTCAGCGGGTTACAAAGAAGGTTTATTGGTTCACGAGGAACGCGGTTTTGTTGCGATGTGTGGGAAATACTTTGATGTCCGCCCAGTTCGCACGTGTGAACAGGGATAATGGCTTTGGGGATCTTCATTGAAATTTGAAGTTTTAAAGCAGAAATTCCCGAACTTTTGCCTGTTTTTCTCAACTTTTTCTTTTTCTTTTTTTATTCCTTCAGGAACAATGCCAACATTGAAGCCCTCGGTTGGAGTCTGCACAGTTGGAGATCTTTGGTGCCATTTTAGACATCTTTGGATTTCATCAATCAAACTGACTGCAATTTTCCATAAAAACCCTGAATTTGGGTCAGAAAGTGGCCAAAGTAGATAAAGATCATTCCAGCTGTCTTATAAGATGATAAATAGATATCCTTTCAGGCCAACAATGCCAAAGTGCAGTTTTGTGATTCCCTTCCGTGGGCTCTGAATGCAGTGCGTCGAAACGATTTATCCGTGTTTTCCCATGGTTTCTTCGGAGGTGTCTTTACATGCTCGTCAATGCTAGCCTGACCTCTTCCCTGCTCAGTTGCTGGGTGTCTCCCCCATCCCTTGTTGTGAGTGTGTGTGTTTTCCCAAAACACACAAGAAAAGTTTTTGTTTTTCTTTTATTGCTCAAATCAATAGACTGATCTAGAGAATTCTTCTCAAATAGACTGGTTGCAGAAGGCTCTGAGTTGGTATGAAAATTCCATGTGCTCCATGGCTCTTGAAGTGCGTTAGCCCCTGTTTTAGACACTTTGCTGGGATATAAACTGATTTTCCCAACAACAACAACAACAACAACAACAACATCCCCTGGCACTGTGTCCTTATTCTTGGATTTGACAAACGGCCCTTTGTACAGAGTGAATGCAAGGAAACCCTAAAAGAAACAGCAAAAAGAAACCCCCAAAAGGGCGTTTAACTCATTACCTCCAGAGACCTTTCGGGATGATAATCGAGATAATTTCTAAGTGAATAACAACATTTTATATTTCTCCTCTTCATTATTAAAAACTAATCTGTTTATTCAGCATAATTCCATGTCACTTCCTGTTCACTGATCATCTCAGTTCCATTCCTACTTCTTTTCAATCTTCTTGACCTTTCACCTCGAAATGTTTTCATTTTGATAATCTCTTCACTTACCGTTCTAAGTTAACCAGCAATTTAAAAAGTTCTTGAAGAACCAGCAGTGGTTCTTCATGGAGAAGCCATGCTTGCCATTCTTGGCTATTTATGAATTAATTATCTGATGTGTTCTCATGGGCTCCTAGATTCTGTGGGGGCATACACCATTATGCAGCAAATACATTTACATTTCTTGATATAAGAATTTTTCCTATATTCCCCACATGTGCATCATCTCCCTGTTGGGCTTGGCTTTTCTGTACTTGCTAACTAAATCTCAAATGTATGTTACAAAGCTTCTATGGAAGGGAGTGTGGTACAGT
This sequence comes from Macrotus californicus, assembly GCA_007922815.1. Classification (NCBI taxonomy): domain Eukaryota; kingdom Metazoa; phylum Chordata; class Mammalia; order Chiroptera; family Phyllostomidae; genus Macrotus; species Macrotus californicus. The sequence goes on from VMDR010000722.1 coordinate 45,095, forward strand.
GGAAGTTAATTACTGTTATTAACTTACTGGCTTTATTAGTTTTGAATGAAGCACACAGCTATGGCTAGAGTTATTTAAGCACTCTTTATTAGCTAAAAAGAATTAGCAATTTTTGGACACACTCTCATCATGCAAAATTTAAAAGAGCAATTGGAGATTCAGAAAAAAATTTCGCCTCTCATTTGTCTTTAATAAATCTTGCTGTCAAGTAGTAAACATTTTTACTTAACGTATAGCTACCTGAAGGACCTTTTATCTCACTTTTGCCATGCCATTTTATTACTAACTTTACATTTTATGTGGTGAAAAACATATTTATTAAGTGGTATTTTAATCTTAAAAAGTATTTTCTCAAATTTATAAGGACTACTGAAAATAGCAAATTTGTGAAGGAAAAAACCATAATTAACTATCTTGTTTAATATTTTTCCTAATGCCCTGTCATTCTCTTTTGCTCTTAACATACATTTTAGAATACCTGTGGTACCCATGAATATATATTTTAGAATATCTGTGGTACCTATTTAGCAAGGAAGGACAAGGGGATAAGTGCAGTAGAAAAACTAAAAGTTGAGATTTTTCAGTCACTTCCAATGAGAATTTCATACACGCATATCTAAAACTACTATATAAATATAATAGAGAGTAGAATTTTGTCTACTCCTGAAGTCTGCTTTACACAGCCTCTTTCAGGAATCCATCTATCACATCAAAGAGTCACTTATAAAATTTTTATTTTGTGATTTTAATGTGTTCTGCACATACAGTGAAAGCCATTTGAATGCTGTCCTTATTAACGTTTTTCTATTGATTAACAGAAAAATGTCAAGCAGTCATATGTAGTGCACTGTGTTCTATAAAAAAGGTGTAGAGCAGAGGATACACGGTGAAGTATAGGCTTAAGGCTTCAGAAGTTACATCTGGAAACATGTACTTGAATTTATGACCAGGTATAAAGCAATTTGGGCCTTGTCAGCTACTGGTTTTCCTAAGTATCAGAAGTATAGAGTGGAGAGGGAATGTCTGGATCAATTTGACTTCCCATTTTTCAGAAAACTAGGCCCGTGCAGAAAAAATGGTGGTCATGGTGTTTACCTGTGGTACAACTAGGCATGCAGCTGAGCTTTCTCCCTCCCTGCTGTACCTTACTAAATCCGAGACACGCTTCTCCCATGTCCTTTCCCATGTCCATGAAAGAGAAGGAAGGAAGGAAAGGGAAACCCAGAAGGCATTTATATGCAGTTTTTACAAGATCCACCTTCCACTTGCACCTTTAATAAGCTAATGTCTGCACAGGCCAAAGGAAGCACAAGTTCAGTTAAATCAACACTAACTGCCTTGGAGAGCTGGGCAACTGGAGCTCTTCTTTCATGGAAGATTTTTGTTCTTGTGAATTGCCTGGATAGTTCCCTCAGCATTCCCATTTTTGTTTCCCTACTTGCAATAAAATGAAGAAAATGAAAAGTCTTCAAATAGGGAAAAAAAGAAAAAGAAAAGAAAAAGAGGCTGTACCTGTACATACAAAGAAAAAAATACCCCCAGGCGAGTGGAAAAGAAGGTGTTTGGAACCACACTTGTCCAGTTTGCACGCAGACAGGCCTTCCGTTCATTGCATAATTCACCCCTCCCTCACTTCTCCAGATACTACCACCGCATCCTCAGCAATCCACGTGAAATTTCTTTTTTCCCAATACGATATTTTAAACATACCATTTGACAGAGATCTATAATTTGACAATTATCAATTATGCTTTTCAAAATTCTTTTACGCTTATGTTAACATGAACAATAAGGAGGGATAACATTCTTCTTAGTTTCAATAATGATATCCATTAACTTACAGTCATCACCTCCTCTATGAGGGTGATTATTTTGGTAGTTATTATCAAATCTTGTAATATCTGAAGATGATTTGGTTTACTAAGAATTTTTTGGGGGGCGGTGTTTAAAAAGGCAATACAAAGTAAACAATTTAAACCAAATCTATCTCCTCTTCTCATTTAGTTGGGTAATTTAAACACAAGTCATCTAGGTGGGTGTCATGGACTTTCTGAGTGATTTGACCCTCTCATCCCTTCTACCATATATATCATTTAGAAAAATGGTTTGTTAAAATAGTACTTTATCATTTCTTTGCAAGCATGCAATGCAATTTGACTTTAGAACATTTTCAAGTTTTAATAAGGATTTAATAACGTGATTTAGAGGCAGCTAGAGCAAAGTTGTTGAATTTAATAGAGGCTAACATATGGGAAGGGTTTTAAAGAGCCATTCACATCAAAACCCCAAAATGGTTTCAATCAGCAGGTATCCTGATGTTTATTTAATGAAGAAATGTATGAGCAGCTGCTGTCTCCCAATTTGAGATGTAGTTATCTTTCACTGTACTGCAACAAATCAGGAAGAAGAACAGATTTTTAGCTGTAATTTGGGATCATGCCATTAGACAGGCAAGGCTACACCAGTAGATTCATAAACAAGAAAAATGAGGTTAGTGTAAGGAACAAAACCAAATACCATAACAACTCTGGGGATGGACTCTGGAGGTTGTGTTTTCAGATCTATTGCTTAGTTTCTAGGTCACAAAATTATTTTCAAGTTCAGTTGATCCCTAAAGGCCTTTGTGTGGATAAATAAAAATCCAATCTGACACTGATTCTTGACTGACCTCGTGGTATTATTGCAGATGGACACATTGGGCTAATTTTTGTTGCCCAGTGCTTGGTGGGCATCGACAATACCATGTCCCCCTAACCATACCAAGAAAACAAAGTGATAGACCATTGGGCTGTGATATGGCCCAGAGTTTATCCCACAAGCCATCCGGACCACTGCTTGTGGGATAGACATTCTGGAAGCAGGTATATCTAGTTGTGAGTGCATTGTTCACTGTGCTCCTATGTAAAGCAAATTCTCCTAGGGATTTGGGGCTTGTAAATATATTTATTTCTTTAGTCATGCCTGCCTTTTGAACAACTATGGATTGGGGGGGGTGCATATACTGATTGCCGCCTCTCATCATCAACACATAGGGTGGGCCTCTTAAAATGAATAAAGTTGGTATTTGGTGACTTTAATAGTAGACTCCCTACTTCAGGGAGCAACTGAGAACCTTCTTATAACTCCGACTTTGGGGGTAGAGTTAACGACAACCTTACAACTTCCACCTGCTATTTCTCACTAACAGGTCCCAAAGGTGGTGGGGTGAGTCATTTAAGAAGGAGAGCCCCGAGTCTGCTATTACGAGGCCTACTGGGATATACGTTACGGTTAAGTTACAGATCTATTTCTAAGATCCTCACTCAGGGCCAACACCCATGACGAGTTTATTTGGGAAGCTCTTTTAGAATGCAGCTTATTTTGCCTTCGTTTTTGCTTTTCTTTTTCCATTTTTTACAGTTTTGCCGCGATACATATTTGTTCATTTTAAATGTGTCCGTTGGTGACTAAAAGTGAAGTATTTGTCTGATGGAGACTGTCAGAGGCCCTAGATATTGAATGCAAATTCCTAGTGTGGGTCTGAAGAGAAGAGAAAAAGGAGGGAGCTTGAGCTATCATCCAGCAGCCGTGATCTTTAATGACTGAGTACAGGTGAGCACCCGGAGTTTTGATTAATCTGTAATTGATCTGTTACAGAACTGGCAAATGAGTTCGCACGTGGACTGGTTGCTGCAGCCCAACACACAGCAAACACCAGGAAAGTGGCCATTGACTCAGCTGAGAGCAAGGCTCTGAGGCCAGCTGCTTTGAATGGCCCGCCCACTTACCAGCGGTGCCACCTTGGACAGACCACCTTTCAGTTTCCTCATCGGGTTGTTAACGAGGGTGAAATGATTAATACTTGCTGAATGCTTACAGTAAAATAGTGCATCCCACCCGTTACCGTGATGAGACTTCACTCCATCCCTGCGTCACCACGAACCCCTCACAGTCAGTATCCCCTGCTGCCTGGGCTTTGGGAAAGCAGCCTGCACCAGGCCTGAAGGCTGTCCAGCCCCTGACTGCTTCCGGGATCTGCTCACATCTTAACACCTTGACCTTCTTTAGGCCTGGCTGGCCACAGAGCCGCTGAGCTGGAGTTGGAGTCTGACCAGGGGCCAGGCCGGGACGTCGCACCCAGGCGGATGGCAGAGACCCGGAGGGGCCGGGGGAGAGGGGGGGGCGGGGGGGGGGCTGGAAGCGGGCAGGCGCTGGCTGGTGCACTCCGGGTGCATGCTAATGAGGAGCGCGGGCAGCGCCCCGCGCCGCCGGCGCGCTCGCAGCGCAGGAGCCGCGCCCCGGCCGGGGCACGCGGTGCCACTCAGGCCCGCGGGGGGCGCGCAGCTCGCAGCAGCCGAGCGCCCAGGCCTCTCAAAGCCCTTTTCAGCAGCTCTGCGGGCTACTCACCGGAGGAGTCTGGAGCGACATAAAAGCGCATTATGAAAATTATAATATCAGCCACAGAGCATGTCCAGGGAGGCAGCTCTGCACCTTTGAGGCATTGAGCCTGGTTCAGCTGGGCCGAGGGGGGAAATATCCATTTGAATTCGGCCCCTGAATGGGGGCAGCGGCGGCGGCAACTGCAACAGTGCCTCCTTTATCCAATCGGCCACTTCTGCTTGCTCATTCCCGGACCGTTGCACCTTGTCTTTTAATGGCCAAGGGTGTGGAGCGGGAGGGGTACCGGGAGGACAAGGAAGCAGAAGTGGGGGGCCCCCCGATTCACAGCCGGGCTAGGACAAGGAGCGTTGTCATTCGGGTCCCCACGAGAATGATAAATGAGGCTTTCTGGGGCCTGGGGAAATTTCTGTTCTGCTGGGGACCGGAGGATCGGGGGTCAAGGGCTGGGTGCATTTGCCCGAGACTGGAAGGGAGTGGATTTGGGGGTGGGGGGTCGTGCCCTATCTTCTTGTCTGTATGCTAAACCGGAGTAGCCATTATTAGGGTATTTTCCCATTAGAGCTCGGATTCCAGCATCTGGAGTTACGGAGTGGGTGAGGGTGAACACCCCTAGGCTCAAGAATCCGGGCGCAGGCCACCGGTGTCTGGGCAGACACCGCGCACACCTTGGATTCCAGCGAGGGAGCGAACACCTGCAATCTCACCAGGGGCAAAGCCGAGGTCAGAGTGGACCTCGCACGAGGGTCTCCTTCCAGAGTGCAGGTCGCACCACTTTGGCGGGCTAACTCCCAGACAGACTGCATCACACCAGCCTTCCCCGTGGTCCCCTAGGACTCCGTAGGGTCCTGGGGCGGAATTCGCACGCTGGGGCCCCCGAGGCGGGTATGATCTATTATAGCAGATGAGGTGTCCCACCATTCAGATCTCTGTCCATTGTCTTGTTAATCACTTTTCATTATGGGCTGCTCAGGACCGTCATAGAGCTTTTAATATTAATAAGGCCCAATGCGCCAGCCCCCGCATCACGATCCAGAACGACCCAGCGACAGCGCAGGTGTCGCGCGGCAACCTGTTCAGCCAGCCAGGGCTGGAGCGTCCCTGGGTTAGCGAGCTGCGGTGGTGGTGGGGGAGGCAGGTGGAGCAGGGTTCCAAAACAAGACTGGGAAGAAAATATAAAACAAAACAAAACAAAACAGAAAACCCTCGTGTAAACAAAGAGGTTTGTTTGGCTCCAATGCGTGCGCCCCAAAGAGTTGAACTCTAGGGGAAAGCGGAGGTGAGAGCTGGGGGTAGGGACCGAAAGTGTCCACTCGGGCAGGGACGTGCCATTTCCTGTGGTGAAGCTTGCATTGGCTGCTAATAGAGATCTAATTGATGGGTGAAGTCCCATTTCCGCGCGCTCTCCTTTATTGCTTCATCCAGTCTGTTGCAAAATATAACCTTAATCTGATTTAGCAATTCCTCCAGGATTCGGTGCGAGCTTCCAGCCCAGAAAAAAAATCTTTATTAAAAAAGTTAAAGTACAGACTTGGATTCGGTGCGTTGCCTTTTAAAAATCTTGCTCCAGTTCCTGACATTTAGCACTTTCTCTTCTGTGTAATTGTACGTTTTTCTATGATTATTAATACCCACAGTGCTCCGAGATCAGCCCAAGGCGTATTTGTTGCGAAGGCAAATTAGCGCGGCTTCACCCGCAAAGGACCGGGTGTTCATGGGTTGCTCCCTACTCGAGACCAGAATGGTTTAAGGTTTCTTATCTCATCCCTCACCCAGGATTCCCGCAGAGGCCGCCCAGGGACAGCGGGTTTGGGAGCTGAAGCTGGCTGGTGCCTGGTAGTAGCATGCTGGTGGGAGGGGCTAGGGCTGACCTGGTGTTTTCACTCTCCCACCTTCGATTCCCAACAGGGCGTAAAAGTAATAGCGCAAGACCTGTAGGTGCCTGGTTCATAAAGCGTTGGTTAGTTGCAGGAGGTGGTCCAGAACCTATTACTCTGATGGCTTGGGTGGTGCTGTAAGGAGATGAAACTTGGCAACTTGGCTCTTTGTAGTTACCGCTGGATGTTAAGAGGCCTTTCTAAAGTTACAGGCTCTTTCCTCCCTTCCACCTGGCCTGTGCCCTGCCCCCACACCTACTTCTCTCCTATAAGTTAAGTGCATGTCCCCCTTTACTCCTGGTAGGGGAGAAATAATTTCCACAGAAATAATATGGCTATGTTCCTTGTTTATTCCCCCTTTTCCTTCTCATAATAAGCTGGGAAATGCCTTCATGGAAGTACATTTGTATTTAGATACCTGATGCCATATCACAGACAGTGCTACAAAAATACACACAAATAGCACCTCCCTGAACTTCTCTTTACCATGCCAGCAAACTTGTGTAAGAGAAATTATGTTCCTTAAGCCCACCCCTTACCAGTCATATGATCTTGGTTAAATTCAATCTCTTATTCTTGGCTTTTTCCTTGAAAAATGACTGAAAATAAAATCTCTGCTGTAGCCCTACCTCCAAAGGCTGTTTTGAAGTAATGTGTGCATCATCTCCAATGTGTTTATATATCAAAATGAAATTATCATTATGAACACCTGAAAATAGAAATCAGAGTCATTAGAACTTTGGGAAGTTGTGGAATAGAAGCCTCCTTTCCCCAAATATAGAACTAGGTTTTATCTAGGTTCCCTGGGTAGCACTTCATGATTCATTTTACCCCTGACAGCCCTGTAAATTCAGGCCCAGGGTTCCTTCCTGACTTTGGGCCCCGCAGACTTCTTTTTTATAACCATTTGCATCTATCAGCCCTAAAACACTTCACTTTCTGTGAAGCTGTGGGCTCCAATTCCACCAGCAAATAAATGAGTTCCTTAAGAAGAAAGATTGAGGAGTGCATGCTTGTCAGCTTGGGTTGATGATCTAATTTCCCAAGTGCCACTTTAAGAAATCTGGAGCAGTAAAAGAGGTGAAGCCTGAGCATCTGGTGGCCATAGAAGTCATCCTGTATATCCTGTCCCCAACATTTGTGAGGCCTCTTTCCTTCCTGAGATGTGGGGCAGTGAGGAGTGCTGAGGCATTCCCTGGCCCCACTGCCTCTCGGCATCGCCCTTGATGGGTTTAATGAGGCGGAACACCGTGAAGGGGATGTGAACTGGTCCAAATGATTGATGATGCCAGGGGCAAAGCCCAGGCTCCAGATAAAGCCCCATACAGCCCGTGATAAAGGCAGGATAGTGACAGGGCTGGGCTCCTTCAAAAGCTGTGGTCCAAATGCATTGAGAGGAAACAGGGAGGGAAGGTGCTCTGTTGTTACCTAATGGGTTCACGCACTAAGCCACCAGCCACAGAGAGCAGAAGAGGGTTGCAGAGGAAGTGGGGAGGGTAAAAGGCGAGTTTCCCCCTCTCTCTCTCTCTCTCTCTCTCTCACACACACACACACACACACACACACACACACACACACACACATTGAGGGCTGCCTCCCACTCTCTTTTGGCTTAGCAAAGGCCAGATCAGCCAACCCAGATGCCTGGGTACCACGGCATGGGACCAGGACCAGGGCATTCCCTTCCATGGGGCATGGAAAGGGAGAGAGCAAAGGCATCAGGAAGAAGAAAAGTAACTGCTTCGCCGCTTGGCAGGCAGGCCTTAGTGTTAGGGCACCTGCTGGTTCTCTTCTTAGCTATTATAATGTAATTATTAAAATAACAGATTCTGATCATGGAAAGTGAACCACAGAAGGGTGGGGAGTCCCAAATCTATTCACAAATTTCAATGAAAACAAAATCTCTTTTATACTATTTCTCTGTTATAAACAACTGAAATGAAAGCTCCATTGGCTTAGGGTAAAAACAAAACTAATTTTCGATACTTATTACTTTAGAAAGGAATGATATAGTATAGTTCTTACAACAGATAAATTAAGAAGATAACAGTTATTTGGCCAGGAATAATTTTGGAATTAGAGTGCACAGTGACTTGGAGAAGAAGTAGTTGCAAAATAAACATAAATATTTTGATAGACGGTGACACTCTCCATTTAGCTGCTTAGGCTAACTAAGAAATAAAAGGAAAGTAGGAAGAAATGTGACCCTGTTCCCTCCCTGGGCCTCAGGGGCTGGTGAGCAAACACTGTCTTTTTTTCCACAATCCAATGTCAATTCATGCGCACTTACTTGTAGGCATGAAAGGGTTAAGGAATATTTCCATCCATGGAATGGAAGTTTTGGGTTTTAGTAGGAACATAAATTTGACACAGTTGTCCATATATAACTTCTACCCATAAGTTTTGGTCACTTACTAAAACTTGACTCTAAATTCTCTTTTGTGGACACAGCCGTATTTTTTATTACATTCTATGTTTCAAATGCTCTGCGTGATAAAGGCGCTGGTCCCCATGAAGATTCCAGAGCCCTGCAGCTGAGGGGTAAAGGCTGCCCCCACCCTCACCTCCCCTTTCAAAAGAAACTTGCCTGGGCATTAGCTTTCTACCACATCAAATAGCATTTGTATAATAAAGTAATTTATTCTGGCCATTTTTACTATTATACTTATTAAGTGCAGGCTATTCCTACTTCTTTTGTTTGAAGTTAGAAGGCCAGCACCTGAAGTGTGGTTTTCCTGGCTGTTGAACAAGTGTGTACTGTATTCCAAGCAAGTAGAGCTTAATAAAGAAACTGAGTGAGTTACCTTTTAGAAAAGATGGAAAATTATGGTTTAGGACCTTTACATGAAGAATGATATTTAAAAACCCTTATTTCTGATTGTAAAGCAATAGATATTACTCTAAAAGGTTTTTGAACATGTTATTTTGAGCTTCTTTAGAAAATTTTTTTTGTAATATACCCTCGACTATTCTCTTGAAAATCTTCCTCAATTTATTGTATTAAAGCGAATCCTTTTCTTTCTTTCTTGAGCTCCTAAATCTTGTACGCTCACATGAGTATTCTGGGGAAGGAGATGAGACCACGCCTGAAAAAATTTAACCTTGAACTCAAATAGGGCTTTTTGGGATTAGAGGGGAACACTAATCTTTTAAAAACAACATTTCACTGCAGTCAGTGTCATATGTATACGCTGTTTTGGGCCATATCACTGGTCAAATTGGGTTGTAGAATTGACATAATTACCCATATAACTCAGTTGAATAGAGTTGTGGTGAATGTAAACATTTTTCCTAAAAGTCTTTTCACAGTGGCTAGACATTGTAAAGCATGTACCCCTATGCATATTATTGAGAGAAAAAAGAAAGGGATTTAGAGCCCCAATTCTTGAATTAATTCAACTAAATTGATTTTGCTGGTTAAATTATTGCTTAGCTCTCACCATCTCTTTGTCTATAAAGAAAATAAATCCTGAGCTTTTGGGAATGAAAAGTCAGTTGTGCATCTCGGGGTCCCTAATACCAAGGTGAAGTGTCCAGTATTGTCACTCTAAGGCGGGAACAGATGAAGTTTGCTGAAAGTAGGCCTACATTTCCGACTGAAGGTCTTAGGAGCTCCCACAGCTGCGATGGGACCCCTCAGGGCAATGTGTTTCTGGGAATCACTCAGGACAGGCACAGTTAACTTTTTATTCAATTATTTTCTAATTCACGTTGGAAATAGATGCCCCTACCAGCTGGACTTTCATTAGGGGCTACAGAGGAAAAGTGTTTACTGTCATTGTCACAGTTCAAGTTCCTGCTGTTCAGCTGGATTTCAAGAAAAATTGCAAAGCAGGTCTGTGCTGATGAGTGAATCAGCACTTTTGTACCTTAAACATTAGAAAGTGAAATGATTTTAAAATGGGGAGAAGATATAGGAAAATAACCCAGTATTAACTTAAATATATAGGATTATTTGTATTGGAGAATGTTTTGTTGTCATCATAATGAAGACGGTAATGATTAGAAGAATTTCCTGTGAGTTAAAAAAAATAACTTCCACTAGACATTGTAAAATATGTTTCTATTCCCTTTCTTCTCCCACTTTAATTCAAGTTTTGTTTTTTCATTAAAAAAGAAAATAGTTGATAATTACCTCTTCATTTACTTTATTTTAAAGAAGGTCAAGGGAATGAGCCTAAAATTGCATTTAAATTTTGCAGGGGCTGAATTTTTACTTAATTTCCTTTTCATGATCAATGTTATTTTATTAGGTCATCTGAACATCATTACTGAGGTTATGCACATATTTGCATGGCTACTTCTCTGTGCTTAGAATTTTCCAGGGATATTTTCTTTGCTGAGAAGTGCACAGTGAAAAATTCTGCTCTTCCTCTGAAAGCTGGCTGGCTGTGGGATGAAAACGGTGAAACTTTTTATGTGCTTAGTCCTCCCTGGATCTCTAGGGTAATCTGGAACGAAATGGCACAATCCCTCGCTGTAGTGACTGAGATGTCGCATTTGTTCAAGTGCCGAGTAAAATTTGTAAGCACTGGTGTGCCCATAACTGTTTATGTGGCTATAGAGATTCATAAGCAGGAAGTGTTGATGCTTGATGTTTCCACGGCTGTGGTTTTAGTGCGTTTGTCTGATGGGAACGCAAGTGGCTTCTCTTTGTGTGTTTAGTGAGGCTGTAGAGAGTTGCATTCGTGTTCTCTTTATTTTCATTTTTTCCATCTTCTCTGGTAAAAGCAGTTCAGAACAAAGAGACCTCGTGGCCTGAACTCAAACCCAAATTCCCTGGGTCTCTTGGTAAAGCTTTAGGGTCGCCCAGTTGAATGCACCAGCGAGACACACAAGTTTGGCTCTTACAGTCGAGCGTGTTTATCCATATGGTGAGTACCAGGGTTTCTTCCTGGCTTTAAAAATGCACTCTCAGATTCGTTTAGGTAAAAGAGGTTGGTCATTAGCGATGCTGTTCAAAGATCAACTGCTTAACTACATCATTCATTCCAACTTAGGAGCTTAATGTTTACGTGGTTCCCTTTCCTTTGTACATGTAAAATGTGACCTATATTTTCAAATGTCATTCATCTACTTATTGCTTTCGAAAATAGATGTCACTCACAACCTAGCTTTCAAACATTCCAGATACAATTGTGTGAGACTCTTTTTTTATGATATTATCTTCCCGCAGATCTTGATAATAAACATTACTTACCTCCTTTTCTCCATAAACCATGTTCTCAGTATATCCAACACTATCAATGAGAAACACTTTCTTTATATGTTCTCAGTCTTTTCTGTGATTTTCATTATCTAGTCTGGTTTGGGAACGTGCCTTTAAAAAATTTAAACAGTTATTTAAGGGAAAAAAAAGGGCCCACTGGAAGTGAATGAAATGCATAACAAAGATTAGCTGGGAAGTGTTCAATGTGCCTTGTTTGCCTTGCTTTCTTCAGAAGCCACTCCTGTCAGTGGTCAGTTATAATAAAGGAAGAACAAAGTTCCTTGATGTGAACTGAAGAAAAAAAAAGCTGCCTGCAGTTCCTTTCAATTGCTCCGTTGCCCAGGCAGGCCGGCCTCCAGCCAGAAGCCAGCAGGCAGAATTTAACAGCCACGCTTCCAAATGTTAGTAGCAGCTATCAATGCATCCATAACTCTGAGCCCTCTAGATATGGGGTCATCTTTCAATACTACCCCACTGTCATATACAACATTTGTCTTGTCCCACATTCAACTGATTGTGTCAAACTATGAAGTGACTATATAATACACATACACAATAGCACAATGAAGGCAATAATCTCCAACCCAGTTTCTTTATTTATTTGAGTGCTATTACAAAGTTTCCTGCAGTAAGGAGAAGCTGGGGAGGCTGTGACAGGGCCCAGCCCCGCAGTGAATCTCGGGGGGGAGTCAAAGCCCCGAGGTCTGAAGCATGGCCTGTGATTCCTTTGCTATCACGCGAGAATCCAGCTTTTCCCTTACTTCAGTAACCAACTTGGTTTTCCTAAGCTCTTACATATTTTCTAAATATAGAACTACTTATGTGCAGTCTCTTTTCTTCTTTACCTTAAGAAGTGTATCATGTTATAATATTGATGTAGTATGGCTAGAAAAATAATAGGTTATATAAACAGCCATTTACTCGCCTGGATTTTTAAGGACCACTGAACTTGGACCAAAATGTATCCCACATGCAAAAGCACATCATAGTTGGTTGTGTTTTATTCATGTCTAAAAGCCTTTAAGAAATAAAAGTGTTGGCTTTGGAGAATGATTGCATTTTTCTTTTGAATCTACACCTGCCATAAGGAGTGAAGCGTCATGTTGCTAGAAAACATTTAATTATTTAGTCCCTGGAAAGGGTGACGAGGCATTTAGATACAAGTCTAAATGACTGAATAAAATAATATTGAGAAGTACTGAACTCATTTAGAAATACTACATAAAGCAGAGATTAGTAGCTAAACAACAGTGACATTTGAAAAGCTGTGATACCAATACTCTTCTGATTAGGGTTTGTGTGCAGCTAGTTAATTTCTTAGTCAATTATTTCATTTTGCAATTATACTGAAGTGTTTCTGAGCACTAGAGCCCGCTTTTGCCATGGCGACATTATGAGGAAAATGACAAAGAAAGGCATAAATTTCAGGAGAACAGTGTTCTTTTCAGCAATCAGAAGAAATGCTCTGTTCAAGAATATAGGCCAGTATATGATTAATATGAAAATGACCACCAAAAACCAAATGGCAAGGGGAGGGAGGAGAGGATCTTGACCCAGGTGTAACAGATAATTTGTAATTCTCATACATCACAGAGCAGAGACAGAATCACTAAAAGCAGAGTCAGTCCCCTTCGGAGTTTGTCCAAAAAGAAAAGGAATCTTGTAAATATCTCCGCAAAAGTCAGATCTCTTTCAACAGTCAAACAATGCTCTTTGAAACACAGCTGCAAAGTGCGTGGGGTTTTCAGCCGCACTGTAATATTTTTATAGCCCTGCAGTCACCATCTATTCCATATACACAAACATCCACGTACCCAGAAAATAATTGTGGATAATTCAATGTTCAGATTCGATAATGGATGCTCAAATAAATATGAGAATTCCAAGCAAATTTGTGCAAATGAAAAAAGATTTCCTCTGACATAATGGCATGGTGCAAGGCTGTGTGTAATGAGCTGTAATTTGTCTGGAAGAGCATTTTAAAGGGGTTGAGCCAGCCACTGGAAGGCCAGCAGCCGCTCCAAGTCCTGCCGCAGCGAGCCGGCCTGCCTCGTCTCAGAGGAAATTACACCACAAGCAGGCCAAATTTCTGACAACTTCCATAAATTATTTCAGATTTTCATATTTCAAATTTCATCTGCATTCATCATGTGAGTTTGACTGGGGAAAAATATCTAGGAGGAGCCCTGCTAGCATTCAATGCAGCAGTCCCAGGAGCCTGCCCTGGGACTGGATAATTTAATTTCGTTTTGATTAGATTATTCTTGCTGCAGTCTACTGCCAATCTGAAGTATTGTGCCTTCTCTTCTACTTAACCTTCCTGCCCCATGCCTGCTCCAGCCTGCATGCAGCTCTCTGGATTGCAGAATATATTTGAACAATCAAAGTTAGGAGTTATTATTTTGCTTTCCATTGTCCATCCTTATAAAAGCACACATCTTTCACTGGGCTCCCTCTTCCCAGAAATCGGATTACTTCTTTTTTTTAGTTTGTAATATTGTTTACCATTTTCAGTGGAAAGTGCCCTGTAATTTAGGTGGAAAATCTAAAATCATTACTAAATCTCAGGATGATGCAATAGGACCCTAAATGAGGATCATCTTTAAAACAACTATAATCATCACTAGGCGATACACAAGAGACTGAAAACAGGTAAATAATGAATACACCCATCCATTAAACTAAAAATCTATTGTAAACCAAAGCTATTTTTCAACCCTTTACCTAATGGTCAATGAAGAAAACCCTCTGTAATCGGTCTTCCAAGGCAGGACATTAGAGATTCAGAATACAGACTCTTGTAAACATGCAAAAGCATAAACATGATTAACTTATGAAAAATACTGGCACAATAGCAAAATAATCTGGGAAACACTCTCAGTAAGGTTTTTAAATATTCTCAAATTAAATTTGAATACACGAAATGGCGATTAACAGGAAATATGGATCATGGGTACCTTGAAAGGCATAATCACAATTTTTTCCCTATTTTTAGAGCAGGACTATATTTGTGTGAGAGTCAGTGACCGAGAAACACCAAAAATGTTTGTCACTCACTAAGTTAGAGGCAGGATTATTAGAAACGTAGATAAACAAACAAAGCGAATGTTGCTCTTTAAGTAATATCTATCACTTCCTCCTTATTGAGTTATTTCTTTAAACAATATAAGTTTTTTTGATGCTATGTGACTGAACTGAGGACTTTAGGTTCTTTATTGTTCTCCATTTTGATGAAAAAAATTGAATTGGGGTCTGTTATATTGAATTTTGTTCAGTAAATATACTGAAATCATATTTTTGTTAGAAACTATCAATAAATCCAGTATAAGAAAAGTAATAAGATACAAATATGAACAGGACCTTTGCAAAGGAAATATTACAAAGAGAGCACACTCAGAAAATATATTAGGGAATGTGTTTTTTCCCTCATGCTAGGAGAGAATGCAGAAAGGACGACATGAAACCGTGTTATTTTTAATACAGTTTCCGTGCTTGAAATAAAAACAATTCTAACCACTCTATCACCTAGTTCAATAAATTCATTTTTCCAGCATTGCAGTTAAAAAAATACATTAGGAACAAACCTAACTCCTTTTTCTACAACAAGACACTTACTAAAAAGACATTATACTAGAGGAATAATTTGACTTCCCAGGTTATGAAGATTCTGAACTCTTTGCTGTCCATATTCTAAGAGAGGGTATATGACAGTCTCAGTTCTTCCTTAAAATCCATTTCAATAGCGTGTGTGGCTAAATCATCGATAGTCGGAACTCCATTGTAGGCTACCAATAATATCTTAGGAGAAAAGGGACAAGGACTTTAGAAAATCTAACTTATTATGGATATATCTTTTGACGCAATAGATGGGGCAATCGATTCCCTCTAGTTTTGGAAATGTTAGGGGTCAAGAGAAAAAAATTAAACACGTTGAATATTATTTTTTCCCACTTGTTTAATTGAATTAACACCGTGGGTAAGGAATGACACTTCATTTTGTGAAGTCGTAATTTGCTTAGTCACCCTTTGCTCTCACATATGAAGTCAGACACCGGATATTGGTCACTTGGGGTGCTAGAAGCTTCCATGGTGTCTTCACTGTTAAATGTCATCATGGAAACAAGCACCCGAAACGCAGAACACTTGAATGACATTTTCCACTAGTTAGACCTTGGAATTGTTATGTAGCCACTTGGCTACTAGCGACAATTGTTAAATAACTTTCCAATAAAGAAAGTGTGAAAAAAAATGTAATTCAGCATCTGCAGCTTGTCTTAAGGTTCTAAAACTGGTTCTAATAAAATTAAATGTGTGTTCTTTTAAAGTCCTATCTCATCACTCTCTTGGAAATCTTTGTGACTTAACGTTGGAGCCACTGTGCTGTTTGGCAAGGAGGACTGGCAATTAAGCTTTTTGTACCCAGTATTCAAATTTGAGAATGTCACTTTATTACTTTGATTTTTAATTATGGACAATGTCAGCAGAAAGACTTCCACTGAGTGCAGTAAAAGAAAAAAACCCTTCTTTCCTGGAAATGGCAGTCAATGAAGTGAAAAGCAGCATTCCTAGAAATGTATAATTTATGACTGAAGCAAGAGGCTCCTGTGGGCTATCACAGAGGTAGTTTTAAACAAGGATGGAGACTTGGGGGAGTATTCACATGGCTGGGTGCCTTTGGCAGTAGTTTTGGCTTCTGATGCTGGAGTGTAGCCTAATCACTTCAAACTTTGTAAGCTGAGCTTTGGAAGAAATGCAATTAATTATATGTCTACACTGTAGAAGGACTAACATCTTTTTAATAGGGCAAGAATTTTGTTGCCGTTAAGAAGAAAAATTAAAGCCTTGTTGTGATAGACCATTTTTTTTAAGGTGGAAGCATTGTAGCTTTCAGTTAAAAACTTTAACCTCCTGCTCCCATAATTTAGAGGCTCCTACATTGCCTGCATTGCATAACTACATTGCATATTATGTAGAATACCTCAGAGCTGTGCTCTTGGGGGTCATTTTCATAAAACTCAGTGGGAATAGTGCCCCCTAGTGTTGCGAGCACTGGGAAAGTCAATGTTGAATGGTCTCTGTTGTGTTTCTTTTCTGCCGAGAAGACAGAAATGGGAAGAGAGAAAAGAACCACAGGGTTTCATTTTTATCCCCTCAACAGCAGTCCCGAACTTTCTTTCCCTTTTATGTAGACTTTTCCAAACCACTAGAGAGAAGTCCTTATTACCAGCCTGGATGTGCCTAAATGAGGGAGAATGGGAGCCTAGCCTGGCTGCAGGTTGAAGTCGGCTCTCCTGTTGACCTTTCTCATGTAGTCAGAGAATCCAAGGTTGCTGTCAGATGGGCATCTCTTCCGGTGTCTGCTGGCATTAGAGATGAGACCCAGAAGCCAAAATGGACCCACGTGTATCCTCTCAAGATGACTCCTTTCGAGTCAAACAGAGGCTTTCTTATCCTCAGACAGACATAGTCAGTCCAGAAAAACCTGATTCCTCTCATGGGGGCTTGGATTACTGGTAGAATTAGTTCATTATTTGAAAAGATTACTACCTAAGGAAATGTGACATCTGGCTTAAAACCCAGGTCCATTATGTTTAAATACCTGGCTGGAAAAAGGGGACATAGGACAAAAGAAGATACAGGAGGCAGACCAGAAGGACCAACCTTCCCGGGTTTCACTCTCCTCATCTATAAAATGGCGTGACTGGATTGGATTGTGTCTTCAGTTATGAAAAGTGTTGAAAGTAATTGGAAATTAATAATAGTCGATATAGAAGTTTGTGAATTTTAACTGCATCTGAAAAAATAAATTAGAATGATTTTGCATTCATGTACTCCCAATTAAGCTTTCTTGAGTGGGGGAGAGATCATGGCAAATCAGAGTCAATGCCCTGGGAATTGAGAGTGTCACCCGTTAAGAATGTGGTGGTGTGCACAGAGCTGATAACTGCTGAGCCAGCATGTCTACAGGGCACCTTCTGAGCGGCAATCAGTGGGCGTGGGTCAGTTCCTGGGTATACCTGCAGGTTAGGTAAGTTCATCTTCGGTATTTCCCTGCTCTTTACCTTTTTGGCATTTCATTTGCCCTTTCCACATGTATGTATGTGTGGTATTTCTTCTGTTTCCACCCTCAGCCCTCACCTTGCCCTTGCCTTTTTCCTTCCTCAGAATGAAATTGACTTGCTCCGTGTGGTTACTCCAACCCAGTTTTATAAGGTGTCGTTCATATAACCATGGCAGTGCTCAACATTAATTCGGGTGATACCTGCATGAATATTTGTAATTGTTAACTATTCATTTTAAATTGGAAACACAATTTGTACAACACAATTGTGATTCTGGGATATCATTGCTTAGGGCTGGGCTAAGGTAGGAATATGCATCTTCTCAATATAAGTCAATTTAAATAAAATTCTGAGTATCTAATAGTATAATGATACACTGATATGGAAGAAATCATGAAGGTGATACATCAAAGACTGAAATTGGGAAATTTTGGATAGATTAATTTTTGCTAAAGAAATAGAAAATCATTTAGTGAGCTTTCTTCCCACTCCATGTAACAGAAAATCATGAAATAACAGTGGCCTTAAGTGATAGAAATGGAAATTCTTTGCTATGAGAACTCCAATGATATTATGGATTTTCTGTTTGTTTTGGGGTGAAAATTCCAACATTGCTGTCTAGAGCTTCTGCTAGTTCTTGTTCATGGTGTCTTGGTTACTTGTGTGTTCTGTGATTTTTTATTTTTTATTTTTATTTTTTACCATGAGCTCTTACTCCTTATGCAATTCTATGGGAATTTCTTTGAGGTCTGGTTTGAAGAATGATTTACCCCCCCCCCTTTTTTTTTCTTTTTCTAGGTTCCCTATTCAGTAAGAACTACTTTTTTCTATTTTAACAAGATTTGGGGAATTGAGAAGATGTTTGGAAGAATAAAATTTTAAAACCATTTTTGCAATTGCAGTTGACATTCGATATTTTTTTATATTAGTTTCAGGTACATGCATAGTGGTTAGACGTTTATATAATTTACAAAGTGATCCTTCCAAGCATTCTCGAACCCACTTGGCACATTAAGAACTACTTTAAATTCCAGGCTTGAGGTTTTTCAGAGCTCTAAGGTATTATGAATTTGGGCTACAAACCTTTGTGAAGGCCAGCTTTTGATCATGAATTATCAGGAGAGATTTCTCTCTACCCTCCTCCACTCAGTACCAAGGTCCAAAAAAGGCAGTTTTTTTGCTGTCCTTTTAGAAAATAAGTTTATTTGGACCAGTCTCACTTGGGCACTTTGTCTCTCACCCCCTGTGTCCCTTCAGGCCATGGGGTTTCCCAGCTTTGAATCATGTGGGATCAACAAACATTCGTGGTGGAGCCTGACTCAGGGTCCTAAGTACCTTCCTGGATTTCTGCTTTATTAATTAATTTTGAGCCTCTGAACACTCCACACCTATTTGTCTAACTTATTGATACATTAAAAATTTATAAAATACTTTGTAAAAGAACTTCTATATATGGTTGGGGGAATGTAAATCGGTGCGCCCACTCCAGAAAACTGTTGGCAGTATGTACTAAGGCTAAACCTGTGCACATCTTATGTATGACCTAATAATTGTATTCTTAGCTATATAACTAACAGAAAAACTCTACCAATCCTTCCAAAGATATTTATAGAATGTTCATAGCAACCTGTTCACAATGGCCTTAAAACTAGGGACTACACAAATCCTGACCACCAGGAGAATGGTAAGAGATATTGTGGCATATTTATACTACCATTCAGAGGTTGAGAATGAGCAAACTACAATTGAATGCAATAATATGAATATATCTCACAAGCATAGCTAAAGAATCCAGACACAAAAGAGAACATCCTCTGTCATTTCATTTATATAAAATTCAAAACCAGCAAACTAGTTTATACCGTTAGAAGTGACGCCGGTGATTGCTCTTGGAAGATTAATAACAGGAAGTGCAAGAGAGGCATCTGTGATGCTGACAGTGTATTTCTTATTCTGGGCACTGGTTACACAGGTCTGTGCAGCTTGTGAAAAAATTCGTTAAGCTGGACACCTGAGATAGCTGCACTTTGTGAGCAGAGGTACTTTTCTAAGAAGGAAAAATAGTTTACGCATCATTTTGAATTTTGTTTAGTGAAAACAATGGTCAGAGTAAGTGCTTGCCATCCTGAAGGTCATGAAAGAACTTACTGTTTTTTGTTTGGCTTCCCCTTGTATCCTCAGCATCTAGCACAGCACCTGGTCCATAGTAAGTGCTCAATAAGTGTTGGTAGAAGCTGTACATTGGAATTTATTTTTTTTTAAACACGCAATTACCAGTTTTCCAGGTTTTCTCATTAAAAGAAAAAAGAACAGCCAACAACTGGTCTGTACTTTGGAAATACAATTGCCTTACTCTAAAAAACATGGACTGAACAGATTATACTACTTTATTTACTCTGGGAGTTATGAGATAAGTGAGGGAGGCTCAAAGTGTTTCTCAACTTAAAAGAGAATGGGCCCTGGCTGGATGGCTCAGCTGGTTAGAGCATCCTCCTGATATGTCAAAGTTGCAGGCTCAATCCCTGGTTAGGGCACATACAAAAATAAATCAATGAATGCATAAATAAGTGGAACAACAAATTGATGTTTTTCTCTGCCAAATTAAAAAAAATATTTAAAGGAGAACAGATGTTCCTAGGATTTGGGTATAGGTGAACGGAATTCTGAAGTTCTTTTTATTTTAGATATTTTGCCCTTTGAGATGTCAATTCCTTGAACAAAGAATAAAAGTAATTTCCCTAATGGGAAGAAAAGGGAAAAAAATCTTTAGAAAAGTTCAAATTATATTTAGACATGCAGGACATTTTACTTGAGGAAATTAAACTTATCAGAAAAATGTTACTGCTCTGCAGGGAAACCTCAGTAAGCAGCTGCGGGGGCCCCCCACCAACCCTCCCATCCTCTCTGTCTCCAGTTTTCACATTTGCAGACCTAGGATCAAGAGCTAGGTTTCTTCCAAAACTAAAATTCTATAACTGTGCAAATTATACCTAACTGTAGGAGAAATTGGCTTGAGTTACTTTAAATATATGAATTACAAATCACTAAAAAGGAAAGGTAGTTTGTCGACTTTAAAGTAACACCATACAATTTTATTTACGATAAATTTCAGGTTGCTCATTAGAGGCCTTTTAAAGGGGCTTGACCAAGGATTAAAGAGGATTCGACATTAGAATATTCATTGTTCGAATTTTCCTCTGTGTTTTGGCTAGTGTCACTGTGGCAGAGACAGACCAGCAGAGACAGCCTGCTTTCCCTTCTTCCCGGACACAGAGCTAGACACCGTTCCCTCTCCTTCACAGCGACGCGTGGTCACATGTGTTTGGCTGATGGAGCACTGGCAGATGTGATACCACTTCCAGGCCTGGCCCTGGACACCTCACACCAGCATCATCCAGGTTTTCCCTTTGGCTGCAGCATCATAACCTGGGAAGCCTCATGTATTATAGGAAACAGCAAGGCTACAAGGTAAAGGGATTTTGGCCCTGAGTTATCACTTATTGATCAGTTATCCTGCTGATCAATCAGGAATCCTGTTTTAATCTTTCCATGAACAGGAAGTAAATATCTGTCGAATCTAATCGATTATATGGCTTGAGTTTGCAACTATTAGTATCCATTTAACTAAACAGACGCCCACAGAGTGTCTGACCAAGAGATACTGCAGTTTGAAGAGAATACTGATTCTCAGTTTGTGAAACTTCATTGAGCTGTACATTTAAGGTGCCAGTATTCCCTGAATGTCCATTATACTTTTTCCAAAAAGGGCAAATATGTAACTTAAATGTCTGACTTTTGCAAGCAAGGCAAATATTTAGAAAGTAGCAGAGCAGACATTTCTCCCACTCATAGTATTTCTATTAAGAACAGGTTTGCTCACAAGGTAAGTGTTGCCCTCCGGATAGTCTCTAGGACTGGACCTAGCATGACGACATTGGCCTGAGGAAGGCAGCGGGGTCTGGTGGCAATGGCAGAGACTTTGGATTCAGTGAGGCTGAGTTCCAGTCCTGGTTTTAGCACCCCATGCCTCAATTTTCTGGTCTGTAAAATGGAACTAATGATAGGCACCTAATTAGATTGCTCACAGTAAAACATATTGGCTAAAAGCATGAAGTTGGGGGTAGGCTGCCTCGCGTCGAATCCTGGCACCGCAGTGTACGGCTTAGGGGAATGCTCGAATTCTCTGCTCAGTGTCTGCATCTGGAAGATGGGGATAATAGTATGGAGCTTGGAGAGTTAATGTGAGCATGAAATGAGCTAATACAGACAAAGTGCTTAGAACAGGGCCTGCCGCAAAGATTATGTAAATGCTCAACTGTTTATTCTCATTGCTGCACGGACTAACTCGAATGTGAACAAAAATTTCCTCACAGTGTAGACACTCATTAAATGGTAATAATGCATTATTCAAAGACATAGTTGGCAATACTTGTCTGTACATAAAAATGACAGAATCATAGTCTCACACTTCCCACGTTGCACAATCCCTATCAGCCAGAGATTTCATTTTAACCCGTTTCAGTTTATCCAATATGTGCTGGTCCGATGTGAAATAATTTGATTCCACGACTTAACACGTTACATTGAGAGAAAATATGGCATAGAGAAAGCAATCCGTCTTACCCAAGACCAATGTTTAAGGGCTTGAAAAAGATTCGAGGGCGCGTGTGTCATGTTCCCTGCTCCTGTTTAGCTGCTCACCTAATCCTGTGCACTGAAGTCTTACAGTTAAGGCCAGACATGCTTCCCCCTGAGCTGGGACTGTTGATAGAATCATCCTCCAGGAAGAATAGATTATCCTTTTTGATTATGTCCTTTGTTAGTAAAACATTTTTAAGCATGCTCTCTCCAAATAAGTACACACATATTTGCTTGTAAATGGTCTACATTTAGTATTCATATAGCATAGAAGTATACATAATTACATACTATACACTACTACTCTTATCTAGTATTAAATAATAACACATACATGAAGTTAAAAATTTAGCATGATGATAAGGGAAATTACTTATAGTTTAAAGTATAGCCCTAAGTCTGATGGCCTTAATTTTATCATCTGCCAAGACCTCAAGGCTCAGTAAGCACTGGGGGTGAGGCTACTGTTAACGTGCATGTCACCCATATGTTAAACAGGACAACTTATTGGTAATTTCAAAATTGTTTAGCTGACTTATGTCAGATCTGATGAGGTCACCTTTTCTTTTGCAGGCTCCTATTGCAGCTGATGAAGAGTCTTTGTGGGGGTGGAGCATAAATTCTGCTGTTGTCAAATTGTGCTTACTTCGTTATGACCATCTTTAGGGTGTGGTTTCTTCTTTTAAGTGACATTTCTACCTTTCTGGTGAGTTAATACTGGAACAAACACTAGAATCCCTGACAGAGGGACTGAAGGCAGACAGCAAGGTCACTCCCTGTTTTACATGTTACCTAAGTTTCTGACTTTTAAAGCTAAAAATGTCAACACAAGTGAAGTTCTAATGTTTTCTTCCTGTACAGACAAAGGACCCCACAGGGCCCTCACGTCCCTCTGGTCAGCATGTGGTATAAGATGACCTGTTTCTTTCTCCTGCAACTTTCTGGCTGGGGAGGTAGTTGAATATTTTCCTTTCGTGCCAGAGAATAGTCTTATTCCACCTCTGGCAGATCTGAAGGAGATCTCTTTCCTAGTGGGAAAGAGAATTTTACATTCTGTAACAGTAATGTTTTTCACAGAGACCCTAGCAATGGAATAAGAGGAAGCTGAGCCACAAGTTTAAAGCCCAACCCTGGGAGGCAGCTGAGTGTGGTGGTGAAGAGCCTGGCCTCGGGCATCAGGCTTCATCCATGTCCTGCCTCTACTGCTTATGAATTGTGTGAATTTGAGGTGAGTTCATCAACTGGAACCTCAATTTTGTCACCTGAGAAAACTGATGACACCGAATGCATCAGGGTATATATTGGATTGCAGGGGGGTGGGTGGAGAAAGAGAGAGAGCTTAACGTACAGTGGCTTCAAAAGATTCAATTTTATTTCTTTTCCATGTAAAAGTTCATGTGCACTGGGCTCTCATCTCATCTCATGATTCACTGGTTGTTCAGTGACTGCCATTATGTCTGATTCCAGCAGAAGGAAGGGGGTGGGAAGGAAGAGGGAAGGCACAGTACTTTTCTTTGAAGGGCATGACTTGGAAGTTGTTTAAATTCCACTGGCTAGACTTTAGTCACATGGCCACAGCCAGCTGCGAAGGAGCATGGGAATGAAGGATTTGCTGGTAACTGTGTGCTGGCTCCAGCCTTCTACCCCTAAAGGAAGACAGGGAAAGTGATTATGGGGTACAGCTAGCTGTCCCTGGAGCACCAGCCTCTCAGACTAGCTGTGGGCATTACAGTACATTGTTTAGCACAGAACCGGGCCCATGGCTAAACAGCAAACCCACAATAATTATCATTATTATTACTATTAGTCTCTGAGTCTTTTGTTTTCTCTTAAGCAAAATAAATATTGATTATTTCATTCTGTAAACAGTGAGTACTAATTTTTAAAAATTTTTATTTATTTGTTTTCAGAGAGAGAGGAAGGGAGGGAGAAAGAGAGGAGAGGAACATCACTGAGTGAGAGAGACATTGATTAGTTGCCTCTCGTGCCCCCCCAACTGGGGACCTGGCCCAAAACCCAGGTGTGGGCCCTGCAGGGAATTGAGCCAGCCACCTTTCAGTTCATTGGCCAGCGCTCAATCCACTGAGCCACACCAGCCAGGGCAGATTTACTCTTTTAGCAACGTTCAAGTACATTATACAATATCATTAGCTATAATCACTATGCTATACCTTAGATCCCCAAACTTGTTAATCTTTTTAAAAGATTTTATTTATTTATTTTTAGAGAGAAGGGAAGGGAGGGAGAAAGAGAAAGAGAGAGAGAGAAACATCAGTGTGTGGTTGCCTCTCACGTGTCCCCTACTGGGGATCTGGCCTGCAACCTAGGCATGTGCCCTGACTGGGAATCGAACCAGCGACACTTTGGTTCGCAGGCCCACGCTCAATCCACTGAGCTACACCAGCCAGGCAAACTTGTTAATCTTATAACGGGAAGTATGTATCCTTTGACCAATATGTCTCCATTTCTAACCTTCCCCACCCCTCGTTACTACCATTCTACTCTGTTTCTCTGAGGACTTTTTTAGATTCCACATATATGTGATATCATATGTTATTTGTCTCTCTCTGTCTGACTTCCTTCACTTAACATAATGTCCTCAGGGTTCATCCAAATTATTGCAAATGACAGGATTTTCTTCTTTCTCATGGCTGAATAATATGTGTGTGTGTGTGTGTATATATCTATATCTATATCTGTCTATATCTATATCTATATCTCTACATATCTACATATCTATCTATCTATCTATATATCTATATCTTCTCCATTCATTCATCCATTGACAAACACTTAGGCGATTTCCATATCTTGGCTATTGTGATAATGCTGCAATGAACCTGGGAGTGAAGCTAGCTCTGTGAGATTGGAGCCTCTATGGCACATCCCTTCACATTCCATTGACCAGGTCATATGGCCCAGCCCAAAGTCAATGGCATGAAGAAGTATTTTCCATCTTACATGGAAGCATTGCAAGAGCAGAAAAGGAACACTTGGGAATAATTGTGAACAAATATTATAGTCTACAACACCTGAGTTTGAATTCTCAACCAGCTCTGTGATTAAGGGCAAGGCACTTAGCCTTCTTGAGCCTACTTATAAATAGGGATAAGACATAAAGTCCCTAAGATTGTATTCATTAAATGAGATAATCCCTATAAAGCAGAGTTTCCCAATGGCATGCCACAAATGGATTACATGTGTATTATGATACTGTGTTTTTT
The DNA here is from genome assembly GCA_007922815.1 of Macrotus californicus. Classification (NCBI taxonomy): domain Eukaryota; kingdom Metazoa; phylum Chordata; class Mammalia; order Chiroptera; family Phyllostomidae; genus Macrotus; species Macrotus californicus. The sequence goes on from VMDR010000722.1 coordinate 70,482, forward strand.
TAATTTTTAAAAAATATTTTATTTATTTTTAGACAGAAGGAAAGGAAGGGAGAAAGAGAGGGAGAGAAACATCAATGTGTGGTTGCCTCTTACGCGCCCTCTACTGGGGACCTAGCCTGCAACCCAGGCATGTGCCCTGACTAAGAATTTAACTGGTGACCCTTCGGTTCGCAGGCTGGCTCTCAATCCACTGAGCCACACCAGCCAGGGCTTGATATTGTGGTTTTTAGACCAGTTGTGTGAGGCTCAGGGCTTCTAGATCCTCAGCCAGCAGTCTCCTGCTTCAAGCAGCCTTGCCTTCACACTGCTACACAAACAAAATCATTTTCTGTGTGCCATAATATGAAAAATGGTAGGAAGCATGGGAAAGGAAAGCACCTAGATGGTGCCTGGCCCTTGGTAAGCTTTAAAACCAGAAGGAGCTGTCATGACTGATAGACAGAGAGGGACTGAGGAAGCAGTTTTGATGGCAATGAAGGATCAATGGGAATCACTGACAGAGGAGAATATTCCCCCACAGCAGCGTCAAGAAAAGTCCTCTTGCTGCTTTGCTGCTTTTCCTCTCTGTGACCCCGATAGGAGTCATGACCTGCCCCGCCGCTCCCCAGCAATTTGAGAAATCCTGGGAAGGAGGATGTGGAGGACAATGTCCAGAGCCCGTGCTTTGTATGACCAGAGTTGAAAGTTGAATCTAAAAATATGTCTTACTATAGAACTCCAATTGTGGCTGTTTCTATAGTCATTTCAGAGCTTATTACAAATCTACCCCAAAAGAAATTCCTGGAATCGTGCTTGTCTGGGAGTGCTGGAAAGACACAGCACCATTCTTGGACTGGCGTGTGATCACGGCTGACATGCCCTGGTCTGAAACTGCAGCTTCTCGCTGCCTGTGCATAGGCTGAGAGTGTGAAGCTAACACCCTGGGTCTCTCCTGATGGGAATCTATCTCAGCTGCTGAAATGGTCTCCTCTCATAGATGAGGATTCTCAGTGCAGACCCAACACGGAGGGCAACTCCCTAAGTCATTTCAAAGTGTTCCTACCCCTTAGGCTAGTTACACTGCTAGAGGAAGCATGTCTTCATTGCTTACCAATAGTTTCCTATTATTTTTCTCTTATGTCTCCCCACCACCCAGCACAGATATAGCCAGGGTCTAGTGTCCTAAAACAAATAGAGCAATGGAGAAGATTAACATCAAGAACTGAAGTTTGTGAACTAGAAAAGTTGGATCCAATTTTCATGTTATTTCTGAAACTCAGCCGTAACACATAAAGTGATTTCCAAAGCATGACCATCAGTTTGCTTGAGAAAGATTTAACCTTCTCTTACTCATTACTTCAACAGACATTTATTGAGAGAAAGCCTTTATGTGTGAGATGCTGGAGATACAACAGTAAGTAAGGCATAGTCTCTGGTCTTAAGGAGCTTACAAAGTGGGAACGGAGCGTAACTAAAGTATACATTACTCTGAAATTTCACATCTTATACTAAATAGAAAAAAGGCCATAAAATTCTCTGGTAATTGGACAGTACTTTAGATACACATTTCAAGCGTTGCTAACCAAGTAAATCCCTGTCTCCAAACTCATGAGTCATAATGCGTGTCTCCTAGAATCTTTCTGGGGAGGAAGAAAACGCTTGGTCAGCAGTGCTGTGGAGGGGACAGGAGAGTGGACGTTCTCCTGCGCCGCTGATGGTGCTGATAGGGACCGACGCTGGTTGGGGCTTTCAGGAATGGCAGTCTGGCAATATGTAAATGCTTTACAACGAGAGATTCTTTAAACAAATGGCGGAACGGTCCTAGAAGGGAATACTATGTCAACCATGAACATGGTGCTCTAGACAAATAATGAGCTGGAATATGCTGTTGAGTGAGGAAAAGACCAAACAGTAGATACAGTGTGATCCCAGGGGTGTGTGTGTGTGTGTGTCATTTGGGGAGTGCTTTTCAGCATTTTTGGAATTTTCTACAAAGAACATGTATTACTATCATAATCAGAGATGGCGGGGAAGGGTTTGCGATTGTCGTTTGCTTTGTTTTTTAAGAAACAACAACAACAAAATAGTCTGGATCAGGTCATCCCAACCCCAAGGGAAAAAAAAGGATTCCAAGTAAAAACAATTTACATCATGTGACAGAATTAAGGACATAAGATCGAGTAGCAGGTGGGATTTCTTATTGATGTAGAATTTTCCAACTAGGCCTATTGAAGAGGCAGCTTCAAATTTTATTTTGTGCACACAATAAAAAATAGTGTAAGTATTAGCACACTCGCAGGGAGACAATGGGCTCAACTACCTTAGACAAATTTTGCCCTCTTTGACAGTTTTTTAAAGTATATTTTATTGATTATGCTATTACAGTTGGCCCATTTTTTTCTCCCCTTTATCCTCCTCTGCCCTGCAACCCTCTCCCATCAGGATTCGCCCCTTAGTTCATGTCCATGGGTCATATATATAAGTTCTTTGGCTTCTCTCTTTCCTATACTATTCTTAACCTCCCCCTGTCTGTTTTGTACCTTCTATTCATGCTTCTTATTTCCTGTACCTTTTCCCCCATTCTCCCCTCTCCCCCTCCTGGCTGATAACCCTGCATGAGATCTCCATTTCTGTGATTTTGTTCCTGTTCTAGTTATTTGCTTAGTTTGTTTTTGTTTTTTTAGGTTCAGTTGTTGGTAGTTGTGAGTTTGTTGTCATTTTACTGTTCATATTTTTGATCTTCTTTTTTTAAGATAAGTTCCTTTAACATTTCATTTAATAAGGGCTTGGTGATGATGAACTCCTTGAACTTGACCCTCCCTGGAAAACATTTTATCTGCCCTTCCATTCCAAATGATACCTTTGGCAGATAGAGTCATCTTTGACAGGTTTTCATTGGAAATGTGGAAAACAGGCAGCCAGCAAAACTGCTTGCAGGGATACTGCTCAGAGTTAGGCCTGAGGTAGGAGTTAGCCATTGAAGTGTTGAAGTTAGCTCACATCTCCCCTCACTTATGGTGAATTTATGGAGGGCAAGAGAGCTGAGCTCTAATTTCAGATGTTTAAATGAAATTTGATTCTTTTATTTTACACACTGTGCTTTAAAAAATTATACTTTTTTTTAAGTGTGTTGGAGAATTACTTTAATAACACACAAAACTATGGCCATGATTTCATCACCTTGAAATATCTTTAAGAAATCTATCATAGCTGTTTATCATTTAGAGAGTTTTTTCAAATCTGATACATTATGTTTTATTTTATTTTATTTTTTATTGTTGTTCAAGTACAGTTGTCTCTATTTCTCTGCCACCACACTCCCCCACCACCACCTCCCACCCTCAGTCTTACCCCCTTTGGCTTTGTCTATGGGTCCTTTATACATGTTCCTTGATGACTCTTCCCTTTATTTCCCCTGTTATCTCCCTCCCCCTCCCTTCTGGTTACTATCAGTTTGTTATTTATTTCAATATTTATGTTTTGCTTGCTTGTTTGTTAGGTTCTACTTATAGGTGAGATTACATGATATTTGTCTTTCACCACCTGGCTTATCTCACTTAGCATAATGCTCTCCAGTTCCATCCATGCTGTTGCAAAGGGTAGGAGCTTCTTCTTTCTGTTGTGTAGTATCCCATTGTGTAAATGTACCACAGTTTTTTGCTTCCAGCACTTGGCTATTGTAAATTGTGCTATTAAGAACATTGAGGTGCATAGGTTCTTTTGAACTGGTGTTTCAGGATTCTTAGGGTATAATCCCAGCAGTGGAATTGCCAGGTCAAAATGCAGTTCCATTTTTAGATTTTTGAGGAAATTCCATATTGTTTCCACAGTTGCTGCACCAGTCTGCATTCCCACCAGCAATGTACTAGAATTCCCTTTTCTCCACAACCTCGCCAGCACTTGTTTGTTGATTTGTTTATGATGGCCATTCTGACTGATGTGAAGTGGTTTTAATTTGCATCTCTTTGCTTGTGATGCTGAGCATCCTTTCATATGTCTCCTGGGCCCTTTGTATGTCCTCCTTGGAGAAGAGTCTGTTCAGGTCCTTTGCCCATTTTTTAATTGGATTGTTCATCTTCCTGGAGTGGAGTCTTGGGAGTTCTTTATATACTTTGGAAATCAGTTTGGAAGTGGAATCTCGGGAGTTCTTTATATACTTTGGAAATCAGTTTGGAAGCCCAAGTGTGCAGAGGATCATTATACATTGTATTATTTATTTATTTATTTATTTATTTATTTATTTATTTATTTATTTATTTATTTATTTATAGACAGAGGGGAAGGGAGGGAGAAAGAGAGGGAGAGAAACATCAATGTGCGGTTGCCTCCCACCTGACCCCCACCGGGGACCCGGCCCGCAACCCAGGCACGTGCCCTGACCGGGAATAGAACCGATGACCCTCTGGTTCGCAGCCCGCGCTCAATCCACTGAGCTACACCACCCAGGGCTATACATTTTAAACATACTTTAAATATAGAAAAGTATAGAACACCAGTTTTGTAAATGGCCTTATTTTCTTCAGACTTTTCCCTCCCCTAATATAAATATTGTAAATGCAGTCGAAGCCATCTGTGACCCACTTTCCCAATCCAGTTTCCCCACCTTCCTCCTTAGAGGTAACTATGCTATCTATTTCAGTGTTCATCATTCCCATGCATGTTTTAGTAAATTTATCTACATATTTTGTATCAAGAAACATGCAAATGTTTGCTAACTTTTTTTGGTATTATTTTTAGACTCCTGCAGTTTGCTTTTTTTGGTTGTTATTGTTTCTGAGATTCATCTGTTGATAGATGTGGCTGAAATTTATTCATTTTGACTGTTGTATAATATTCCATTTTATAAATAAGGTACAATGTATTTACTTCTGTTGATGGACACTTAGGTTGTTTGCAATTTTATTTTTGTTTTTGCTATTTCCAACAATGCTGTCACAAACACTTGTGAACTTGTATCCTCATTTAGGGTGTATACCTAGAAGTGGGCTCACTGGATCCCAGGCTAAGTGCATCATCTGCTAACTAGATACAGTCAATGGCTCTTCCAGGGGGTTGCACCAGCTCACCGTTCCACCCTGAAGGTATGAGGGTTCTTGCCCGTCTTTGTAATTGTCATTCTGTAAATTTTTGCCAGTCTGAATGGTGTGAAATGAGTTCTTGTTGCTTAATTTGATTCCCTGACTAATACTGAGGCTAACCATCCTTCCATATGCTTAATGGCCCTTCATGTCTCCTTTGTTATCAGTGATTTTTTATATCCTTTAGTCACGTTCTTAGCGGGTTGTTAGTCTTTTTCTTCTTGGTTTATTTTCACCTTATCTTTTAAAAAAGTAAGAAAAAGAAATCCAGCCAGTCATTCAGTATATTTTTTGAGTGAAAATTGGGTGTTAGATGCTATGAAGAGAGTATGAAAAAAGCACAGTCTCTTATATACAAATACTCAGCTATTTTTGATGGTGGAAAGAGAAAGCTTTTTCAACATTACATAACTATTGTATTAGGATGGCCCTTTACTTCATTTATATTTTTGTTCTTAAGGTTATATCAGACTATTTCTAATAAAAACACAAAATTATATGGTTATAATTATTGCTGTAGTGCACCTTCATTGTTCAAATAAAGCTGACATTCTAGAGTCTAGAATCAGAAAATAAAGGAAGACAGCCATGCCCCCCCAAGGTTTTCTTGCACTCATTATGCAGCAGCACATGTGAGGTGGTCAGGGGGATGCAGAGAATGACTAATGCATTAATAAGGCTTACATGGACCTCCCCCCATAATTGCATTCCTTTCATTAGCTTTCATCCAGCTGGTCTGAGTTGCACAAACAAAATATTGTCTAAGATCAGCCCATTGATGGTAAATTCAGAACAATTTTTGTAAAACTCTTGCCAAGTTACATACTGACCCCAGGGTCTTGAAACCAGTCAAAAAATGTTAAGCAAAAGCCAAATTAAATCTATTATCACAAATTTGTGCCCCATAATCTGATGAGACTTCCAGATGTCCAGTCCGAGACCATCTGCTGAATGTCTGTGGGCACACATTCCCCAAACCTGTGCATCGATAAGAGTAACAGACCGACAGCTTGGAGATCTAAAACTCTGAGCAGTTCCTGCTTAGGCATAAAGGCAGACAAAGAAAAAACACGCTAGAAGTTTTGGGGTTTTTTTTGAGAGTTCTTTTTAACCATTATTTTCTGTTGAATTGTTCGAGAAGTCAAATAGCCTTTCCAACACATAATAATTAAACAGGCTCATTTCTCTCAAAGACAATGGACTATGTGATTTCAAATATTTTAAAGAGTACCAGCAAAACCTTCAGGATTTAGTTGCTAGCTTAGACTTGGTAATAATTCAGAGTAGTATGCTTTGTTTCTTGAGGGATCCTGTCTTACGTCAGGATTCCGAGGCAATAGGCTCCCAGAAGGAGCTGTATGTACAGGGGGTTTGTTGGGGGAAGCTCTCAGGGACAACTTGAGTGAGAGACTGGAGGAAGCAGAAGTGGGCAGAGAGAGAAACAGGACTGAGAGTCAGTGACAACAGAGACCTCGGTAGTTCCTATGGGGAACATTAGAGCTTGAATGGTGTGACAAACAGTTTTATGTGTCAACTTGGCCAGGTTGCGGTGCCCGGTTGTATTGGTTAGATGTTGCTGTGAAGATATTTTTTCCACATGCGATTGACATTTAAATCAGTAGACTTTCAGGGAAACAGACAACCCTCCATAACCTGAGTGGGTCTCATGCAATCAGTTGAAGACCTTAAGAGCAAACACTGAGGTTTCTTGAAGAAGAAGGAATTTTTAAAATGGCAACATAAAAATTGTACCTGAGTTTCCAGCCTGTTGGAAATTCGATCTCAAGATGGCAACATCAACTCTCACTTGAATTTCCAGACTACCCTACAGATTTCAGACTTGAGAGCTCCCATGATCACGTGTCAATTCTTTAAACTAATTAATTAATTAATTAATTAACTTATTTATTTAGAGGAAGGAGAGGGAGAGAGAGAAACATCAATTTGTTGTTCTACTTATCCATGCTTTCATTTGTTGCTTCTTGTATGTGTCCTGACTGGTGATTGAACCCACAACCTTGGCATATGGAGATGGCACTCTAACCAGCTGCCAGGGCAATGTGTCAATTCCTTAAAATAAATCTTTCTTGCTGTCAGTCCAGGACCCTAGGGATCTATGTTATGACTCTTCTATTAGGGTTTGCCATAAACTGCATAGTATCTGTTCCCATCATAGTGTCAAGAACTGTGAAGGGTCTGAGGTTTAGTCTTCCTTGCTAGCTAACAAGGTAGCGTGTTAAAGTTTTATGGATGCTGGTAGAAGACATGAGGCTCCTGGGTCAGAGATGGAGGGCAGTTTATTTCTCACAGCTCTAGCCATAGCCAGAGTATTAGCATATTTGTACTGGTTCCCTGAGCCCCAGTTACCATAGGTGATGCAAAGTGGTTCACATCACATCTGTACTCACAGTGGGTTGCATTACAGTGCAGGGACCGTGAATTTAGGAAACCCAAATCTTTTATAATGGGCAGCAAATGTGCCTGCCCTTTGCTGTAGAAGGAAGTGTAATCTTTATCTTCCATGGACATAGAAAAACTTCCCTATTTTCTGGAGGAAGACACTGTCTCTACCTTCTAAGGCTGTTTGCTATACATCCTTGAAAAGATTGTCCGGAACAAGACCTGCAGCAACACAAGACACCTCCAGCATATGATATGCCAGGTTAGATGGTCCAAAAGGTAGAAGTTCTTGCACCAGGGCCTGGGCCAGCTTCAGAGCCCTGTCCTGCACTGGAGTCTACCAAAGCTTTCAGTCTTCCATGTCACTTGGTAAATTAATTGGGATAATACTCAAATGTGTCGAATACATTTTTTCCAGAATCCAAAAAGATATGGTGCTTTCTTCCTAGAGGTGGACACACAAGAACCATATTTGGAGAGGATTTCTCTAGATGTCATAGATAATTGGGCTCTTTAAAATTTATTGGTGTGTTAGGCTTCTGAATCTTCATAGAGTTTATCTTCCACTCTCTGAGTTACATGGATCTCATGAGTGTCTCCAACATACTTGTTACTTCCTGTTTATCCAGTCTGATATACATGATGTCAGTGATCCAGTGGACCAATCTGATGCTTTGTGGAATGTGAAGATGGTCCAGATCCTTTTGGAATATATTATGACAGTGCAGGAGAATTGACAGAGCACTGAGGCAAATCTACAAAAATATAACACTGTCTATTCTGTGTGAATGCAAACAAGCTTTGACCCTTCTTCCTTGTACGGGTGGGGAAAATGCATTCACACATCTTCTCCAGCAATGATATCACATCTGGCACAACAGCTGTAACTGGGGCTACTACTTGGTTGAGTTTGCCACTGATCACTGTTATTCACTGGGACTCATCTGGTTTTGTTAGGGCCCAGACTGGTAGGACCTAGGGTTGGCATAACCTCTGTTATTTTTCCCGGGGTTTGAAATTGACTTTGCTATTTGTTTTTGCCTTGGCTGGGTGCTCCAGTTTCACAGGTTCCTTGTATCCTTCCCCACTATGATAGCTCTTAGAGCATTGACCAAATAACCCATGTAGAACTCTGCCAACCGCCATCTATGTCTGTTGCAAATATGCATTTGGAGACCAGGGAAATGACCATCAGATGAATCTGTGGACTCATTGGCCTCACTGTACGTGGCTCCTATATGACCCTACTCTAACAGCACAGCCATGGCAATGTTTCAGGTCCCCAGGCATAGCCCACAGAATGTGAACCCTTTGTCTAACAGTCCTCAAAAGTCTGAATTTTTACCTTTCCCCAATTACATGAGTTACAGTTATATGGTTACATGAGAAAATGGCCATAGGTCCTTTTGGGTAAGGATTGAGGAAATCATTACTGTATTCACTTTCCATTCTGTTGCAAAGCCCTTCCTCATGGGACCTACATCTTTAGTCAATAGCTCCCGGATCTGAGGACTGGCCTTGGTTTGAAATTGGGCAGGGCATCACGGACATATGTTCGGGCAGCTGCCCTTAGTCTCTGGATTACCTACCGTTGATACTTTTTTGCTTGTATATATTGAGCAAAACCATTGTGGGCTACTCGTCTACCTTGCCCCTAGGTTACTATATTCTATTAACCACATCCAGACCTCTGTCAGGTCAGGTCTTCTCAGTTGCTAGTCTAACCTGGCTGATCATTATGAGAATTGCACTCACTTTGCTTCTGATTTTTAAGTTCCACTGTCTGGTTTCTATTATTTTAGGATTCATCTCCAATGTTACCAGTGAGCTCAGTTCTGTAACAAACTTGCCCAGGTGCTGAATCCAGCCTACTGCCTGGATCTTTTAATCCTCTCATCTATTGATGGGTACGTAGGTTGCTTCCATATTTTTGATTGCCAACTTTTGATCAGTTGATTATAAGAGTCAGACTGCCTGGGTTTGATCTGCCTGGGTTTGATCTTGCCTCTGTAACATATTTGCTGTGTGATTCTGAGCAAGTCACTTAACCCCTCTGTGTCTTAAAGTCTTATCTGTAACATGAGATAGTTAGAACATCTTTCTCTTCCTCATAGAGCTGTTGTGAGGATTAAGTGAATTAACATAGGTAAAGTATTTAGAACAGTGCCTGGCATATAGGAGCACTATGTTATTTATCAGTGCCCTTGACATTTATGCTTAAAAAAACTATTTGCCTCTTTCTCTTCTACCCCAGAGTGGTATGTGAAGGAATCAATTCATTTACCTTTATAAACCTTTATTGCAGGGTATATGTTAATGTGGTGGATATTGCTACTGCTTAACCCGATACCCATTTTCTCTCTCTTCCTTCGTACTAGAACTTGAATTCCAAACTTGGGCAAAGGACCACATTTCCAAATCTCTCCGGCAGGTAGGTATGACTACACTTTAGATGGTAAGATAAGTGGAATTGTGGGGGCTTCCAAGCTTCTGAACAGTTGTTGCCTCAGTCTACAAGGACTTCTTTAGCTTTCAACTTGGAGGTGACGATGGCAATTCCAGCAGACATCCTAAATCGTGAAGGTACAGCCACACTCTGATTAGCTACAGAGAGACAAGAACTTGTGTTTCTAAAGGCACCACGGATCTGCTATCTATATTGACCTTATATGGTTTGACTCCAGAAATCTTTTTTTTTAAAAAGACTTTATATACTTTTTAGAGAGGGAAAGGGAGGGAGAAAGAGGGAAAGAAACATCAATGTGAGAGAGAACATTGATTGGTCGCCTCTCACACGTGCCCCTACCAGGGACTGAACCCACAACCCAGGCATGTGCTGTGACTGGGAAACAAATCAGTGACCTTTTGCTTTGCCACTTTTCGGGACAATGCCCAACCAACTGAGCCACAATGGTCAGGGCCAGGATTATTCTACATGAGAGTGAAACCCGCTTTTTCTGGGGTACGCCCCTGCACTTTCACTTGTTTGATACCTGCCTATGCAGCGAGTCCTGACTTGTAATTGCTGGTTTCTGCACTCATTAGTTAATTAATGAATTATTTATTCATTCAAAATGTTTATTGAGTCCTCACTCTGTGGTAGACCTTGAAGAGTTAAGGCAACCTCCTGGAATATTTCCTTCCCCAGGTCACTGGGTCTTAAGGAGATGAGTAGTGGTTCTAATAAACCCAAATAGAAAATTATACAAAATGATTATGTTTGCATTACAGTGTCTTCCTGCTTTTGAAAACGAAGCTCTCTAATGATCTGCAAATTCACACAAGCTCAGGGATAAGAAGGAAGCTGCACTGGAAGGATCGCTGGGGATGGAAATTGTGAGATGCGGAGAGTTCTGGAAACTTAATTTTCCTTCCTGCCCTTGGCTCTGAATTCTTCCCTGCCTTCCACGTTTTGTGGGAAATGACATCACCTCTCACTCTCACCAGCCCAAAATGAGTTGCCCTTTATCACTGCAACTATGAATGTTCCTGTAAAGCCTCTGTCTTTAAGGTGTGGGGGAAGCAGATGCAAAAGTATACGGGTGAATTGTGACGACAGTAATTACTCCCTCCATCTTTAAAGTAAAATTGGCCAGACAATCCAATAGGCACGTTAACCCTTCACTTATCTCTGGAGGTCAGGCTGTTATTCATAGACGTAGTTAGGCACACAAAAACCTGAGTGTTGAAGTTATAAAGCTTCAGGCACTCATTCAATAAATATTTACTAGGCATCGATTACAGACTTGGCACCAGGGGTGGGGGTAGGCAGGAAAATCAGAATGGTCTTTGCCCTCATGTTGGTGCGAATCAGCCACAGCTCTCTTCCTTTCCCACTCCCACTCATCTTTACTTCAAACTTGTGTGTATATCATTTGGACTTAGACAATTGCAATTGGAGTTATGTGCAAACCAGCCTCAATTCCACATTTACCCTAGTGTTGACTCATTTTTAAAAATAACAGATTTGTTTTTCCAAAGAATGCCCCCCCAACTTTACCTTACATAAGCCATGTTCTATGTATTCTAATGGCAATATGATATAGATAAGATGTGAGCTGCCCGGGGAGAGTTCTATAAAACTAACATTTATTTACCTCTCCAGAATGCCACCTTCCTCATGCAAATTAAACCTGATACACAATGTCACTGGGGCAAATACAGTTGACCCTTGGACCACGCGGGGTTTAGGAGCCCTGACCCTCTACACAATCGAAAATTTGCATATAACTTTTTGCTTCCTCAAAACTTAACTACTACTAGCTGACTGTTGACCAGAAGCCTTACCAATGACACACGGTCAATTAACACATATTTTGTATGCTATATGTATTACATATGGTATTACAATAAAGTAAACTAGAGAAAAGAAAACGTTATTAAGAAAATTCTAAGGATAGCTGTAAGGGAAATGCAAATCAAAACTACAATGAGATAGCACTTCACACCCGTTAAAATGGCTATTATCAACAAGACAAGAAATAGCAAGTACTGGAGAGGATATAGAGAAGAAGAGGAAACCCTCATGCGTTTCTGGTGGGAATGCAGACTGGTACAGCACTACGGAAAACAGTATGGAGCTTTCGCAAAAAATCAAAACCAGCTATCATGTGACCCAGGAATCCCACTTCTTGGTATCTACTCAAAACATTTGAAAACATTTATTTGTAAAGTATATTTCCATGTTCATTGCATCTTTATTCACAGTGGCCAAGACATGGAAATAACCTAAGTGTCCTTTGAGAGATGACTGGATAAAGAAGATGTGGTGCATATATACAATGGAATACTACTCAGCCAGAGGAAAGGATGAAATGCTGCCATTTGTGACAACATGGCTGACTCTTGAGAGTATCATGCTAAGCGAAATAAGTAGATGGAAAAGGACAAAACCCGAATGATTTCACTCACATCTGGAATATAGAACAGAAAGCAACAAATGAACAAACTCATAGACACAACAGTATGGTAGTTACCAGAGGAAAGGGGGTTGAGGGAGGGTGAAGAGGGTAAGTTGGGTCAAGTATATGGTGATGGAAGACTGGATATGGGGGGGGGGTGGTGAGCTCGCAATGAAATATACAGATGACATATTATAGAATTGTACTTGAATTCATGTAGTGTTATTAACCGATGCCACCCCAGTAAATTACAAAAATAAAATCATAAGGAGGAAAAAGTATATTTATAGTACTGTATGTATTTATTGAAAGAAAATCTGCATATAAGTGAATCTCCTCGGTTCAAACCCGTGTTATTCATGGGTCAAGTGTACACAGGAATCTTTTTTGGAGAAAAAGATTCACAGCCTCCTCACCTATTCAATGTAAATCATATCTACAAGGCAGATTTTGTTGTTGTTGTTGATGATCATTTTGTTTTTCAGTATCTGGAATATAATTGAGATAAAATGTGGGTCACTGAATAAAAGGCCTGAGACTGGTATTTTTCCTTCAACAAGCAGCCCTTTGATCTATTTAAATTCATCAATAATAGATTAAGCACATTAGCATTTTATCTACTTTCCACAACCTCGAATCAGTTTGAAACTTACAAAAATGATGGCTGTATTTGCATGTTTGTATGTCTTTCAAGTAGTATGAATTTGACAAGTTACCACTTCTTTAGAATTCTGAGATGAGGGAAATTGTGTTTAATGGATGTGATAAAAACAAAGGGAAATAACATGGAATTGAATAGCCAAGTAAAAAGGATTTGCTTCTCTTTGAAGTAAGAAGGCTGGAAGTTATATCAACAGTTGTATTTTTCAGTTCACTTTGTTTCTCTTTCTCTCTCTCTGACTCCAATCTAATTTATTTTTGCATTAAATAATTCAGCTCCTTCCCCTTTGTAACGGGTTGTATTTGGGGAGATGAAGACAAACTGCTTAGACCTTGAAAAACACATGGGCTCCTCGGGTAGATGGCATCTGTGAGGACTCAGAACTCCCTCCACATTCTATAGGGAAAAAACAGAGCCAGGTGCATTTCTTCCCAAATCAAATTAGCTGCAAGATGCCACATCCAATTGTGGCAAATTGATGTGAGAGTTTGTGATGTCTGCAGCAGCTCTCCCAGCAAAGGTCACCACGAAAAGACACAGACACCAGGCGGGGGTGCAGCAACTTGTGCTAAAGCCGCTCTGACAATAGCAGGGAAGATGTAAAATGCAATCAGCTTTTGGAAAATTGCAAGAGAATCCAGTTGTAAGTATGTATTCTAATTGGATTTAGTGTGCCATCATTTACCTCTTTAAGGATGTTAACATAACATTATGTTTAATTGAAAAAATGGGTGGGTAACTTGTGCAGGAGAGACTCTCCAGCCCCTCATATACGCCATAGTCTAATCAGGCACAAAATATAGGGTGCCCTAATCACATCGCCAGACAGTTTTCCCATTTCTGAAATAAAATTTGCTTATTTACCACGGAAAATTAACTAAAAATGTTGACATGTGACAAATTTGCCCATCTTGATAGTTGTTTTTAAAGATCTCCCCTGACATTAACAAGTTTACATCATGCTTTATGACATTTAATTAGTCATATTTTATTTAATTAGCATGGTAAGACATCTAAAGCAATCCAAATGTTTTCTGAAATGCCCAAACAGGAGGAGGCAGCTCCATACATTGTACGAGACCAGGCCCACGTCTGCTCAGACCGCTGAACTGGATGGTTTACATTTTTGGCTCCCTCAGGCTGCTCTAGCTGAAAACTGGGAATGTCTTATGGTTTTAACAAATTATTTCAGGGCCCTGATCAAAATCTGTCTGTAAAGTGCCAATACTTTCCCAAGCCAGCTCAATGTAGGACGTGTCTCCACTTGAAAGAAAAATAAAGCTGTCTGCTTCACCTGGAAGCTGATTCTATAACTATATGTATTAAATAGTGGATGCGGAGGTGGGGGAGTGGTGGGGGGAAAATGCAAACTGTAATTGAACAACAATAAAGTAATAAAAATAAAAAAGAAAGAAATAGCAGATGCATGCATAAGTATGTTGTCTTGGAGGGTATTGGTTTTTATGCAATTGAAATCCTTTCTTCTCATAACTTTTTCTTCAACTTCCCACATGTATTCTTTTCACAACTACTAAGAACTTTCCAGGCACCAAGACTCTGCTATTCAGGAAAGTCTGTGTATAGTTGAGAACATCTTTTGAGTACTAACTATATGCCAGGCATCTCGCATGCATTTAATCCTACCCCCAACACTAGGAGGTGGAAGGCATTATCATTCCCATTTTTTGTAGATGATGAAACCAAAACCTAGAGATGGTTACTAACAGCTGGCAACTAAGCGACAAAATTCAGGACCAAACCCAGAGCCTCTGGAGCAGACCAGGGCCCCTGTAAAAGGTCGTCCACCCCTGAGAGAGCAGATTTGCGCTCATAGGCAACTGCTCCGCCATGTTCACACCCAGACTGTTCCATTCTGAATTCCAAGGCTTAGCACTGAACCTGGCCACATCTCAGCCTAGCTCTGGTGGTTAATTGTGGCTGGTCACACACACACACACACACACACACACACACACACACACACACACACACACACACGGTCTGGCACAAATAACGCCCCGTTTTTATTACAAAAACTTTTATTACAAAAATCATAAACTTGTAATTCTGTAACATAATAACATCACACTCAAGCACACCACATGACATTTTAGGTGAAATGTTCAAATTAAAATTGTAAATTATTACACCCGTATTATTACCCTATCAACCATACTCAAGCAGGTGTTACTTCTGCCGACACACACACACACACACACACACACACAATTGAAAACACTATGGAACATCCATAATAAAAAGTACATGAAACTTAAACAGAAATTCTATTTCTAATTCTGGAATGTAAATTTTGCTCCTTTTATACTGTAGCCTTGCAATAAAGCCTACCCTGCCCTAGTTTGCCTAGTTACAAGATTTCACTTTAAATGATGCTATACACCTAATCGTACCTCCAAACTTAATACATTTTTTCCTGTACAGGTTCAAGTTAGTTCAACTTTTTTAAAGTTCTGGTAAGGAAACGAATGACCTTTGTTTTGTGCAGGTGAGCAAACTAAGATGTCTAAAGAAAGGGGCAGGAGTAGGGGAGGAACCAGAGACCTACCTCACCTTGACCATGCAAAGCCTCAAGGGAGGTGTTTAAAAACACCCAACAAGTCTGTTTTAGATTTGGGATGCTTATATTTGGAAGCAAGATAAATGTAACTTCAAAGCATTTACTGAGACGTTTCAATGGATATGATCTCCCCCTGCCCCATATCTGTGGTTACTCCCCCTTCCCCAAACAGGGAATGCAGATGTAGATATTATGCTAAAATAGCAGAGCTTTAAGTGCATTAAGAACATCATTTCAATATAGCTTTTACTAATGCAGACAATTTTTTAAATGAAACAAGGCAGATACAATAGCAGAGGCGCCACCAATTGAATAAATATCACTTAACCAATTACCAATTATCCATACTAACGAAGGATGAGGCAGAGCCCTGATAAATTAAAACCCCAAATAAACCGAACGTTGGTTTAACCAGCAATTCTTCCCCTTTTGCAAGCTTCTGAGGAGCAGCTATGAAATGACTGATCTGAATTTCACATCCTTGCCCTTCCTCCACCTGCCCACCCTCTCTCTGACTGGGGCTCTGATGGGCAGGAACCGGTCAAAGGGCAGACAGCTGGAGGGAACTCAGAGGGAGTCGGGGAAACCCAGAGAGTGGAGACTCTGCCCTTGGATAATTGAGAGTTGATTGGATACACAATGGGCGGCTATTGTCCACTTCTCATTTTGGATGAGGGGCCAAAGCCAAGCCTGATGTAAGTAGCTCTTTCCTGGACCTTCCTCTCCTGGGCCAGCTGTGAGCATTCATGGTGGCAGCCGTGTTTGGCACATTCCTTCTTCACTTCTCTCCCCTCCTGAGTAATCAGGGATGGAACTAGAAAACTCTGGCCATACCGGAAATCTGGTTCTTGTCATTTTGCAAAACCTCAGCCGGGGTCAAAGGCTGGAAAGGACAGAAAAGGTGGCAGAACAACATCCTCCACTGACCTGGTGCCTGGGGGCTTTAGGCTACAGCGTTTTGTGGGTCTCTGTCTGTGCCCTGACTTCCATGATGCCTTCCTTTCTTCTGTCCCTCTTGCCCCCATTCCTCCATCTGGGTTCCTTCTCCCACTCTTCTTGTGCTTAACGTCCCATCTTGCCTCTCTTTCGCCTCATCCCCACTTTCTTGGTGGCCTCACTCCCCTCAGCGTCACACATCCTGCATGTGACTAGGGCAATAGCTCGCTTTCTGGTGTTCCTTGGGGCACCTTGCCTAGGGGTAACATAAAGCTAACATGCAACTGTATGCTCATATCATTTTTTAAAAAATAATTTTTTATTTTTCAATTACGTGGGACATACAATATTATACTAGTTTCAGGTGTGCGGCATAGTGATTAGACATTGATATAATGTGATCTCCCTGATAAAACTAGTGCCCAGCTGACACCGTATGTAGTGATGGCAATATTATTGACTGTATTTCCTGTGTTGCACTTTACATCTCCACGAAAACTCTGTACCTACCAATTTGTACTTCTTTTTTTTTTTAAGATTTTTAAAAAATATTTATTTATTTTTAGAGAGAGAGGAAGGGATAGAGAAAGAGAAGGAGACAAACCTCAGTGTGTGGTTGCCTCTCACATGCCCCCACCAGGGACTCAGCCCGCAACCCAGGCACGTGCCCCGACTGGGAATCGAACTGACAACCCTTTGGTTCGGAGCCAACGCTCAATCTACTGAGCCACACCAGCCAGGGCCCAATTTGTACTTCTTAATCACTTCCCCCTTTTCATCCATCCCCAACCCCCCTCCCATCTGACAACCACATATAAGTGAGATCATATGTATTTGTCTTTTCTCTGTCTTGTACGGTCACACCACTTTTTTAAAGTGTCTCTAGAGTGCATCTCTGCTAGCCTGGCCTTCTCAGTCCAACCCTTAGGATCCTTCCCCTTGTCTCAGCAACTAAAGGGTTAAAGCTGGGCGTAGCAGGGGATCTACTTTGCCTCCTTTCTATTTGGTTGGTGCACTTTCCATGCCTATCAGAGAGACACTCTGCCTCATCAACCCACGGCTCAGACGCACTCAAGGCACCCCTGGGAACCTGCAAGGCCAAGCGTTTATAGGCAGCAGTAGAGGAGTAAGTGTACAATGTTAAATATTTAGTTATTTGCAGATCAGAAGTGGCTTTCAGGACTATGAGAAGGACTCTGACTCATCTATGACCACATGTGTTAGAGCCTAGTATCATTTGGGGAAAAGATGT
Source organism: Macrotus californicus (assembly GCA_007922815.1). Taxonomy (NCBI): domain Eukaryota; kingdom Metazoa; phylum Chordata; class Mammalia; order Chiroptera; family Phyllostomidae; genus Macrotus; species Macrotus californicus. The sequence continues at coordinate 88,267 of VMDR010000722.1, forward strand.
CTACTTATTTTTAAACTTCAAGAATCTTGCAGGACCATGCCTTTGTACATATGCCCCTTTCTCTACCTGGAATGCCCATCTCAACTGTGCTCCCCTGGCAAACTGCCACTGATCTTCAAAGACTCTGCTGGTGTCACCTCTGTTGTGTCATCTCTGATGACCCTTATCTATTGAAGGAGTCACATGCTCCCCTGTGGTCCCACAGAGGTTTGTAGCTTTTTCTATTAGAGCACATACTGCCTCGTGTTGGAGCTGTTTCTTAACCTATCTCTCTCTTCCACAAAGCCAGTATTTCTCAACTTTGGCAGCACACCGGAAGCACCCAGGGAGTTTTAACACACACTAATAATTGGGTGTCACCCTCAGAGACTCTGGCTTCACTGGGAAGAGGTGAGACCTGAGCACTGAGAGATTTAATGCCTCCTTAGGGGACTCTAACATGGTGCCAAGGTGAAGCTCCACTGCCCTATGATGAGCTCCTGGAGCACGTTGTGTCTCATTCATTGTTAGAACCTCTGCCCCGTCACGTTGCATAGCAAACAGTAGGTGCTCATTGAATGAATGTATATCTACATTGGCCCGGTCCTAGGTGATCAGGAAAGGCCCTGTGGCAGAGGCTGCCAACTTTCTGCCAATATTTATTTCCCCCTCTATGGGAAAAGTGGTACAATTTTTAGCTGATGATGCAGGGCTGCCTAGGATAAAGACCATATTTCTTAGCTTCCCTGGTAGCTAGAAGAGGCCAAGAAAGTCATTCTGGTCAATGGGAGGTGAGCAGAAATAGCATGGGCAGTTTCTAAGTATGCCCTTATAAAGAACAGCCATCCCCTTCTATGCCCTCTTTTCTCCTTCCCCACTGGCTGGAATGATGACCTGGTGATGGTGAGTCATCATGGACCATATGGATGAAAGGAACAGAGTAGAAGGGACCTGATCCCTGATGTGGAGCCATCATGTAGGCCGTAGAGAAGAACATAAGCCGAAGTCACTATTATTTGTGGTCTCTGTTATAGCACTCAACTGTTAGTACCTAACTAATTTGAAAAAGAATTCTATTTTACTATCATAAAGCTTGATACTTGAGCTTGATAACTTCAGCAAAAATTATACTAACTCTACTCAAGTCTGGCAGCTAAGACATTGATTCACAGGGACAACACTAACTTGGGTCTCTGATGGCTCCTCATCACTCTTAGGCTAAAGGCCAAAATCTGTGACATGGACTGTCTGCCTCTCCAAACTCATTTTTCTCTCTGCTCCCCTTGGTCTCTCGGCCCCAGTTCGATTGGCCTTGGTTCGTCAAATGAGCTGCTCTCTCCTACCATAGGGGCATTGTGTGAGCTGTTCCTTTTCCCTGGAATAATCTTGCCCATGTTTTCACCTGGCCAACTCTAACTCATTCTGTCATCCTTCATAACTCAGCTCAGTTGTCACTCCTTTGGGTCTCCCGACCTTTCTAGTGAAGTGATCCCCATATTATACATCTCGAAACTCTCTGCATTCATCATAGTTGTGATTTTGCATATACTGGGATGATTATCTAATTAGTAATTGTCTACATCACTAGGTCATTAGCTACACAAGAGTAAGGCCAGTGGTTGTTTCACTCATCACTGACTCCCCAGTGCCTAGCATAGAGTCAACCATGTAGTAGGTGCTCAATAAATATTTGTTGTGAACAGGTGAATATCTAAATAAACCAAAGAGGATAATCTTCTTTCCACTGCAGAACCAAGCAGAGGCAGAAAAGATGGAAAGTATATGATTAAAACACTAAGAGACGAGGGATTTTATTTCTTAACACTCTTGCCAGTAAGCATCAGCCAAATGTGATCTGTCTGGAGGAAAGTTAACCAGGTGTGATCTCACTAGCCTCAATCTCAAATTAAGTTGTTCTTGGCACTGTAGCCACCAGATCACAAATAGGTGGACTGGCTCAACTCTGAATAGCAGCATTTCTTCCTTGAGCTCTGATGAATCGGACAGCACTTGTACTTTCCTTTCTTGTTTGCCGGCCCTTCTGCCCAAATGGCCCTGGTCTGAGCTCTCCTAAGGGGTCATAAGCTCTTACCCAACATGGTTCCTTTTGCCTAGGATCACCTCCCCCTCCTCCCTTCCACAGTAGCTGAGCCCTGCACTCCCTCCAAGGCCTGAGCTTGTTCTATCTTCTTCAGGAAGATCTGATGAGCTACACTTGTGAGTAATCTCTCCCTCCCCCCAAACTCCAGGAGTTTTGTCAGAAACGTTCAGTAGGCCCTCATGATAAATTGCCTAGCAATACTATTTATTTTTATGTAACTAGAGTCTCCCCCCACATGGAATATAAATTTATTGAGGGCAGGAATATGAATCTTTCATTCTTAGTCCCTAACACAGAGCATGCTGCCTCGCAAGCATCTAGTGAAGCATGCAGTGTTTGCTTAGGATGGTGATGATGGTGGTGATGACGACGACATAAGGAAGTGTGTATTCTCTTCCAAAAGACTGCTGGCACCTTGCTCACCCGTCATCCTGCACACCAGAATTAGGGCAAGAACCGAGCACATATGGGTCCTTAGAAAATGTTCCACTCCAGGACTGAAAGTTAAGTTCCTTCCAGCACGCCTACGAGGAGGGCTCCGATTTGCTCACAGCTGGAGAGAAAGAGCTGAGATCGAAATCTCAAAATTGCCCAGGGCTATGAGAACTCTGAGTGGGTTGAAGAAGTCTCTTTTAACTTTGGTTGCAGTGGAAGGAAAAAATGTAACCAGTTAGGTTAAAAGAACTTTAACCTTGGGTGCTAGCCCTGTGTTTGGTTGTATTCACTTGGCACCTCAAAGCCACCCACTTCTGACTCCTTGATTTTTAATCAGAGAGAAACTTACAGTTTCTCTTCTCTGAGCAAATACGAGTATTTTTTCAAAACACGGATTGGTGTGTTAGTTTGCTCCTGCCTATCTTCCTTCCTTCCTTCTTTCCTTCTATTCAGCCGACAAGCAAAGGTATATTGAGAGTTACCCATAAGCCAGGCACTCTTCTGGGCATGAGACTTAAGAACAGATATTAGTAATAGTAGCGACCAAGATAACAGCTAAGGCTTTCTTGAGTGTTTAGCATGTGAAAAACACACACTTTGCTGCATTTAATCTTTCCAACAACCCTTAAAGTACCATTGTGTGCTTCACCTTGTATCTTCTTGGCTCATCTTTTTATTCTGGCTGTTGCCAATGACAACCAGTTTCCCACAGGTATAGTCTGGCAGTACCTTGTTGCCATTACACCACTTAACTCATGCCAGGAACTTCACCCATGGAACTAGGAGCTCAGCCCTTCTGACGTAGAGCTCAGACTTGAAAGTGAGAGAGCTGCCCTCAGGCCCAATGAGACACAGGTGACAGTGAGTAAGTGTTCCCTCTTCTATCCCTGAAAAAGGCAATTCTGAGGTCATTCTACACAGTTCCTCAAAGGGGCCCAGCAAGGTGGGGCCTCAGCTGTCCACTGTGACCAGCTCAATATGTGTGTTTATAGTGACTCTCCCTGCTTCTGGGTTTCACTCTTCTTAGTTCCCCCTCTTGCTCCCTAGGTATCACTTCTCCCAAAATGCTGCTTGCCCAAGTCCTTGGTCTCAGGCCTGCTCTCCAGGAAGGAACTCAAACAAAAACAATAAGTATTTATAGTTTAACACTTGAGAAATGTACTGCTGGTCCCCAAAGATGTTTGGTCCTAATCCTTGGAAACTGTAGATGTTACCTTATTTGGAAAAGGGGTCTCTGCAGTGAGTTAAGGATACTTAGATGGGAGATTATCCTGGATTATCTGGATGGGCCCCAAATGTCATTATACTTATCCTCAGATATGATTCATGAGATGGGGCAGAGGGACATCTGTTACACACAGCATAGGAGGAGCCAATGTGACCACGGTGGCAGAGACTGGAGTGATGTGATCACTAGTCAAAAACTGCCTGCCTGCCGCCACCAGAAGCTGGGAGAGGCAAGGAGAGAATTCTTCCCAGGAGCCTAAGTGGGAGTATAGCCCTGTTGATAGCCTTGATTTCTGCCTCCTGATGCTGATTTCCAGTTCCTGGCTTCCAGGACTCTGAGAGAAGATATGTTTGCTCCTTTAAGCCACCAAGTTTGTGGTTAATTTGTTGCAACAGCCAAAGGAAACAAATAAAAACTGAGGTGCACAGAGCTCAAATAATTTGCCCAAGGTCCTAAAATTCGTAACTGGCAAAGCAAGGATTCTAACTCAGTTCTGACTCCAATTCCCAATTTCTTAATGCTTTGCTTCCTCTCTAAGTACAGAGGGCAAGATTCCTGCCCTGGAGAGTAGGCAGATCAACCAGGAATCACAGCTGATATTGGTAAAGGCTATCATGGGAGGAGGTGGGTGTCTAGAAGTAAAGGGGAGAGGACATCTCCCCTGGGGAGTGGTTATTACTTAGTGGCAGCCAGAAAACGCTTGTGTGAGATGGACCACTGCACTGAGGGACACACCAAGCAGATTCCCGTCAATCCATTTTAACCCACTAATATCCTTCTTTAATCTCTGACGCTGGCTAAAGGCCAGATCCCTACCAGGTCTGTTTTGATTCTCCTGCAATGTTGCCCAGGGTGAACAGATATGTTTTCTGCAGGAAGGCCTCCCTTGGTTCTGGGGAATTCTCTAGGTTTGCACTAAACTAAATCCTCTGTCTCTGAAACTTCAGAGAAGGGATTTATTGTAGACTTAAGGGTTCCTGAAGGCATGCCCAATATCAAAATACAGAGTCCACCAAACTGGGCAGAGGCCCCACTAGAAGTATGCGGGCCCCCACTGTGGAATGCAAATAAAGGGACAGCAGGGAGTAGGAAGGCACATGGGAATGAACAAGGAGTTTTTCTGGGTCCATTTGATGGTGGACTCTTTACATATGACCTCTCTAATTTGGTCATTAAGTCATAATAAAGTCATACAAAAATGTTAACCATTACCATTTAGCGTTAAACGTTTCACTTCTACAACACTTCCGGGATTACCTTGCTCTATCACATAACAGTTTAATCCCGAAGAAATCCTTTGGGTAATGTTACCAGATAATCTTATCTGGTTCTTCTCAGGGTACTGGGTTGGCACTGCTGTTCTTTTATTTCATTAAAGTCATCGGATACCTTCTACCAAACACTGGGCAAAATTCTGAGGATATGGAGAGGACAGACACAATCCTCAACCTCAGGGTGTTCACAAAATCCAGGTGGAAAGACAGATGCATATACAACACTTACAAATCAGACATACTAAAGTTGTGCACACGGTGATGTGGGAGAAGAGAGGAGGCATGCTCAGCTTCACATGAAAAACTTAGAGAAAGGCACTTGGAACAGGAGACACTGCTGAGTCCTAAAGGGCAAGGCTGGAGTTGCCCAGGTGGAAAAGGAGGGTAGAGTGAGTGGGTGTAGAGAGAAGGCACAGGGAAACATATTTTAGTCAGTTCGGGCTGCTATAACAAACCAATGTAGACTGGGGCAGGGGTTATACAACATTTATTCCTGGTTCTCATAAGGCCAGTTTCTTGCTGTATCCTCATGTGGTGGGGAGAGAAGTCTCTGGCCTTTTTCTCATCTTATAAGGACACTAATCCCATCCTGGGGGGCTATATCTTTATGATCTCATCTAACTCTACTTGCTTCCCAAAGACTCCACCTTCTAATGTCAACACATTGGGATTAGGGCTTCAACACATGAATTTGAGGACACAAACATTTAGTGCATAGCATGTGAACAAAAGCGAAGATGTGAGAGTGAGAAGAGGAAAGTGTGAGAGAGTGAGAGGGAAAGGGAATAAGAACTGGGGAACTGGTATGCACATGGTGTTGGTGGAGCTTAGGGTACCTGTGTGTGCATCTGGAGAGGTAAGCATGACAGCATTGCATGCCATGTTGAAGTTAGACTTTGTCATGAATGTAATGGGGAGTCATTGAAGGATTTTAAGTCAGCAGTGACATGATCAGATTTACCTTTTAAATGATCACTATGGCATCAGTGCGCAGAATATATTGGAGTGAAGCCTGACTGGAGACAGAGAGGCCGGTTAGGGAACTATGGCAGTGATCCAGGTGAGAGATGATGAAATGGGGATGACAATAGGGGACAGATACAAGAGCAATTTAGGATATAGAATTAGCAGGAGGAGTTGGCCACAGACAAGCACTGGAAGCGGAGGGAGTACTTGAGGATGACTTCCAGATGTCCAGATTGTACAAGTTTGTAAATGAGTAAGAAGATTTGAGGGAGAGGGAAAAATAATATATTGAATTGAGAATATTCTGAGGTTGAACATATTCTCCATCATCCCAGTAGAGATATTTGGTAAGCAGGTTATTGGGAAATCCATTCTAGATCCTCTTCTCTTTCCAGTCAATTCACTCTCCTTGAGCAGTACCATTGCTCACACACATCTGCTACCACCTAATTGCTGATAACTCTTAAGTATTTAAAATTCTACCAGAATATCTCTTATGAGCTCCAACTTCCTGGATCCAACCACCAATTAGGTATTTCCTCTTGGATAGCTTATCTTAGATGTTATGTAACTTCATCCTATTATAGGGGAACCCATCTAAAGATGTGCTGTCCACTACAGTAGCTGCTAGTACTATTGAGCACTACTATCACTACTGATTACTACAGAGTACTTGAAATCTGGCTAGTCCATCAAGAAATGAGAAAATGAGTCACAGATTGGGAGGAAATATTTGCACAAGATATATATGGATAAAGTACTATTAACTAAGACTACAAAAGTCTCTTAAAACTCAACAGTAATAAGAGGAACAACCCAATTTAAAAAAGGAGTAAAAGACATGAACAGACATCACACCAAAAGAGATATGCAGACGACAAACAAGCACAAGAAAAGTTGCTCAACATCGCATGTCATTGGGGAATGGCAAATTAAAATAACAATGAGTTATCACTACACAGCTATTAAAACGGCTAAAATTGAAAGCACTGAGACCACCAAATGTTGGTCAGGATGTAGAGAAACCAGAGCTTTCATTCATTGCTGGTGGGAATGAAAAATGGTATAGACACTGAAGAAAACAGTTTGGCAGTTTCCACAAAACAAAACCATATGATGAAACAATTGCGCTCTTGTATTTACCCATGAGTTAAAAACTTAAGATCATACAAAAATCTGTAAACAGCAACTTCATTGATGATTGCCAAAACTTGGAAGCAACCAACACATCCTTCACTAGTAGGTGAATAGATAAATAAATTATGCTACATTCAAACAATGGAATATTATTCAGCATGATAAAGAAATGAGCTATCAACTTCCGAACAAGATGGAGGCATAGTTGGATACACTTTGCCTCCTCGCACAACCAAAAGAAGGACAACAACAAATTTAAAAACAAAAACAACCACAACTGCCAGAAAATTGAACTGTATGGAAATCCGACAACCAAGGAGTTAAGGAAGAAACATTCATTCTGACTGGTAGGAGTGGGGGAGATGGACAGCCAGGTGCAGAGGACTCACCGCAAGGCAGCGGCTGGAGGACCAGGGTAGGCAAAATGGCAGCTCACAGACCAGGCGAGGTGGTGGCTGGCAGAGCGAGGTGGTTCCACATTCGAGTGCAGATAAACCGGGAGGAACAACTGGGGAGCGAGACAGACCGCGCAACCCAGGGTTCCAGCACAGGGAAATAAAGCCTCAAACCTCTGACTGAAAACACCTGTGGCGGTTGCAGTGGTGGGAGAAACTCCCAGCCTCACAGCAGAGCTTGTTGGAGAGACCCACAGGGTCCTAGAACGTACACAAACCCACCCACCTGGGAATCAGCACCAGGAGGGCCCAATTTGCTTGTGGGTAGTGGAGAAAGTGACTGAAAGCTGAATGAGAGCCAAGCAAGCAGCATTTTTCCCTCTCAGGCCCCTCCCCCACATACAGCATCACAACGCAGCGATGTGGGTTGCCGCGCCCTGGCAAGTACCTAAGGCTCCGCCCCTTACTATGTAATAGACGCACCCAGACAAAAAATATGGCCCAAAAGAAAGAACAGATCAAAGCTCCAGAAAAAATACAACTAAGTGACGAAGAGATAGCCAGCCTATCAGATGCACAGTTCAAAACACTGGTAATCAGGATGCTCACAAAAGTGGTTCAGTATGGTTGCAAAATAGAAGAAAAAGTGAAGGATATGAAAAGTGAAATAAAGGAAAATGCACAGGCAGCCAACAGTGAGGGAAGGGAAACTGGTACCCAAATCAATGGTTTGGACCAGAAGGAAGAAATTAACATTGAATCAGAACAGAATGAAGAAACAAGAATTCAAAAACATGAAGAGAGGCCTAGGAACCTTCGGGACAACTTTATCCATTCCAATATCCACATAATAGGGGTACCAGAAGGAGAAGAGGAAGAACAAGAGATTGAAAATTTATTTGAACAAATAATGAAAGAGAACTTCCCCAATCTGGCAAAGGAAGTAGAGTTCCAGGAAGTCCAGGAAGCTCAGAGAGTCCCAAAGAAGTTGGACCCAAGGAAGCACACACTAAGGCACATCATAGTTACATTAACCAAGATTAAAGAGAAGAGAATCTTAAAAGCAGCAAAAGGACACAGTTGCCTACAAAGGAGTTCCCATTAGACTATCAGCTGATTTCTCAAAAGAAACCTTATAGGCAAGAAGTGGCTGGAAAGAAGTATTCAAAGTCATGAAAGGCAAGGACCTATATCCAAGATGACTCTATCCAGCAAAGCTATCATTTAGAATGGAAGGTCAGATAAAGTGTTTCCCAGATCAGGACAAATTAAAGGAGTTCATCACTACCAAGCCCTTATTATATGAAAGGGATTTATCTAAGGAAAAGAAGAATATCAAAAACTATGAACAATAAAATGACAACAAACTCACAACTATCAACAACCAAATCTAAAAACAAAACAAAAACAAACTAAGCAAACAACTAGAACAGGAACAGAATCACAGAAATGGAGATCACATGCAGGGTTATCAGCAGGGAGGGGGAGAGGGGAGAATGGAAGAAAAGGTACAGGGAATAAAAAGCATAAATGGTAGGTACAAAATAGACAGGGGGAGGTTAAGAATAGTGTAGGAAATGGAGAACCCAAAAAACTTACATGTACAACCCATGGACATGAACTAAGGGGGTAGGGGATGAGGGTGGGAGGTGAAGTGCAGGGCGGAGGGGAATAAAGGGGGAAAATGGGACAATTGTAATAGCATAATCAATAAAATATATTAAAAAAAGAAGTGAGCTATCAAGTTATGAATAGAGGTAGATGAAGGTTAAATGCATATTACTAAGTGAAAGAAGCCAATCTGAAAAGGCTACATACTGTTTAGTTCCAATTGTATAACATTCTGGAAAGGCAAAACTATGGATATAGTAAAAAGATCAGTGGTTGCTAGGGATTAGCAGGGAGAGAAGGATGAACAGGCAGACACGGAGGATTTTTAGGGCAGTCAAACCGCTCTGTATAATACTGTGATGGTGGATACATGTCTGTATACATTTGGCAAAATCCATAGAAGGTACAATACCAAGAGGAAACCCTAATGTAAACTATAGACTTTGGGTGATAACGATGAGTCATTTTACGGTCATCAGTTGTAACAAGTGTACCACTCTGGTGGGGGCTATTGACAACAGGGAAGGCTGTGCATGTGTGGGGGGATGGGCTATATGGGAAATGTCTCTGTACTTTCTGATTGCTTTTGCCGTGAACTTAAAACTGCTCTAAAAATTAAAGTCTGTTTTTAAAAAAATGTGGCTAGTCCAAACTGAGATGTGCTATAACTATAAAAAAGACCCTGCGTTTCCAAGACCTGTATGAAGAAAGGATATAAATAGCTTATTAATAGTTTTTATGTTGATTATATGATATGAAGACATGTTTGGAAATAGTAAGTAAAACATGATTAAGATGTATTTACTGTTAAAAATATGGCTACTAGAAAATTTTCAGTGGCATGCGGCTTTCATTCTCTTTCTACTGGGTAGTGCTGGCTTAGACTATACACAAGTCAGCACAAGAAACTCGGACTCCTGGCTTCTAATCCAGGGTGAACCACTCATTCAGCAAATATATTTGAAGTACCTACTCTGTGATGAGTCAGTTAGAGATGGTACCTGCCATTGAGAAGTTTACAGTCTCTTTCTGCCTTATTTTTTAACATAGTATAAGAAACAGTTTTGAAAAGCACAAAGCACCTTAACAATACAAAAAATAACCTAAATATAATTTCCAGGCAGAAAGAAGACATGCTTTGATGTCCAGATGAGAATTAGAGACATTAGGAAGCCCTGTGTGGGCAGAAAACCATGCAATCAGTTCAATTACTATGGCCAATTAAGTGACCTGAAAATGACACTGAGGTTATACCACAGGGTAAAAAGGAGAACTGTGAGGTCTATACAAATTGCAATTTTTGGCAAAATAACTTTAAGTTGGGTATTCCTGAATTGTACAGGACCAAAGGAGCTCCGCAGAGAGGATTTTTCCTATTGACTAATTTTTGCCTTGGTAGTAAGAAGAGAGGTTGGATTTTAGTCAACTTTTTCTCCACTGGAGCTATAGGGAGATCATGGCAAGTACAGGTAGGGCAGAAGAAACAGTCAAACAAGGCCTCCAGGGAAGCTTATCACACATAAGTGATTAGAAATGCCAGAGCAGCAGCCACATAGTAGAAGCAGCTGTTTTGAAGGGCAGCTCATTTTGATCCATGCTCTTGGCATGGCCAAGGAGCTAAGGGGCAGGTGACCAGCAGCCCCAGTCTCTGAGTGGATAGAAAAGTGTAGAAAGTCGAGGCCAGGACCAAGCTCGATGGTGTGCTTATTAAATGCTTACCTCAGGGACCATATAGCCTGGAAGGAGTCCTCCAAGACCAGGCCCCTTGTTTCACAGGTGGAGGGGAAGGAGCAGCAGGACAGGGAGAGGGGAGCCAGGCACTGGCTGAGCTCCTGCTTTGTGCTGGGCCGGGGCTACCATGGGAGCCCAAAGGGAGTAGCAAGGTCTCTCCTTCTGGGGAGCAGATCCCAGCTAGGAGAGTATCTCATTTATCTGGCAGAGTTTCTCCCACGTTGGAAGCAGTCTGTAAAATGATTAGTTTTAAAAGTACATTGTACTATTTAAAAACCAATTTTGATAAAAATTTTCCAAACTTCTTTGTATGGTTCTATAAAATTGGGATGGTTAGAATTAATTATAAGAGAACACTGTGTACTTCAAAACAAAAGAAGAGAGAACAAGATGAAGAAAAACACATTTTGGAATGGCTTTTTGTCATCTGCAAATTTTCTCCCAATCCAGGTGCATGTTGAGGCTGGTGTCTGCCTCGTGATTAAACATGATGAGCTTCAGAGTCACAGGCCTGCGTTCCGACTCCCATCCCACAGCTTGCTAGCTGTGTGTCTTGGAGCAACTGGCTTTACTTCACTGGGCCTTTACCTCATTTTTAAAATGGGTTGATTGAATTAAATAAAACGAGGACTGAATTAAATAATTGAGTATGCAAAAACTCAAAGCACTGTGTCACGAACTCAGTATTGCTCAGTGAATGGTAGCCATTATTGTAGCTGCTGTTGTTAATATGTAAGTAAGCCTAATGTCTAGATTTTTCTAACATCTCCCTCCCTCTCTTACATGTGTTCATACACATATACTCACAGAGTGAATAGAGTGACAGCACAGAACTGGGGCTGGAAAGTCTCAGGCCTGGGTCCCTTCTCTCTGTCCCTGACGCTATCTCCCCATGCTACTCTCTGACAAAGGTCATGTCCTATTACTGAGAACATCAAGAGATTCCAATACATTTTGTACACTTGAGAAAATAATTGCATTGAATATTACTTGAAATATGGGTGTAACGTGGCTCAGAAACATTTTTTTTGTCATTTATTCAGCAAATACTTCCTGAGCAGCGACTGTGTGTCAGGCACAGTTCTGAGCCCTGGGGATACAGCCATGTCAACGAGGATCTTGGAAGTAGATTCTCTAGTCAAGCCTTCAGATGACATTTTGGTGCCTTTCTCATGAGAGACGTTGAGCTAGAATCACTCGGCTAAGCCTCTCCTGGACGAAACTGTGAGATAATAAATGCTTATTTTAAGTTGCTAATGTTTGGGATAATTTGTTATGCAGCAACAGATAACTAATCAGTGAGCAAGAGCGGAAACCAAGAAGGTAAGAGATTATTTCAGTAACCCACATGAGGAAGTGACTTGGAAGTGATGAAAAATAGATTTATGGTAAAATTGACTCTTCCTTGAGCACTCAAAATTATTCAGCACATTCAATTATTCCCTCCCTAGAAAACCGTTCTGGCTTCTGTGACACCACACTTTGAACGTGGTTTTTCCTTTCCATCACCCACTGATCCTGTTCATTCTCCTTTGCTGGTACATCCTCTGCTGAAGCTCTTAATGTTGGAATAACCTGGGCTTGACTTTGGCCTTCATTCTCTTTTCAATTTACAGTCTCTCGCTAGGAATCCTCATCCTCTGTAAAGATTTTAAATACCATGCATATGACCAATGATTCTTATTCCTCCAGTTGCTTCCTTTTCATGGAGTCCCAGACAAAAAATTCCCATTGTTTACTTGACATTTCTATGTCTATATCTGATGAGTTCTCAATTTTATTTTGTCTTATTTTAAAGATTGTATTTACTTTTAGAGAGAGGGAAGGAAGGGAGAGAGAGAGGGAGAGAAACATTGATGTTCGAAAGAAACATTGATACTAAACCGCTAACCTTTTGGTTTGCAGGATGATACCCAGCTCACTGAGCCACACCAGTCAGGGTGGAGTCTCAATTGTAAAATGACCGAAACATGTTTCCTCCACCAGCCCTACTCTTATTGCAATGGTCTCTGTCTCAATAAGTGGACTCTCCATCATCCCAGTTCAAGCTAAATGTACATCGGTCACGTTGGATTTCCGTCTTTCTTTTACCCCCCACCCCCCACCTTTAGCCCTTGTCACATCTGAATGATTCTATGTCCAAAACATATTTCTACTTCCTGTTTTTGCTGCAGGTACCACCCTATTTGAAGCTGCCATCAGCTTTTACTAAGACATGCCTTCCCACTCTCCTGTAGTAGCTAGTGTGATATTCCAAGAATGCAAATCAGATTGAGGAGCTCTTGTTTTTGAAACCCTTCAGTGACTTTCCATTGCACTCAAAGTCAAATCCAGACTCGTCATGGCTAACGAGTTCCTACATGTAGTTGGCCCCTGTCTATCTCTGACTTCATCTGCTCTCGCTCTCTTCCTTCATTTTTTCTTCAGTCACTCTGACCTTCTCTCTGTTTCTTGATGATGCTAAATTCATTCCTGGACTAAGATATTTGCATTTGTTGTTCCCTCTGCCTGGAATAGTCTTTTTCAGATATCTGCATGGCTATGACCTCCTTGTTATTTTGGCCTCATACGAATGTCATTTTTCAGAGAGCCTTTTCTGAGTTCTAAATGCAAGTAGTCCCCTTCCAGTCACTTCTTGTCATTTTACCCTTTGGTTTTCTCCACAGCATTTACCTATCTTAAATTCTATCTACACTTACCTATCTTGTCAATATGTTGGTTTATTTATTCATTTTCAGTCTTTTCTTCTCTGGACACCTTGACCCTAATCTTAATCTTAACTCTTATCTCCCTGGTTTGTTGCTGTATATATCCTCAGCTGTTATCACAATACCTGGCACACTGCAGGTATTTGATAAATAACTGCTGAATGTATGCCTGAGTAAATCAATAAATAGTCTGAGAAAAAAAGTCCAACTTACTTTTCCACCTTCCCCCCATCTCAGCTCAAAGTGCAACAGACAGAGGGGACCCCTCTCAGTTTTATCAAGCCTTTTTCTGTCTTATAGTCTTTGCATTTTCTGACTTTGTGTACTTGACACTCTCCTTCCCTCAAACATCTGCTCAATTGTCACCTTATTAGAGAGGTCTACCCTGACCACTCTTAATCAAATTGATATCCCTATCATTTATTTCCAAGAATTTGAAGAAATAGTTCAGCTCCATTTTCTTCTACACCCAAAATATGGCAGTCCTTTTACTAAGTGCTGTTTCCCATCTAAGTTGTCGGAGTTAACTACCACGAAGCCTCTTTTAACTTAGTGCTTGAGCAAGTTGCTCCAATCACTTACTGCTCCATAACAAGCCTCCCCAGAATGTAGTGGCTTAAGTCAATAATTTATTTTCTCACGATTCCACAGTATGAGCAGGGGTGGCTATGAAGGCTCACCCACATGGTCGGCAGTGGGTGTGGCTGTAAGCAGGGGCTCCATGGAAATGCTCAGTTCACCTCCACCGGCCACTTCATGTGGTTTAGGATTTCTGTAGCACTGTGGCTGGGTTCTAGGCAGGAGTTTTCCAGGTCTGTGAACTGAGAAGCTGCAGGTGGCTTGGGACTCAGCCTTGGAAGTTATACATTGTCACTTCTGCTGCATTCTGTTGACAAAGTCAGTCACAGGGCCACATCAGAATCAAAGGGAGGGGATATAGTCTCTACCTCTCGATGGAAGATTGAGATTGAATTTGTGGTCATTTTTAACCCATCATCTTTAATCATTTCAGAAGGACAATCATTTGAGTTTCAGCCTTTGTTAACGAAAATGTTTCTAAAAATAATTGTTAGTCCTGCAAGTAGATTATAATGTACATAGTCTTCTCAGTGATTAAAGGTCTTTCAGAAACTCAGAGTCACTGCTCTGCATTTCCATCACTATCAAGTTTGGGTTCTAGCCTCAGCTCTATCACAAGCTAGCTGGTTTTATTATCTTAGGGAAAATCATAGAAGATTCTGGCATTCATTTTTCTCACCCACAAAATGAAGGGAAGGGATGGGGATACATGATTTCAATTTTTATTTTCAACTCTAAAACAATATGATTTTATAGTTTTATATAAACTATAGGAAATTAGATATATCTATAATAAATTTAAGACATACCTTCTATGCATAAATCTCTTGTATGGACTTGTATTTGCTTGTGATTACATTATTTTTCATAGAATGGTAGTATATAACATTTGTTAGGTAGTTAATGGAAGGCAATTATTAAGTTCAGCTAATCAAGTTATAGCAGAGACTGCTAGGTGTCCTCCAAAGCCTATTTTCTCATCTTTCTGGACACACAGCATTGTCCAGCCTCTTACAGTTAGGTGTGGCCTTGAGACTGTGCTCTAACCGTAAAATGAGGCTGGAATGAAGACACTTCTCCAGAGTGACCTTGAAAGCTCCTTCTTGAAGCTGGCATAGCCTTCATCAGCATGTGTCCCTGGGCAACTGGTGGGTTAGGGCTGACCTGACCATCTACCCGTTACCATAACAAACTTTATTGTGTTTGAGTCACTGTCTTCTTTGGGTCTATTCTTCACAATAATTTGTCTATAATACATAGCTTTTACTATGGTTTTCAAGATGCTTCAAAACAGTTGAATGCTACTCAATGGGCTACAAAAAAGAACTAAATGCTTTTCTCTCTGTTGGGACATCTTCAAGATTAAGATGATACCCATAGTGTCCTATGTATCTCCTGAAGTCAAGTCGCGAGCTCTAAACTATCCTCAGAGTAGGCCTGGATTGTTAGACTTCCCATCAGCATTTGGTCATCTATTTGACAAATATCATTTTGAGCATCAGTTATGTACATCCAGTGTTACAGGCATTGCTGAAAGGCAATGAGCAATGTAGATCAAGCCCATCCTCATACTGTTTAAAGGAGGTGGTGGCCTCAGGAGCCTCTTTGTTAGCCACAGTCACTCTTGGTTCAGTCCAGACATGGCTCCACCCCTGCCCTGCCCTGTGGACAACAAACTTATTCTAATGGTCGAGTTTACCATATAATCGAGATATCCCACTGCCTTGGCTGGTGTGGCTCCATTGGTTGAAGTGTCCTCTGGTAACTGAAAGGTTGCATGCAGTTCAATTCCTGGTCAGGGCATGTGCCTGGGTTGCGGGTTGTTCCCAAATCAGGGGTTGCGTGCACCTGGATGAAGGAGGCAACGGATTGATGAAACTTTCTCACATCAATGTTTCTCTCTCTCCTTTCCTCTCTCTCTAAAAAAAGCAATGGAAAAAAAATGCCCTCTGGCAAGGATAAAAAACAAAGATATGCCACTGAAAGTTTAAAAAAAAATTATTTCTAAAATTCATCCCAAATATCCTTTTTTTTCTAGACCCAGTGTACAGAACACAATTTAACTTTATGATTATAATTGCATCATATGGTAATATAATAATACATCAAGGGTCAATGAAGTGCAGAGAACTATTTGCCTGATACAAAATGACCTCAGGTAGCTATGCATTTTGAATTCTTGTGACTACCTTTGGCAGTTTTTCATTCATTCCTTTGGGTTGTTGTTACTCTCCCACCAGAATCCATTGTCATCTTGTGATTTGCTCCTCACAGCTAAGGGAGCTGAGAGCCCTCATTTTCTTGAATGGGATTCTCATAGCGTGATGAAGAGAGAGGGCTGATGGGACCTTTGCTTTTGTGATGCTGCTTTGGCTAGGAAGGAACTTTCCTGGTCATTTTTTGCTCCCTTGCTGAGTTCTAAATAGCTGAGGCTGACAGATATTTGAGTTTTACACCTGAACTAAAATTTTGCCTGATGTTTGGTTCATTACTCTGCTCTCATCCTTTAGTAGAATGGTCCATTCTTTGCAGAGGGGGAAATAAGGAGATCAATTCCTATAAACTCTGTTAAATATGGGAATCTTTATAAAAACAGCAGATTTCGGAGAAACTTTAAAAGTTTTGTTGCGGGGGGAAAAATAAGAACTCCAGTGCTCCGTGACAGTGGCTGCCCAGAGAGCTGGCTCGGGGAAGGCAGCCTGCTGGGAGAACCCAGGGACCCTAGGGGCAAGGTTCCAGGAGGGGAGTCTCAGGGAGCTGTGGGGAGTGCAGTTTGCCTAGAAAGTTTTCGTGGTCCTGAAGTCCAGATAGAAAGGCCCTCGCCTTCTCCAAGAAAACTGTGATAAATAACTGTGGTGCTGACTTAGGGGAACCATAAACAGTTAAACTAGAAGGTGGGACTGTGGAGACCTTAAGAACCTGATTTATGGATTAGCCGGTGCCCAGTCAAAATGACTAATAATTTGAGGACTATAATTACCCACCTGTAGGCTTTATTTTTTTCCTCCAAATTTCTATTTTTCTATATTTTACAAATGTTTAATAAAGAGCACAAATTTTTTTATAACAAAAAAAATCTGAGTAACTTAATTAGAAAAAAATTACCTACCAGGTGATGGGAAGTTTCTCTTTAATTTATCAACAGGCTTCATAGTCTGGCTTCAAAATCTCTGCTGATCGAGCAACAATCCCTTTTGTGCTCTCATTGGCTGACTCCCAGTGATGTGTTTGTTGCAGGGGGTGTGGTAGGGACAGGAGGTGATAGCGTAAAGGGAGCTGGTTTCCAAGAGCAGTGTCCTTGGAGAGGGACCCACTGGAACTCCCCCTAAGTGGGAGCAGTGCCCATCAGCATGTGGTGTCGGTGATTTCAAGAAGAGAGAAGAAGGAAGGGAGCAAAAGTCCTTTAGAAGGTTGGGGGAGGTCCTCTGAGTGTATGGTTTTGCCACATTATGTGCACTGTCACTGAGGGTCTTACAGTTGGAAATATGGATTTGGTCCAAATGAGAGCCTGGAGAGAAGTCTGAAAATGTACCGCCCACTTCCATGCTGTGTGGTCCTGTGTGGGTGCCAGGAGGGGTGGCAGGTCAGCCTCCCTCCAACCCAGGGCCATGTTCTACCTTCTGCTGATGATGAGTAGGTTTGTTGGGTGGACCTGCTTCAGGATTGCCCAAATGGTTGCAAAGCCACCAGCCCTTCTCCGGGTTAGCCCTGATGTTGGTGTTTGGGCATACCCACTGGCACCTTGGGAAGACGTGGAGTGATTTACTCAATGAAGATGTACTCATTCATTTTACTTTCATCTGAGGGAGTCACTGTCATGTAATGAGAGGCTGTGGTATGCTTATTTAGAAAATAAAGGATGAAATCCTTGCCAACCCAGTCTCTGACTGGAAGTGTCTTCCAGTTCTCCACAGGACAGTGTAATTTTGGGATTCCAACATCACACAGCACGCTGGTGGGGCGGGGAAAGGAATTAGTCACGGTTTGAACTGAGATTCACAGGTCTGTGGATAAAAATTAAGGAGACAATGGAAAAGGCAAATGTATCATCACCAAGAAAAAAAAAAGCATCTGAAATTTGAAAGACTGTCCATACCCTTGAAAGGAACACTCATACAATAGGTGTAGTTAACGCATGACATTTTCGTAATAATCATTCCAGTATTGATTAACTTCACATTGTGCTTCAGTTAGTTAATTGTAGCCTTTTCCTGTTTCTGGTTCTGGTGTTTAAAGGCAAAATAGGCTCTTTGTTGTGCTCTCAGAAGAACAATTTACACATTTTGATTTGGCAAAGAACAGCTCATTTTTCTGGGCCCTTCTGGCTTTTTTATTCCACATGGAATATGCAAGCAAAACTGGCTGAACTTTTCAACATCAGCTAAATCCTAATAATCACTAGAGCGTTTCTTGCCTTGCTCTTTTCAAATGGCCACATTTATCATAAACCAAGTCCACATTCTGCTGCAGAAAGGTCACTGTCTAACGGGCGCATCTGCCCGCTTTCCCAACAGGTCCAGAACCAGAGCCCCTCTGACACTGGTCATTCAGTTTTGCAGGCGTCCTAATCTGGAATGTGGTCCAC
Source organism: Macrotus californicus (assembly GCA_007922815.1). Classification (NCBI taxonomy): domain Eukaryota; kingdom Metazoa; phylum Chordata; class Mammalia; order Chiroptera; family Phyllostomidae; genus Macrotus; species Macrotus californicus. Next base: position 106,996 of record VMDR010000722.1, read on the forward strand.
CCCCCCCCCCGCCCCCTCAAGGGTCCCTAAGCACAGGAGTGGGGGAGGGGAGGTTGCAAGCAAAGTCATCAGCCCCTGAGAAGTCATCCTGACCTCCTCAGGACTGAACTTTCAACCTCTTGAGCTGACAGTTAGTGGTGGAAGCACAAATTTTGTTTGCAACTAATTGCAGCTTGTAAATGGAGCATTGTGGCCCCAGAAAAGAGCCAGCAGCCTCTCTTCCTCAGGGTCACCCAAGTGGAATCTGGACACAAGAAAGACTGTCCCCTAATGGGCCTCCTCCCTGAGCCCTTCCCAACCTCCCAGGCCCTGGGCTTGTCTCCTTCATCAAGTCGAGAGCTAGAGGGCACAGCGGGAGACTCCTCTGTGAAACTTCTCCTCCAAATGCCAGGCTATTCATAGCAACTTGCAGCTCCCTCAGGAATTCCCACAGACTGTCGTGCCAGAGCGGACCATTGTCTCTCCACCCAGGGCGGCGGTCTTTCGCAGACCCAAGGACGCACACACCATCTCAAAGCACAAAATGCTTTGCAAACCTTCCACTGGGAGCTCACCAAGGGAACTACTGATACGTTGAGAGGAGGGAAAGCAGAGGCAAGTTGGAAGGGTAGATGACGTTTTCCAGCAGACCGCCTGCTTATTTTTAAATTCACAAAGCAGATATGCGTCCTTAATAAATGACAAATAAGCCATAGACTGGCTTGGAACACGAAGCCATATTTCCATTTATTGGAGGCAGGCCTAGAGGGGCTGCGCACATCTCTCTGATAGCACAGCTGGTTGTGTGTGTGCATCCCAGACCTCACTGGCTGAGACCTTCAGCTGTAAACAAAAGGGGTAGCCAAGGGTGACTGTCTTTGTTTTCTGTGATAGTCTCATTGGACTGAGGTGGTAGCTAATATTATCCCATATCCTTAGACCATGAAAAGAACATAAGGAACTCTGTGAAAGTGTAGAATGAGCTTCCCAGGCAAGCATCATATTGTTCGCAGTTAATCAAATTTGTCAAATTGTTCCCAGTGCCTTAGAGCTAAAGGGTGATACTTGGGACCAGGCTAAACAAATCCCCAGCCATCTGCTCTGACAGCTGTTGAACCTTGAGCAAGAACTTGTACCCATGGAGTGTTTTGAGAGCTCCTAGGTATAGGGATAGACCAGAAATGTTCAATCACCAGGTGGCCAAAGGTTAAAACTACTAATGCCCCTGGGATAACTGCACCTAGTTAGAGGTGATCTCAGGAATGAGCTACAGGAGCAAAATTTCTCCTTTGCCTGTAGGCTCCCCAAACACCTCAGATTCTCTGTCCACTGGATGCTTTCTCAATAGCTGCAGCCTAGCCTGAAAAATCAATGCAGTTAGTGAACTGCTTAGTTGAAACTGAACACATCTATCGATGCTGAAACGAGAGATGTGCACTTCCAGCTAATTTAAAGAAATCTCTTTGAATGATCTGTTCGATTCTGTGCCTTTCAAGTGTGAGGGCTCAGGATTGGCTTGCAGTTGCAGTAAATTATTTCCATGAAAGTTGTTTGCCTCGAACAAGTTAGTTTTTTTGTGCACCAATTTCATTAGACTAACCGGGTTTCATCCATGATGTTAGAATAGGAAGGATGACCAAACATTGCAGTTATCCAGAGACTGTCCTTGTTGTAAAACTGAAAATCCTGCATCCTGGAAAGCCCTTCATCCCCAAATTGGGATGGTTTGTCACTATGTCAAGTCCTCTGCCTTCCAACAAATCAAAATGTTCTGAGGTCGAAAGTGTAGCAAAGAAATAAACTATACATTTCTGCTTTTAAAATCTTAGTGGGGCGCACACTGAAAAGGGATCGTCTGAGAGTGGTGAGGGAGGTCTGTTCATTCAAGAGTACAGACGATCTCTGTGAGGTCTGGCAGGTCAGGGAGCTCAGCGGCCAGTACGCCACACTGAGTTGCCCCAGGTGGACATTTAATAGCTGGGGTTTTAATCTTTCTTCTGTGGCCTCAGTTTCTGATAAAGCCAAAAAAAAAAATGCAAGACAGACTTTTATAAATATCTCCGTGAGGGGTTTTGTATTTCCATTTGCACACTTTTAGGCACTTGAGAAAAGTGTGAAAAGAGATGAGATAAGATAGGAGCAAATATTTCAGGTGGGTAAGCCTCTCTTTTCTTATGCTGCATTCTTCGGAGGTCAAGGCCATCTTGTGTGTTACTACCTACTCATACTTCAACTTTTACACCTGATTTTATTTATTCCACCCAATTTGACCAAAGTTGGTGCTTTTTAAATTTGAGTGTGCCAAGGAATCTCCTTGGTGGTCTTATTAAAATGCAGGTTCAGATTCAGTGGGCCTGAGATGGGGACTGAGTTTCTGCATTTCCAGCCAGCTCCCAGGTGACGCTCAGGGTCCCAGGGCCACAGGCCACGGGGCCACCTAAATTTTCACTACCCTTAGGAAATTTCTAAAAAGAGAGAAGAAAAAATATTTTTAAAGAAGCGAAGGAAGAAGATTGTGCTTTATAACCTCGAAACTAATGCCTGTTGGAACAGAGAAGACTGTGTGCTTTCGTGTGCGACACAAATGCAATTAGAATTGAACCGAAACAGCAGCATACCTAGGAAAAAAGGCAGATGGGAGGAAGTGGGAAGGGGGAAGGAGGGGTGTGGCAATTAGGTGGCTCTGACCGGAGGGGGTGGGGGACTACTCTTCAAAGTACTGGCACTTGCTTTTCTTCCACCACTCTCTTTCCTGAACATTGGTAGCCAGGCAACTACCCTCCAAAGGTTGCCCAAAGTGTAGGGAGTATTTCTGGTACAAGGCAAGGAACTATTTCATTCTCTTTCAATTGGTGGCAAGAACCCTGCACAAAGAGCCATTAAAGATGAAACTCGAAACATGCTCTGAAAAACATACCAGTCTTTTCATGTTGCTTATACTTCATTGTGTTTCCAAAGACACAAAAACAGATAGTGAAATGCATAAGTAGAAGAGGAAATACCATTAAGTCAAATGCTTGACAGAAAATGGGTTCTACTAAATCACATACAGTCCTGATATTGTTTTACAATAAAAATTGTTAATGCAATTCCATGAGTTTCTGTTGCTCACACAGGCCTGGTCAGTGAGATGACACCTTTAGGGGCAGAGGAGGAATTCTGGGATTCAGTGTCTTAATGATTTCAGAACAAAATGCATGTGCCCCAGAAATGGACGAGATGTTGTTCTCCAAATCACATCTGTTGTGAGAGCTTGGGAGAGTTTACATCCTTTTCTCTGAAGAGGAGCATCAAGTGTGGACAAATACATTGTCAGGGAGCACCCCCAAATCCTCCAGTGTGTTTATGTCCCATGGAAAATATGTAACCAGCGATCTATTCAGTATGGCTTTTACTCACTGTTCTCTCAGGGACTTCAGGCTAAAATAGGAAACCCCTTTTCGTTACAGGGCATCAAAGCAGAAGTGCCCAAATTATGCTCCATGTTTCTTTCTATTTCCACACAGGAGTACGGAACTGGAATAAATAGATTTCAATGTTTTCCCCTTCCCTAGGAGCCTACCTGTGTTCAATTGTCTCCCTGATTTCTGTTTTGAACAGCCAGCTGCTCATAAATGTTCCATTTGATGTAATGTCCTCAGACACCCTTTTAGATTATGAAATCCTAGTAAGGAGAGCTGTCCAGCCTCTCTTGGCACCCACATAGGTGGTTTCTCAGCCCAGCATATGTCACCTCAGTTCTGCTGGGGAACCCTGGTGCTGTTCCTTCATCTCCAAATGGATACAAGTTTCTCTGTTCCATCTTAGGCTTGCTTTCCTCTCCTTTTCCTGGATAGGGGTGTGCGTGGGCTGGTGGAGGGAAGGACAAAAGAGGGACAATGAAGGAGGGCCAGTTTCCTTCTCCTGCCTCTGCCGTCTTCAAGTTCACTTTCACAGCCTCCGCGTAGGACCCTGCACATGCCTGTAGAATGCTGCCACATCTCATCGTTTCTCCACAGACTGGACTTCGCCATTGGCAGGAGTAGCTTGCAGGCCACAAGGTCATTTAAAATGTCCCTCCTTGCTTCTTTTCCTTTAATCTGCCCAGTCACTTGCACAGATCTATACAATCATTCCATGTCTATGTAGTTTGTGCATTAACCTTATTACCCCCCCCTTTTCCTGTTCTCCACTACTGACTGTGTATTTCTCATGACTGTCTAGTTACGTCGTTGACTCTGCACTCCCTTCCCTCCTGAGGACATCGGGTCTTTCAGTCATTAGTGGTTGCACAAATACTTTTTGAATGCCTTCTATGTGGCAGGCACTGGTGCAGGTGCTGGGGTACCTTAAACAAAACAAAGTCCTTGGCTTTTGTCATTCTAGTGGTGGGGGGAAGGATAATCAACCGACAGACAGATGGAGAAGTACTGTATTCGATAGTAATAAGTATTAGAAAGAAGAAGGTACAAAGTGAGGAAGATGGGAGTCCTGCTTGGAGGTGTGGGTGCTGCTCTTTTATACGGACTGGTCAGAGAACCCCTCCTCTGGGGCCGCCACCTAGGGCTGGACTGCACACAACTCTAGGAGGTGCCTTTCCCTCAGGGTTGTTACACATCTATGCAGTTGTGAACATTTCTCGACAGATGGAAGCAGAGTATTTGAGGACTAGTGTAGGGGGTGGTGGGGAAGGCTTGCTAGGGGTGGCATTTCAGCAGTGCCCTGGCGGTGGCGGGGCGGGGTGGGTAAGGCCGTGACTCACACAACTGCCTGGGGGAAGAGCACTGCAGGCAGGTGGAACAGCAAATGTGAGGCCAGGAAGCAGGAGCCGTTCTTGGTGTGTTACTGGAATGAGGCCAGTGCCTAAAGCAGAATGAGTGAGGGGGTGGATGGCAGGAGGTGAAGGCAGACCACAGACGTCCTGGAGACCATTGTAAGGGCTTTGTCTTTCATTTTAGTGGAAACAGAAAGTAGGCAGAGAGTTTTGAACTGAGGAGTTACATGATTTGATTTGTGTTTTAAGGATCACTGATTGAAATGTAGGCATTTGATGTAGGGGACAAGAGTGCAAGAAGACAATGATGAGATCATTGCAATTTCCAGGTGGCAGAAGACAGCAGTGTGGCCCAAGGGGGCAACAGTGGGAGGTAGGGACTATTCATTCTGGATGTGTTTCTGAGAGAAGCCTTTTATATGATTCCTGGGACCTGCTAGCTTCTCGTGCAATGTCATGAGAGCTCCTCTCTTGCATGCAAGGTCTAGTTCATCAATTAGTATCCTACAGAAGGAAGGGTGGAACTCCAGAGTTGGAAGGGCCCTTAGAGGCAGGACATCTCGTGGAGAAGTGGGAACAGAGGTATTTAGCTTGGTCTCCAAGCCCACGGGGTCTTGAATTTTGATGATGGAGGACAAGGATGAGATTGATGCCTCACAATAAATGCTGGTCCACTGGATTCCCAGAGGTCTCACACGAGTAACGTCAAGGTGGAGACTGGGCCCCGGTGTGGGGCCACACAAGGTCGGAAAGCTCCCCATCTCACTGAGTTCTCTTCGGAGGCTGTGTGTTCCAACCTCTCACACATACACGGATTCTCTGCCCAGCATCCCAGAGTGTGGAAATCTAGCCTTGATGTTTTCTGAGGTAGAGTATTCATTAGATTAAGGTGGCTCATCATGTTGTTGGACAGCTCTAAGCTTCTGGAAGGTTGTTCTTGAACAGAGCTAAAATCCTGTTCTCTTTTACCCTTCTTAACTCCGGAGCTGGGCTGGCTAGGAGAGCCAAGCAGATAGGATGAGTAAACGCATGGGCTCTGGCCATCTGGATCAGAATCCAGGTTCTCTGTGACCTCGGGCATGCTACTTTACCCTCCTGTGCCTCAGTTTCAGAGGCCACATGATAGATACCTGGTAGCAATGTTAATGAACTCTTACAGAAGTAAAGGGCCTGGTATTCACCTTGGGGGCAACAAGGAAAGGGTAATTAGTCATTACTTGTTTCTGACTCCAGTAGCAAGACACCTGTTGTTGGTTCTCCAGCATTTAGTAGTTGACCCCATCTCCAATCTTGATTCCCAAACCCTATTTCACCTGGTGAGCTACAGTAGTTCAGGAGGCAGTGAAGTAGTGCAGTGGGAAACTCAGCTTTTGGACTCTGATTTCCAGTATTTGAATCCAGCCCTGGCACTTATTATTCTATAATCATGAACAGCTTATTTAATGATAATGATAATAACGTTATATATTCCTTAGGCTTGCTGTGAAGTTTAAAGGAGACAATATACACGAAGTGCTTAGCACAATGTAGCAGATCAAGTAATGCTAGCAATAATTTTAGGTTATGGAAATGAATTTCTAAAATGAAGTCAGTTCTTAAATATGACCATGTACGAAAGTAACCAAAACCACATTCTGTGGGCTGCCTAGTACATTGTAGGGAAAGCAGAAGACAAGAAGGCAGGCGGCTCCTGCCTTCTGGCCGAGTGCAGGCTCCCAGTGCCCCCAGGAGACTTGCTGTTGGGACCATGTGGAGTGGATCTCAAGAGCTCAAGAAATTTGGGAAACTCTGAGTCAGCTTGCCTGATACCCACCCATCAACTGAAAATTTAAAATTTTGCTTGAACTAGTTATTCGGTAGCAGGTAGATTTTTTAAATAACACTTTCCCCCTGAAAACAAAAATAATACATTTTTTAGGGTAGAAACACAGGAAAGCATAGAAAAACATGAAGAAGAAAATCCTGTTTATTTCCACTGTCCAGAAGTTGCCCCTTACAAGATTTTCTGTACAGCTTACTAGGTGGTAGGCAGCGTAAGGCCAGGCGGTGTTTGGCCTGCTTCTAGGACCCTGGCAGGGGACAATGCTTGGTGCTTCTGCATTTGAGTGCCCAGTAAAGAGGGGTTAGATGGATGGCATGTAATCTTGGGTATTAATGCATTTCTGTCCCCATTGTGGATTATAATTACCAGATAGATTTCTTTCCATGGTTGTTTCACTCAAGTGGACCCTTTAAAATATTGGACCTTAAAAACTTTTTAAATTTTATTTTTTATTGTATTTTTTTAATTATCATTTATCTTCCCTATACCGTCTTCTACCTCTATGTGCCGCCCCCCCACAATCAACACACTGTTGTCCGTGTCCATCAGTTCTTTTTTATTTTTCTTTTTTGCTCAATCCCTTCATAAAATATTGAATTTAAAGGCAGCAGTGAATATGAGTGGTCCCTAAATGTGCCAATGACCACAGGCTCCTGTTTTGCCCATCTGGAGGTCCACAGCCCAAGAAGTGCCCACGTGATGGACCCCAAGGCTGCCCAGGCTGGTCTCAAGCCGGCGGGTCCTGCCCCGGCTTTTCCTCCCTGAGCTCCCAGGGCCAGTGGGTCCCTTGGCCTGGTCCCCCCCGCAGAAACGTCTCTTCCTGAGGATGTTTTTACTCTATTTTCAATCACTGGAGAATTTTACGAGCACTAGAGACTTTCCTCCCTATCCCAATTCTGTTTTTCTTCTAATTATAATAGGCAGCATTTATTGAATACTTAAATGGGCCTGGTCCTGTGCTAAGCCTCAGTCAGGTGCTGTCTCACTTAATCCTCCTCACAACTCATTGTGCTGTCCTTACTCTTGTTTAGCAGATGAAAATAAAGTGAAGGCTGCGGAAGGTGAAGTGACTTGCCCACAGTCACACAGCTTGTCAGTAGCTGGTTCTAGCAGTGGTCTATCTGACTCCAAACTCCATGCTTCAGCCACCTTGATGTGCTGTGATCAGGATTTACGTGTATTTGCGTAGGATTCTCTATATTTAACTTCCTGTTATAAATGTTCACCCAACTGATTACATCACCTTCAGCACCATAATTTGAAATGTCTAAATAAATACTATCCTAAGTGGATGTACCATTGGTGAACACCTGGGTGGTAGAGAATGCCAGAGCAAAGATGCCCAATCCTTGAAATTCAGGGCCAAGAAGACCATCCTGTTGTGGAGCCCTTGTGGTGAGGTGGAGGGTGAAATAAAAGCCCGTTTGTGTAAAGGGATGGGGGGCGGGGCGAGGGAAGCTGGGAGATTTGCAGCTTGAAAATAACAGGAACACTGAACAAGGTCACTGCAGAAGGGGGAAGAGAAGGTTCTAGACTTTTACATTTTCATGTATCTGGGTTTTGCCACTCTGGACACTTCATGGGTCTGAACTGCTCTTGTTATCTGAATTACTGGCATATTGCAAGGACTTGGCCATAAGCAGCTTTGGGGCATAGGTAGGAAATATTGCCCAATTCTGATCCACTGCTGTGATCTCTCTCTCTCATCTGAGGAATCTGGAGGATGGCCAGCAAGGGGTAAAAGAGGCTCCTCTTCCTGTTCCCCCCACCACCCTCTCCCAGGGCTGGGTCATTCTGCCCTCAGAAACCTCGGCCCTGTCAGGGATTGTTAGAGAGGCAGGCCAGACACTGCCCAGGGGCAGCTCGCTGGACCCCCAGCTCAGAACTCTCTCATAAACAATGAAGATCCTTCAGCTTCTCCCCCAGCTGTCTCTGGCCACCCCTGGTGGGGTGGGGGTGGGCGGTTAAGTGAACCCCAGCACAAGGCAGGATAAAGAAGGAAGCAGGAAGGCACCATTAAAATCAGAGTGTTTTTGAAGCCTGGGTGCCATTTTTCTGTGTAACCATGATTTGTGTTACATCACCTGTAGAACCTCAGTTTCCCATCTATGGAATGGTGATGATAATCCCTCACTTGCAGAATTGCTGAAAGGATGTAATGAAATTTAGCGATTGTGCTTGCCAGTTCATGTATGTTCTCCGATACTGATATTGTCTGAACGTCCAGAGAAACTACTCTCTCTTCTATTTTGAAAACACTCCGATTGTGCTGTAATCTTATACTTAGTTAAATTGTTTTTTTATGCCTGAATGGATTAGTTTACTAACTCTCTCTTCTGTTTCCCCTCCCCCAAAGTTTTGCTCTTCTAGGCCCCTTGCTTGGAGAAAGGAGATGTTTTTGTTTCAAGAACACCAGGGCCCGAGGTAACCCTCAGTGACCTTTTGTTCTACGTCAAGAATCTAGCTGGAGAGAAGTGCACAGGGGTCACAGAAATTGTTTGTGATGTTTTTCATTGTGAGTATCTAAAGTCGTGTGCTAGTCTCTGTAGGATGCCTACAGAAGCTATCGCAGCACTTGCAGGTAAGAGAGTAAAATATTCTTTTCTCAGGACAAGAAATTCTGTTGGCATTCTCATTTTCTTCTAGTCTTGAGAACCCTGGGGGAAAGTGTGACCAATAATTCAGGATGGGGATTGATACTACCCTGGGATCTGTGCGGTTGTTATTCGCAATACAATAACGATAGCATGTTTGCAGAGGGTTTAAAACAATGAGATGAGAGGATGAACAAGAGGAAGGAAGGAGGGAAGGAAAGAAGGAAGGAAGAAAGGTGGAAAGAAGGAAGAAAGGAAAGGAAGGAAAGAAGGAAGGAAATAAAAAGAAGCATAACTCAGGAGCAAGAGGATAGTATCATTTTCTCATGGAGACCAGAAAATAATTCTCCCAAAACCAGACTGAGATGGCTAATTGCAGCCTTTGGAAACACCCTTGATGAGACACTCAGAATATAAAGACTCTGTGTTGCATTTCTCAGTGTGCCTTGCAGTGATTGACTGGATTTCAGTAAAGCATGTTATTATGAGGAAGAAAAGTTATGTTCCAAGAGTAGGAAGTGATTTTAGGGTTAAACGGTGCCTGTTTGCTAAGTATTGCTTCTCTTTTTATTCCATTAAGTTCCTCAATTCCCGGACACTTACCCTCTCTCTACTTTCAAGGGTAAATCCTCTTATTTCTCCTGTGACAGTAGCAAGTCATCGTTTGTCTTTCTCCAATGTGAGTTCAGAAAGCTACAATTATTAACAATTTTAGTATAGAATCTTTGGACAAAACAAAAAAATGAAAGTTCTAGATTGTTTCTAGGAACTATTTGATTTGGGAAATTTTAAATCACCAGTAATATTTACAGTTAATTATTCCAGAAGCAATTGTGTTTACCCAAGTCTCCAAATTAACTGTACATACAGTTTGCTTGGGTTGACATGTTGGTGATAATTACCACAAATAATTCTTCAAAGTACAAGACCCATTTTGAATTTTTCCCCCAAATTGGAATTTAGCTTTTGAATAAAATTTGGTTATAGTGACTATTTAAAATTCCATACATATATAAACTCCAACTTGCTCTCATTTACTTTCTCTGCTATATTCATAGGCAATTTTTACCTGAAGATTTTGTCACCCTTTGCAACCTCGCCTCATTTTCTAATTTCCCTTTAATGGTTTTGTGTTCTAAGTTTAATTTAAGAATGGATTGCTTATACTTCACGTACAAATCTCTCTTCTAATTATTGTTATTAATATCACAATTTTGTTCTATTATCTGTAAGAGCACAAAATGTGTCCCCTTAAAGATGCATTTGCCAACCCCTGAATGGCATACATTTCAATTACAATTCTCTCTCATAATTATTGTTATTAATATCATGATTACTATTGCAATATCCATAAGCCTGCAGAAGGTGTCCTGTCAAGGGTACATTTACAAACAGCTTTTTCAGTTTCCTCTTAAGAAAAATGGGCCTGACTTTATCTAAATTCAACTTCCCCTACAATTTACATTAGACAACACACTCCATCAATAAAACCATCAAAATGATCTACTGCATTGTAGACAAAAGTTATTGTGTCAAGTTGACACTAATCAGTTAATTCCAGTAAACCTTCAGATAAACAAAAGCTTGTTGTCTATTACTGACGTGTGTGATGGGCCCCTTGTATGTCCTATGGTTGTGCCCATCTATAGAGATGTATCTGGCAGACACTTGCCCTGAGGCATCTATATGGAAACGGAGACAAGATGTATAGTTAATGATGTTGACCCTGACTCCCCCAACAGAGATTGAATTCAAGTCCTCATAATATCTCGACAGCTGATATGTATACTGTGCTAATAATATTAACAATTACTATGCCACAGGGATTCCCCAGGCTCTAGGAAAAAAAAAAAAAAGGCGATTTTAAAGCTTCTTCTCTTATATGAGCTCATTTCCTTGTTTATACCTGTCATCAGCACCATCTCCCTATTGAGACGAACAGGAGTTTCTTAACGGGGAAAGGCTTTCCCTAATGTCGGTGTTTTGCACTAATGAGCAATGCTGGGGGAGTTGAACATCTTCTGGACAAGCTGACAGTGTGATAATGATCAGAGGGAATGTTTACAGTCACTCTTTCCGTGGTAGGCTGGGCTAGTCAAACTGGGGAGAGCACTAGCTTCACATTGTTATTGTTGGCGTGGATCAGAAGGCATTCAGGACGTCAACAGGCCTTCTCTGATGCGGTTCTTCTTTGGACACAAAGGGGCAGCCTGCCAATGCCGGCTTGACATGATTGTGTAGCTGCGGAGTCAGAAATCACCCTTGGGTCTCCTCAGCTGGCTGCTGAGCCATAGAGGAGAGGGAAGGAGCTGAACCGGACCGCTGCTCACCTGTTTTCTCCTCGCCTCCTTACTTCTCATTCCTTTGCAAAGACTGAATGGGAAAGGCCATGGAGGGGCTCAGGATGAAATGTTGACAGGGGGCACTGTTAGAAATTAAATTCTGCCCTATTTTGTGTACCATTCTTGTGAGTCACATTCGTGAATAGTAGCGAGAGATTTAATGATCGCATATTTTTTATCTTATTTCCCTCCGGTCGATGGCAATTCTTTTCTGTTAATGTCAACTTAGAGCTCAAAGTAATTTAGTAATTGATTCTAAGCACAGCAGTTCACCAATGGCAGATCTCCATTTGTGGGGAATATCTTTGCTAATTTTATCCATCAGAATGAGATTACCATGCTAATCTCTCCTATCCTCATCTCTTGGGTCATTTGGGACATGCTGATGCAAATGACTTATTAGGCACAAGGCCTTCGTCCATCCCCAGGACCAGAGAAAGATGAAAGGAAGCCAAGATAAGGATATTATAATGCCCAAACACGCACAGATGGTATGCATACCTAATACATTAAAAATGGTAAGACCCTAAACTGGGAACCGGTAGAAAAACTAGTTACGGCGAATGAAAAATACAATGGGCCAAAATATATTAAATGCATTTAAGGGAAAGAACAAAAAGAATTAAGGCAAAACAAATGCATCTGGGGACGTGTAATTGGAAACCTAAACATTCACTGGGCCAGGGAAACCCAGAAAGTCATAAGTCAGGTGGAGGGAGGGGGGCGTCTTTAATGAGATTAAGTGGAGAACACCAAAATGGCTGTGTTAACAAAAAGATTGAGGCTGTATCTACAGACACAAGCTGTCCAACTGTTCTCCGTGAATGACTGGTTACTGGCTAAGTTAGCCATTGGTTGCCTGTCTGATTTCATTAACATGCTCAAACCAGGGTGAGCGTGTGTGGCAAAAATAGCCTGAAACTAGTTTGGGTCACATGTGCACAATAGGGTGTTGTATTCCACCATGGGCTGAAAGGCCTCCCAAAGACATTTCTAGTAAATGGATGCATTCTAAAATGCTTTGCTTTATGAAGTAGCAAAATATTTAGAGGGAATTCAGAAAAGATCAGTTTAAATTATTCAGGTAAAAGGGGATTTCAAGAAAGAAAAATTAGCTAATATAGTAGTAGCTGGGTGAGTGTTTATGAAGGCAGAAAACCCCCCAGAGATAGAAAAGATATTTAGCATGTAAGATGCCTGATGTAAGGTCAAAAGAGGCAAATCTAGATATTAGGCAAATAAATAAATCCCGTCTTTACTCTCCTCAATGGAAAGGAGAAAATGATGTTATGGTCATTTTGTCTTCAAAGAGTCAAAACCTTATTACCAAAATAGCAAAAGTATATCAGGAAAAAATCTAAAATAATACCATTTCCAAGTTCTAATCATTGGCTCAATTACTTCAAATGTTTCATCCTCTAAAGCTGCTATATAACAATATCAATTGCCAACAACAGGACAAAAAGCTCAAATGCACAGTGGCTGTCGCATACCGTTAACCTGAGACGAGAGCATCGTTCTCAGACCCGGGTTTTCTCCTGACTTCCCAGTTCTGACTGCAGAGACACAGGTCTGGACCCGCAGGTTGTCTTTAACTCCTCAAATCAAAGCACACTCTTGGGAGCTTGTGCTTGTCCTTGTCCTTCCCATGCAGCCAATTGTCAAGTCATGCAGACTCTAAACCTGAGAAGTGTCTCCCACGTTTTCTGTCTTCACACCCTCATTTGGATCTTGATTTTTTTTTTTTCCGAGGCAATAGATAAAACTTACTCATCCTGGTTACTTCTAGCAGTAGGTAAAGGCCAGGGCGGAAGGTACAGAATTAGAAGCTAGATTTCTTCAAACATATCTTGTCTTACAGATTTGACTTTGGAAACATGTGAATGTTGTACATAATTAGAAAACAAAAGAAATTTAAAAACAAAGCTACAATTCAAAAGTAGAACTAACCAAATGGGTCTAAGTGTGATGAGCTTGATTAACACAGAAGGGAACTGTTACAAAAAACTTCAAAACTTTAGTTGGACAACTTTTGATGCTTTCTCCTATCTGTTTTTGCACTAACCCCTCTTCTCAGCTCCTCACTCGGAACCAACCCATGTTACTGCCAGATTATTTTTTTAAAAGCCAACTCCCAGACTGGGCTGCGGCAGAGGTGAGACAAGGGGAGTGCTCACCCTGGACACACATTTTAAGGGGACGCCAAAACACTCTGAGATCAAGATACATATTATTTCAATGCAATATTTTTTAAAAATCAAAATGAGTGTCAAAGAAATCCATGATGAACAAAATATTAAAAATTTAAGTGAAGAACAGGATTCAGCCCTGAGCTTGCACAACCTTGCCTCATTCATTGTATCTGAATCCTATTCCTGGTTTCAGTCAAACTTTGTTTACAATAACAGCAAAATAGGGACTAGGGACTGTAGTTTGCTGACTTTATTTTTTTACACATATTGCATTATAATATTTATCTTGATTACTGAATTTTGGGGTGTCCTCTTCAATTTTGCACCCAAGGTGAGTGCTCCCCTTGCCTCTCACCCACGTGCCAGCCCTGCCCAGAGATTCATGACATCAAATACCAATTCCTCGTCCTGGCATTTCAGGATTTTTTACATAGGAGGTAGTATTGTTTAATGATTAACTAACTCCATGGGCTTTGAGCTAGCCAGTCTTCGGTACAAATCCTGGCTCTGTGGTTCACCAGCGGTGCTGAGCTTGGACCAGTGACCTCACCTTTGGGCCTCTCAGGGCCCTCTTCTGTGAATGAGGATGAGATACCATTTACAAGAGGCATCGTCCTATTTTTTCAGTATTACCTGCCCACTGCTGCAGAAATGTACAACTCTTTATAAAGTGTCTCACATCATGTACTTCTTTAAGCCCAATAATAGCCTTGCCAGAGTGATGTGATGCTGCTTCCTCCAGCCTGAATGTCCCTCCCTCTCAATCCCACAAGTTGAAGTCTTAGCTAGATTTCAAAGCCAGCCTCAAACCACTGCTTGTATGAAGCCTTTCCTAAATTCTCCACAACCACCCAGCAACGAGAAGCACAAACTGATGGCCTACTATGTGGCAGTTACCGGTATTTGGGATTCAATGGTGAACATGACAGAGGTGAGCCCCACCCTGAGAGAGGGGGAATCTAATGGTAAAAATGAACAGATAAACTATTAGACAGGCATGTAGGATCATTTTAATTAATTATAACAAAATTAATATGATCATATTTTATAAAATCAAGTATAATTACATTCATTCTAATATAATTTTAAAAGTTCCAAGCAGAGGAAGCAGTAATTCAGAGGCCCCGAGGCACAAGAGCTCAGTTTTGTGTTCACTGTGTCTGAAGAACTGAAAGAAGGCTGAAGGGAAGATGGCATGATGCCTTGTTCTTTAAACGCTGAGGTAAGTTTCACGTACATTTCTTCGGGCCCTTGTCTCTGTCCACTTTGTGTTCTGGTCAACCATACTCTTGCTTGGCTCCAGTACTGGAGACAGTGAAGAGCATGGGTTTCTTAACCAGACCGCCAGTTTAAATCTCGGCTCAATTGCTTATTAGCTGGAAGTCGGACAAGTTTAAAGCACTCCGAACGCTGTTTTCTTGATTTGTAAAATGGGGTTGATAGCGATGAAACATGCCCCACAGGGCTGTTGCGAGGGTCGAACGACAAATGCATTTGGAACAACACTGGAGCACAGCGAGTGCTGTGCAGCTGTTAGGTGTGGCGATGTAAGTTCCTCTAGGGTTGCTTGTCTTTGCATCAGTGCAGAAACTTGCATACTGCTTTCGAAATAATAGGCCCTCAAAATGTGTATTGAATCTAGTCATCAATGAAACAGAAGACTGATATTTTTTAAATAAATACCAGTGATGAGATGATTACTATCCAGCCAGACAGTCCTTACTTGGTACCTTCTTTTCTGTGTTTTCACTTCTTAGCCACCAAAAGAAATTATCTACATGGAAGGGCCAGGCTGAAAGAGCACTTAACAAGGGCATCTAGCATACAGTTTTTAATATGCACCTGAAATCAGTGCTACTCAGTGTTAGTGTTATCCTTTCCTCCTTCCATTGGCACTGTTTTAGAGTTTAGGCCATGTCAACTAACAATTCAAAAAAATCCTATGTTCAATAACACAGCTGATGGATCTAGCTGAGCTTTGGTATCCACTTCCTACAGGGGTGTCCAACCTGTGGCCTGCAGGTGGCATGCAGCTCGGGGTGGCTATGAATGCAGCCCAACACAAAATCGTAAATTTGCTTAAAACATCATGAGATTTTTTTGTGATTACGTGTCACAGTGTATTTAATGTGTGGCCCTAAACAACTCTTCTTCTTTCAGTGTGGCCCAGAGACACCAAAAGATTGGACACCCTCGCTTAGGAGGTTGCAGAAATTTTCTGGCATCAGGGATGGGGTTTTCTTGGCCCAGGAGGGCTAATTGTTAGAGAGCATTTCTTCCTATGGCCTTTGATCTAGGAGGATAGGTACGTATCACACACTGTAGAATAAGTAGTCTTGGTCAACTTTACAGATACTTTGGGATCTTAAAGAATGTACTTCCAAGTGTTTTTGTAATTCCTCTTATAACTAAAACTCCAGACTTCCAGCCAAGATGGAGGCATAGGTAGACACACTGTGCCTCCTCACACAACCAAATGAAGGACAATAACAAATTTAAAAACAAAAAACAACCAGAACTGACAGAAAATTGAACTGTATGGAAGTCTGACAACCAAGTAGTTAAGGAAGAAACATTCATCCAGACCTGTAAGAGGGGCAGAGATGGGTAGCTGGGTGGAGAGGACTCGCGGCAAGGTGGCGGCTGGCAGAGCAGGTGGTTCAACATTCTCGTGCAGATAAACCAGGAGGAACAACTGGGGAGCAAGACAGACTACACAACCCAGGGTCCCAGCTCGGGGATATAAAGCCTCAAACCTCTGACTGAAAACACCTGTGGGGGTTGAGGCAGCAGGAGAAACTCCCAGCCTCACAGGAGAGTTCATTGGAGAGACCACAGGGTCCTAGAATGTACACAAGCCCACCTACCCGGGAATCAGCACCAGAAGGGCCCAATTTGCTTGTGGGTAGTGGGGGAAGTGACTGAAAGCCAGCAGAGAGCTGAACAAACAGTGCTATTTCCTCTTCGACCCCTCCCCCACATACAGCGCCACAACTCAGCGACGTGGGTTGCCCTGCCCTGGTGAACACCAAAGGCTCCGCCCCTTACTATGTAACAGGCATGCTGAGACAAAAAAAATGACCCAAATCAAAGAACAGATCAAAGCTCCAGAAAAAATACAACCAAGCGACGAAGAGATAGCCAACCTATCAGATGTACAGTTCAAAACACTGGTAATCGGGATGCTCACAGAAATGGTTGAGTATGGTTGCAAAATAGAAGAAAAAATGAAGGATATGAAAAGTGAAATAAAGGAAAATGCACAGGAAACCAACAGTGACTGCAAGGAAACCGGGATTCAAATCAATGGTTTGGATCAGAGGAATAAATAAACATTCAACCAGAACAGAATGAAGAAACAGGAATTCAAAAATATGAGGAAAGGCTTAAGAACCTCCAGGACAACTTTAAACATTCCGACATCCGAATCATAGGGGTGCCAGAAAGAGAAGAGGTAGAGCAAGAAATTGAAACTTACTTGAAAAAATAATGAAGGATAACATCCCCAATTTGGCAAAGAAAATAGATCCCAGGAAGTCCAGGAAGCTCAGAGAGTCCCAAAGAAGTTGAATTCAAGGAAGCACACACCAAGGCACATCATAATTACATTAACCAAGATAAAGAGAAAGAGAGAATCTTAAAAGCAGCAAGAGAAAAGGAAACAGTTACCTACAAAGGAGTTCCCATTAGACTATCAGCTGATTTCTCAAAAGAAACCTTACAGGCAAGAAGGGGCTGGAAAGAAGTACTCAAAGTCATGAAAGATAAGGATCTACATCCAAGATTACTCTATCCAGCAAAGCTAACATTTAGAGTGGAAGGGCAGATAAAGTGCCAGATAAGGTCAAGTTAAAGGAGTTCATCATCACCAGGCCCTTATTATATGAAATGTTAAAGGAACTTATCTAAGAAAAAGAAGATAAAAAATATGAACAGCAAAATGACAACAAACTCACAACCATTAACAACGGAACCTAAAAAAAAAACAAAAATAAAACAAACAAACTAAGCAAATAACTAGAACAGGAACAGAATCACAGAAATGGAGATCACATGAAGGGTTATCATCAGGGGAGTGGGTGGGGAGAGGGGGGAAAGGTACAGAGAATAAGAAGCATAAATGGTAGGTAGAAGATAGGCAGGGGGAGGTTAAGAACAATATAGGAAATGGAGAAGCCAAAGAACTTACATGTGTGACCCATGGACATGAACTAAAGGGGGGGAATGCAGGTGAGAGGTGGTGTGCAGGGTGGAAGGGAATTAAGGGAGGAAATGGGACAACTGTAACAGCATAATCAATAAAATCTATTTTAAAAGAATAATAAAAAAAAGAAAATTAAAAAAAATAAAACTCCAACTCTTGTATTTGTTCCCAGTTGCTTATCTAAACGCGCTTAAACTGTACTAATGACTAATGAGAGAGGTGGCTTGTGGAGTGGAAGGGGTAGGTACCAGGACTCGAGTCCCAGCCCTGCTACCTGACTGCTATGTGACTTTAGTCTACTTATGTAACTGCTCCCAGCCTCATGCCCGCCATTTGTAAACATATATACTTACTTCATCGAATTAGTGTGAGAACACACATACACACACACTCACACACAGACACACTTTGCCCACACACGGATTAGTTTCTTAGGGCTGCTCTCCCCAGTCACCACACACTTGGTGATTTAAAACAATAGAAATGTATTCTCTCACCGTTCTGGAGGCCAGAAACTCGAAACCGTTATCACTGGGTCAAAATCAAGGTGTGTGCGGCGGCGTTCTCCATCTAGAGGCCCTAGAGGAGAGAGAGTCCGTTCCTTGCCTCTTCAGCTCCTTGTGGCCGCCAACATTCTTGTTGCTTCGTGGCCACATCACTCTAACCTCTGCCTCCAGGAACACCTTGCCCTCTCCTCCTGTCTCCCCCTGCCTCCTCTGTGACTGCATTAGAGCCCATCTACATAATGCAGTGTAATTTCCCCACTTTGAGGTCCTTATGCTAATCATATCTGCAAAGATACTTAAATGAACATTGACAGGTTATAGGGATTAGATCTGATATCTTCAGGGGGCCAATATTTTAGCCCAGCACAATTCCTAGTTGATGTAAGCCATTATTATGATTATTAGTAGTGAATCTTGAATTTCTAAAAATCAGAATTAGGGGTCTGATAAAAATAGATATTAGTGGCACAATATTAAAAATATAGTTCGAAATATATTTAGAGTTTCTCTTTTTATGTATCTCAAAAGTGATTCATAGGTTACCACTCCTCACACACCACCACTTCCTATATGATTTTGGACATATTATATAATCCCTTTAGGCCTCAGTTTCTTATTTGTCAACTGAGGCCAGCCCTAGTCATAGGGCTGTCATGAAGATTAGGCAATGTGTGAAAAGCCTAGCACAAAGGAAGTGCTCTCCACATGGTAGGGCTTATGAATTTAAAACATAAACGTACCAGCAGAAATCTGGCCCAGTCTCTCTCACTTTTTTCCCAGTGCCACAGCGAAGATGTATCAGAAGACATAAATGTCAGTTGCCCGAGGAATAATTTTAGTTTGTGTCTGCATTGACCTCATTTTTAAAAAATCTAAGTTTGACCAAATTTTTTCCAGAGTTTAAATCTGAGATCCTGTTTTAATTTGCTTGATGGCTGCTGAGTTTTCAGGAGTGAAGTGCAGCTTCCTCTCTATTTGAACTGTTTCAGCCTGAAACTCTTAGGGGGCCTGTGCGTCGTCTCAAGTCTTATAGCGCAGTGGACATCAGTTGAATGCTGGGCTCTGTAATTGACTTCTGCGTACACCTGATGATGAAATAGTCGGTCCATTGAAAGATTGCTAAGTATTAGAATACGCAGTCTTGGGGATTGGTTTGAGTGCATATGTTTTAAGTTACTCATTGTAAGAAGGCTTGCTTCCTGAACCAATTTATGTTACAAAGGTGGGTTATTAGAAGTGACTTGTCCAGGGGCATGTAGCTTGTTGGGGGCAAGAGTAGTACCCTGCTTTTTTACACCCCCAGGATGGGGAATTTTCTACTCTCCCACAGGTATTCTAATTCTTTCTTTCTTTTGCTTTTCTTCCTCCCTCCCTTCCTTCCTTCCTTGTTCTTACCTGTCACCTTTCTCCATCAGCTCCTGACCAAAGGCTAGCTGTGCTTATGGCCTCCGCCGTCAGGTGATGGGAGTGTGAGATCTCCTTACACTGCATCATGATATATCTACTATATAAAAGAGGAAAACAGAACAAAGCAGTTTATGTGGCTTAATTATATTGACATCTCTTGGGTTTAGTAACATTATTTGTATGGAGCATTCTCTGTAGTGTGATTAGATATTTTTTGTCTCCTTTTACAAAATACTATTATGTGGTTGAATGGTTGAATTTTTGCTCAATCCTGACCCAGTTCATATAAGGGAGACTCCTAAGGACATCCAAGAAGGAATAAACCTTCAAAAAAATCCCAAAGGGAATGAAGTAGACTTTTTTTGTATCATGTATTAATGGGCTTAAAACCTCAGAAATTCTTGGTGTGAGATTTCAGAGAATATTACAGCAATGAAATGTAGCAAGAGGTAATTCACAATATTATGCTATTAGACACATGTGTACACACCCTTATGCATACATTTCATTTAATCTACAGGAGTTAATCCAATGTATTGTTTTACCAACTAATGTCCTATGAGTTGAAGCTTAAAATCAAAACAATAACAATAACAATAGCTGCCATTTGGTAAGCATTTATCATACGCGAATGCCTTTGTGATGATCTTGTTTACTTTCACAATAACCTAGGAGGCTGATGTTCCTTATCTTTAATGTATTTTAGCTCTATTTTACAGGTGAATAAACCGAGGCTTAGAGAGATGAAGTAACTTACCAAAAGTCCTGCTGGAACTGGGGTTTGAACTTGAGTCTGGCTTCAAAATCCATGACCTTGACACTACTCGAGGTGGTGTTCTCTTGTGCTCCCGCATCCGGAGTGCTCAACTCGCTCTGTTCGCCACGCCTGAGTCATTTCACGTTTGGTAATGCAGTCGTTGCCAATACATGTTCTCCAAAGGGTCTGGTGAAAACGCAACATGCACTAATGACAATGTGAATGGTCATCATTTCACCCGCGAAGTGGCTGATGACCCAGGTCAGAAGGAAAGTTTTACGTGAAGCCAGTGCGAGCCTTGCACACACATCACCTGACGCCTTTTCTGTGTCTGACAAGCCAGGCCACATTTGTTGTCACTGCCTTGCCACCCCACGGAGTTCTTTCATTAAGTTTTAAAGAGCTGAGAAATCAGCAAAATTACCGGTAAATACATATCAGGGCAGGAGGACATTCTTATTGTTATTTTTAAATGCTTTATTGAGTTCACACAAACAGAGGAATATTTTATTTATGAATTTAATATAAATGCCATAAAATATATGCAAAAATACACGAAACCTCTGAACAAAATTATAACAGTACTCAGGTTCCACATGGTTTAATTTCACCAATATCCCCTGGGTGCCATGGGAAGAACTTCAGCATAACATAATTATTTTCGGTTCAATGCAAAAAAAATTGACTAAGTTTCTACTATGTATGTGCTAGGCCCTGAATCTACATGAATGAATAAGATACATGCCTGTCCTATTTTTTTCTCTAACTACACATAATATGGTCCTTTGCAACCTTTTAATATGGATTGAAAATCTACATGTAATTCTGTATTTTACTAATTCCCACACCCTGTGTTAAGTAAAAGGGCTCTTTAAATAGCTTTATGTACTATTATTATTAGTTATCTATTATTTTTATATAGTACATATATTAACTATTATAATATATAGCTATATATTATTAGTAGTAACCTATTATAATATAATTATCTATGATATAGATATTATTATAGACGAGAGAACTTGAGGGCCTATAGGCATTCCTAATTGAGCATAGCACTAATTCTTGATGGGTTGAGACTTAGCCTCAGAATCTTTGTCAACACAGCATTCCAAGTCGTCATTCCAAGAGACTCTTCTTGTGAGATGCCATCTCTCTTCCAAGGTGTTTCACTAAACATGTGACATGCCATCCACTTAGAGTGGTCACTATTGAAGCTTTACAAACATTCACCATTCAGTCCACAAAGATTTGCCGAGGAATATAATAACTAATACAATAGCCGATGTCATGGAGCACTTGCTATGTGCCAGGCACAGTGCCAAGTGCCCTTCCTGCGTTATTATTCAATTCTCATAGAAACCTTAGGAGGTAAAGGTAGGTGTTATTACCTACTGCAGTAGACAGTTGCAGATTAGTTTTGTTGTGCTTTTGGTCTTGCCCAGCACCCACTGTCTCTTCATCTGCAAACAGAAACTCAGCTTTTCTTCCAAGAATTATCTCAGTCCATGCAATCAGGTGAGATTGATTTCATCTCCGACTCCAGCAGTAGGCATGTGACCCAAGCCTTGCCAAGGAAAACCAGGGTGCACCTTCCTCGCTCTAGCAGTTGGTTTAAAGTTGGGTTGGGCCCCAGGCTGGACCAATCAAAGGCAGTGAGAGTGACACCAGATCTTTTGCTGGGACTCTTGGCAAAGAGGCACATCTTCCATTGGGTTTATTAAAGCTGTTTTGATAGAAACTGGGAGCTGGCCATGGTGACCGTCTTGCCCCTTCCTGGGCAGTCCTGGGGAGATCCTGGCACAGAATGTGGCCAACGTAAAGAAAAGCAGAAAGCAGACAAGAGGAAACTGTTTCCACACCAGAGTTTGAGAACCTCAAACTGGCCACATATGAAATGGGTTCTTGATCTTTCTGCCTCTGCCCCTGCATCCTGCAGTGTTATGCAGTCATGGTAGCTAGTAAATCCCAGTGTGTGAGTGTGTGTGAGTATGTGTGTGTTTAATAAGCCAGTTTGGTTTTGGTTTTGTGACTCAACCAAAAGACTAAAACAACCTCAGTCTACACATGAAAATTCTTACATTACAGAGGGTAAATAATTTGTCCATGATTACATAACTAGTTAGTGGAAAAGCAGGCTTAAAATCAGACTTCAAAGTTGGTTCCATTTGCGCACTATGATAGAATTCTCTCTCATCCCCACGAGAAGGTATTTAAAGTGCACTGCTGGTATTAAACAGGATTGAGCCTGTGCAGAGTTTGAGGACTAACTTCCAGTCTGCTGAGGTGGAAGATTTTAGTTGTGACGTTCAAAATTGCCCATACTGAAGGGGAGTGGGGGCCAGGAAGGAGAGTCCCCGAGTGTCCAGGCCTGGACAAAAGGGCGTTGTCATGCTAAAAGAGAGGAAAGTGTGCATTTCCCTCTTTGATGGAGGTAGAGCTCTTGAAACATAAGCATTTTGCTTACGTTTGTGACCTTTGGGTCACACCAGCAAATGTGGACAACAGCAAAGAAGAAATTGTTCTCTATGTCTCAGAGCATGTGGAGAGCTCACCAAGCGATTCTTTTATTAGAGTCTGTGATGACCCAGGAACTGCCTTTTTAGAAAGTCCCATTGGGCTAACATCAAAGGACATGATCTGACGTCTTGTCCTTGGACTTTCTCTCATAAATCATTTGGTCCTAAAGGTAACAAAATAGATACGACAAAGTAGATACTTACATAACTCTTAGGTAATTGTAGTCATTCTCCAGCCAAGTATGAGCCCGCTTATACAGCTTGTACAGCTTTTCACATCCCCAAACTTTTAAATGCACATTTAAACACATTTAACTCCTCGTGGAACTAGGTTGAAAATGCTCAATTAATCATTTACTAAGTTTGGTTGTTGCCAAAATAAAAAATAACATCATCTAACCCGACCCTTTAAAAACTTAAATCATACTCCACACGTGTAGAGTCAGTAGGTTTGCATGTGTTTGGTAAAGTATATTTATTGTCTCATTTCTAGAAAAAAATATTCATTTAATAATGTAAATCCATCTAAAACATTTCTTGGTGTCTCAATCTTTTTGCATGTTTTCCAAAGTAATTTAAATTAATTGTCATTTCTTTCTGGTTTAGAATATCTGGGAAAAATGTAAAGAAGGTGTGAAGAAGTAACCCAATACAGAACATATGTCCTGACGTGATTTCGGCCGAGAATTGATGGGAAGATAAAGCAGGCCTGGAGGCAGAGGGCTGGATTCAATGGCTTCTTGAAGGCCTTGGCAACTGGATATGTCTAGGATTATGATTATGATTATGATTATGTTTATTTATTAACATTTACACTGGGCCATTTTAGTTGATTAGCGCAATGCAATTACTAAAAATCTGCAGCTAAAAGTTCTGGGAAATGTCTACATTGCTAGGAAAGGCTAGATATGATATCATTTCTGATTTTCAACAATTTAATTAAAATAAATAAGCATATTACCTCTGTGTTACAACAGTCTCTTCTTATAGTTTCCAACATGATGAAAAACTCAGTCTGATTGCTTGGAGTGGGCGCAGTGAGAGTTTGCAATTTCAGCTCCTCTGTTAATACTCATGCAACCCTTCTGTGTCCATAAAGCAAGAAAGGTATGTTCTCTTCAAGTGAAGGAGCCATGGATGGACTAAACTTGATTGCCTATTTGCTCTCTTCTAGTCTCCAATGGGCCTAGTGTTACCGCTGCAGCCTCCCTCCAGCCAGGACCAGAGTCCGTGGAGGCTGAGTGGGCAGCGGCCTGTGAAGTGGGCCAGGAGAGGAGACCCTTAACCAGACAAAGGACTGTTGTCATTTTGGACATTCTTCTATTAGAGACTGATCCATCTGAGATACGCTTTATTCCTTGTTAAAATGCAAGTTACTGTAAAAATGTGTCCCTGTTAAGTGTTATCAGCTACAAATGAATGAGTATAATTTTCCACATAATTCCTTTAGAGCAGTCATTCTCAAAGTATGACTGGGGACCCTCCAAAATCCCCAACACTTATTTGGGGGGGTCTTTGAGGTCAAAACTATTCTCATAACAATACTAATACAATGCTTACTCTCATTCTTTCTCACAGACATGGAAGTTCTCTAGAAGTTACATGACAGGTGATGTTGCAACAGTGAATAAAGAAGTAGGTATGAGGGTCTGGGTGGGTTCTATTAAGCCAAATATTAAAGAAATTGTAAAAATGTAAAACAATGCCACTCTTTAAATACCTCTTTGTTTTGGAAAATATTATTTTCATCAAAATATTTGTATTAACAGTTCATGGATTTTCATTTTTTAAACAAAGTAATAACTAAATATCTTACATTTTTCTCAGTTTTAATTTCTAATATGACAAATATCAATAGCTATAATCCACATAGACAAAAGCCCTTTGGGGTCCTGAGTAATTTTGTTGTTGTTGTTTTTTAACATTTTATTTATTTATTTATTTTTAGAGAGGGGAAGGGAAGGGAGAAAGAGAGGGAGAGAAACATCAATGTGTGGTTGCCTTTCGCACACCCCCTAACTGGGGACCTTGCCTGCAACCCAGACATGTGCCCTGAGGACTGGGAATCGAACTGGCGACCCTTTAATTCGCAGCCTGCGCTCAATCCACTGAGCTACATCAGCCAGGGCAGTCCTGAGTAATTTTTAAGAGTATAAAGGCATCCTGGGACCATGAATGTTTGCTCCAGGGAATATCAGAATGAGAAGAGGCCTGAGAGGATACAAAGTCCATTCACCACATTTACAGGTTGGAAATTGATCCCCAAGGACTGGGACAACTTACCTAGTGTTCTGGTTACCTATTGCTGTGCTACAATCCGCTCCAGAACTTAGTGGCTGAAAACACAACAATCTTTCCTTTTGCTCTCAAATGTACTAAAATTTGGACGGTGCTGGGAGGGGATGACATTTCTGCCTCACATGACATCTGGGACTTCAAACGTCTGAGAGCTGGGACAGGTGGGCCTTTCCAGGCATCTCTCTCTGGTCATCCCTAGTGGATACTGGGGTTTCCTCACAGAACGAGCATCCCAGGGAGCTGGGGAGAAAACAGGAAGGCTTCCCTTGACCTCACCTAGGAAGAAGCCCCACAGCTTGTACCACATTTGATTGGTCAAGCAAGTCAGACTAGCCCAGATGCAAGAGGAGGGAAGTTAGACTCCATCTCTCAATGGGAGGGACGTCAAAGAATTCACAGCCATCTTTAATCTACTACACCTAAGGTCCTAGAATTAGCATTAGAAGAACTAAGACTGGAATCCATCTCTTCTGACTCGTAATGAAGTATGACAACTTTGACAGTGGTGTGTAGGAGGATGAGGAGACTGAATGTGGGGCATTGTGTGAATGAAGGGCATTTCAGGGTGGACCCTAAGCACCCAGGTGAGTAGTAGCAAGAGTATTTATTGGGCTCCTAAAAGGGAGACTTCTAAAAAGGACAGGGGTCATGGTCCCTCTGATACAGAAAAGAACAATTCTTATGATGCTCAGCTGTCTTCAAGAACTTCTTCACTAGTTGTCTCTGTTTTTATGATGGCAGGTTTGATCTGTGGGGCAGCGTACTTTACCACTAGGGAACTGCCTATTATAATGTCCTTCTGCAGAATGGAAGTCTGTTTCCCAGTTGCTCTTTCAAAGTATTCTCCAAGAGGTATGTGAGCATCCCTCGGTCGACAAGCACCCCTACCACAGTCTGTGCACTCTGCTGTTGTCCATGCACACTAGCAATGCATCGTGTCGATCTGAACTCCGAATCCTTTTCATGGATGTTCCACTGATCAGGCTTCTCCTGGGTGAGTCTGCTTGTTTGTGTGCTTGTTTTTCACTCAGCTGTGGAAATGTACATTTACGTTTTTATCTCAATAAGTTCCACTTGCCAATATCTTTTTGAATCCAGACTCTGTCACTAAGACTACTCATTATCCCTCTTAGCTCCATATACTCTGAAGATTTGTTAAGTATTTGCTCTATGCTTTTATCTAAATCGTAGATAAAAATGTCTAGACAGAGCCCTGTGTCACTCCACTAGAGACCCTCCTCTACGCTGACGTCAATTCACTAATCAGTACCCTTTGGGTTCATTTATTCACCTAACTGTTGTTAATTCATCTAATAGTCCTCTCGTTTAGTGCATATTTCTCCATCTTGTCCACAATGATATCATGATAGGCCTGGACAAATGCCCTGCTGAAGTCCACATGCATTATGTCTACTGCAGTTGGCTGTTCTCTGAGTCCACGGTCCCTGTCAGAGGAAATGAAGCAAATCTGACTCCTCTTCAAACACGCCACGCACTTTGATGATGCTGAGGCCTTGCTCGTGTTCTTCCTGCCCAGAAGCTTCTTCCATTCTATCTTGCCTGCCGGTCTATTCCTATTGCCCAGATGTCACCTCCCTGCTGAGCTTTTATTCCTTGACTCCAGGCACCACTGTTTCACACCTGATTTATTTCCCCAACGCTCTTTATACATAGTAGTCTGTCCAGTTGTTTGTTTATGCCTATTTTCCTCTCCTTCATCTAAAGCGAACCATGTCTTATTTAATAAATGCATGATGGCTTTAATTCGACTAGACCCTGGTGCCTAGTGACCATCAATTCCTTTCCAAATACTCATAAATCACTCATTCCAAAATCCAATCTAGGACCCACAATGTGGTCTCTAATATCAATTCCCACTAAAAATAACCAGGGATCTTTTGAGAAATGGCTGGTACCAGGTCTCGGGAAAAAGTGTAAAAGATGAGCCTGGGACCTCTTGTCACACCAGCTAGCAAGAACGCTATCAAAGACCATTAGGACCCTGTCAAAAAAAAAAAACCTGGGAAACCAATTGAAGAGCCTCCCACTGGTCAGAATTGGGGTAATTTGAGCACGAAGAAGAATAATTACTGCAATGAAAGAAAATGCACAAAATATATGGAGACCGTGAGTTCATAATGCTGACTCCGGCCTCCCCCAATCCCCGCAAACCCCAGTGATGATCTTGGAAGAACACATCAGGGAGTAAACTCATTATTCTGGAAACTGGTAAATAAAAGGAAAGGATTCAGCATTTATCCTGACTTTCCTTACATTACCATACCAAACTTAGGTACTAAATAATTGATAAAGGAAGGTTTTTTTCCTTTACAGAAGTGTTTTAGCTAATAAATTAGCAAAAATGATATAATTAGAATATTATTGTTTTGCATCCACTAGATGTATAAAATAATGTAATCTATAGAATGATAATGAAGGGTTCCTAATATCATTGGGTAAGGAGCGGATGGGAAACTTTATGATGGATAATTCCAGCTGATAATACCCCAACCCCACAGATCAAGTCTGACATCATAAAAAGAGACACAACCAACCTCCTGACGTAGTATAGTGGGAAGCATACAGCACTGTCTATATGAAGTATGTGTGTTATAAAAACTGAACTTGAACCTGATGAAGCCTTGAAATTCAACTACCAGTTCACAGAAAATAGTAAGGGTTAGAATTAAACAACACCATGGGGACACAATCAACCAAATCTAGAATGTGGATAATTCTATAGCACATGTGACTTATTTTCTTCTAAAATAAATCACAAAGAGAAAAAAGCGGGGAGCAGCCTATAGATCAAAAGCAACTTAAGAGACACAGAAACCAAACTCAGTGTGTGAATCCTGTTTCAAGTCTGACTCAGACAAACCAAACAGTCACGGGGTGCAGTGGGGGTCATCAGCATGGCGGGGTTCGGGGTGGGGCGGAAATGGTGAACTGAGGCTGCCATGAGAGGCTCATGATGCTTTCCTTACATTATTCTATTTCCTTGGTATATGTGGGAAGTTTTCTATAATTATTTGTTAATGCAACCTAGAATTTTACCTGAAACTGTTGTTGAGTTCACCAATCTGTTGTTTTCAGGACCCCTTTTCCTTCCCTTTGTGAAAATGTAGGTGTTTGCCAGAAGAGCAAACACCATTTCTGAACAACCACAAAAAAAATCACTCCCAAGTAGTGAATTTATCCCTTTTATCACTAGTTTTCTACATAACAAAAAGGCCTTCTTGTCATCATTAGATTTCTATTTTTTGAATAAAGCTATGCTTTGGCATTTTGACTCTATTCTTTTTTAAAAAGTATACTTGGCATACAATTTTATATTGGTTATATTAGTTTCAGGTATACAATATCATGATTCAACATTTTGATACCTTACAATGTGATGATCACCACAGTAATTCCAGGAACTGTCACCGTGTAAACACCCAATATTGTTGACCTTTTCCTCTTCCCCTGCTCACCCTCCTAACGCCTCCCTTCTTGTAACCATCCCTTTGGTCTCTGTTTCTATGAGTCTGTTTTTGTTTGTTTGTTTGTTTGTTTTGTTTTTAGATTCCACATAAACGAAACCATATGGTATTTGTCTTTCTTTGTCTGACATGTTTCACTGAGCCTAATTCCCTCTAAATCTATCCACGTACTCACAAAAGGCAAGATTTTATCCCTTTATTTTGCTACATAATTCCATTGTATATGTATATATACTACATCTTCTTAACGCATTTATTGGCTATTCTTACAGGCCTTAAAAATTACCCATTCCTGATATCTTTCTCATGCATCCTGACTGTGGGACAAACCTGCAACCCAGGCATGTGCCCTGACTGGGAATCGAACCCACAATCTTTTGGTTTATGGGATGACACTTCAACCAACTGAGCCACACCAGCCCGGGTTGATTTCTTTCTTTTGGATAGGATTATTAGTTTCTTTAGGCAACCTCTCCTCTTTCTTTAGAAGTCTTGCTTGTTTACAATAGCACAGTTGGAAGAGGGCGGGTGAAATTTTTTGCTGGCGTTACCCAGCGTTGGTAAGTCATATTCTGCTCTGCAGATGTAAGCTGGCACTACCTTTCCTGGAAGGCAATTTTGCAACATGTGTTCAAAGCTTTTTAAAAGAGGTGTACTCTTTGATCAAGGAATCCTACTTTTAGGGGTTAATTCTTAATAAACCATGTGGATAGACACAGAGAATAGGCTAACAAGAAGTCTAGAACAGAGTTTTTAAATATACTTTAATAATCAGGAGCAAGCTAAATGTCAAAAGGAACAGAGTTGACTAAGTAAACCATGGCTTATCATGCAGTGTAATACCATATAACCAACAAAAATGATAGAAGAACGCTTCGCGATGTGGGATAGTGTTCACGATACATCATTGAAGGGAGAAAGGAGGTTACAAAAAGTCCACAGAGAAAGTTCCCCATTAAAAATTATTTTTCCACATGGAAGAAAAAAGACTGAAAAGTTATATAAGAAAGTTAAAGTGTTCATCTATAATGGCTACTTACTACTTTGACAGAAGAAAAAAGTCATTAACAATGACAGCAGGAGAGGGCTAGCCCTGACCCTTCATAGTTCTGTCTTGGCTGACGGCAGTCTGCTCTGACCTGGCCACTTCCCAAGAGCGGCAGTAACCTCCCATTGAGGTTTTTTTCTGCCCCCTCTCCATACACAAAGATGAAGGGCAGAGTCAGTGACTCCTTCAGATGTAAGAGAGTCTCAGCAGATGGGGGGAAGATTACTGTGCAATAGTTGCTAAATAAGGAATTTACCCCAGGAACTCAGGTCTGGCCATGGCAAGCTCAAAAAGCCCAGTCTGGCCTCAACTAGTCTCTGAAAGGGAACTGTTGGGCCACACAGGGGTCATTTGGTGCTTTCTGCCTTACCTCTCAGCAGTTAGCACTGTTCTTTCAATAGGTCTCCCTGAGGTTGGGTAAATGCTGTTGGCCTGTGCTCTGTAGTCTCTTATGTGACTCACTGTGCTGTTTTGTCCATTATTTTTTCCCCACTTCCCTCCTAGCAGCCTCCCTGCACCTTCTTAAAAAAAAATCTCTCTTCCTCCTCCTATTCCCCACACCCAGTCTCAAATGGTGAGGGCTTATGAATAAGCAAGAGTTAGGAGTGAGTTTGTGATTAGAACTCAGCGCCATAATTCTCGAGGCTGCTGTGTAACTTAGGACAGTAAACAAATAGAGAGGGAGAGAGAAAGAGAGAGAGCGGAAATGTGTGTTTAAAAAGAAAATTAATATTCTCCATTACATCTAGCTGGGGAAATACTACAAACATGCATCATTGTAACCATTTTATTGTCTTCTGGCTCCTGAGGTCTGGGACATGTGGTGCCTGTCCCTGAGTACTGGATTACATTTGCTTCTAGATTCTGAATCAGCTGAAATTCACATTAAAATGCATGATGCTGCAGCATATTACTGGCAAAACCCACAAACTTCTGAAGTAAAACAAAATGATACAAACCAACAAACAACAACAGGATCTTTTGGGAGCCCAGAAAGGAAAATATTTTTTAGGAGCTTTAGAATTCTCATGCATTTTTATATGTATTTCAAGGCTGAGCAGCGTCAAATTGTGAATTACTCCAGTGTCCCCAATATGCCTCTCATTTGGCTCATGGGGCTGACTCACATGCAAGACCATATTATTAGAATTAATTCTGTGTATGATGAAGGCAACATGATAAAACCCCTGACTACCAAGACCTCGGCATGCTTTCCTTGGGGGTGGAGGAAATGGACACCTAGTAGGTATGACAGGAGTGGCATAGGGAAGCATCACTTAAAATAGCCACCACCCCCCCTACTTCTAGAATGCCTGTTATCTCACCATCAGTGCTTCTTCCTCTGTGACACCTGGCTCTTGGCATCTTCATGTGAAAATATGCCCAGTGGGACTAGCACACAAAATCCTAAGACCTTAATATAAAGGATGGAGGACAGACCACACTCACTCCCCTCTCTGTTCTCCATGTTGCACTGTCCCCTACCCTCCAAATGCACCCTCCAATTTCCTACCATACACACTGCCCCTTATGTTCTTTCTTCCATTTAGAAATATATGTAGAAGAGGTTCTCAGGCCGCCCCCCAAACAATTAATAGAATGTTAGGACTTAATTCTCCTCCCAGTACCCGAGGCAACTACAGTTTTCCCCAGATTGATCAGTGACAGGTCTGGTGGCCAGTCCTGTGTGGAGTTCTCGTCCCTGCAAATTCAGTGTGCACACTTCCCCGTGCTTCCCTGTGGGGGGCACTACGTTCAGTCCAGTGGCCTTCCCTCCAATCAGAAGCCTACAGTGCCTGGGTTTGTTCCATCTCAAAATCAGCTTTCAAGACAGTATCTGAATTACTGTACTATAAAGTGCAGGTTTCTAGGACACAGTAGGTATTTGATAATTATAGGTTGAATGAGTGAGTGAATGAATGAATGGTTGGTATCATCAAGTTCTACCAAACCCGGAGAAGCACGCGTGTTATTGAGGGTCTCTAGACTCAAGTTATAGAAGTGAAGATCTTGCCAGCAGATATGGGAGAGTTTTTGTTCTGAGGTATTCTCTTGGACCCCCCCTGAAATCCCAGCACTGGGCAGAAGACTTGTACACTCTGCTTGACCGAAGACTTGACTTCTCTCACATCTCCTGAATCCCTTTACTTCTCTTCATCCTACAATGGTATTCTCATTTCTTGCCTAGATTAGGGCCACATCTTTCTAACTTATCTCTTGGTTTCCCTACTCCTTCATTCCTTCCCCCCCCCAAATCATACTATACTGTGTCCACAGTCTTGTGGGACCTGATTTCATCCTTTCTCTCCTATCTTCTATCTCATCAAACCTTTCCTTGTGTGTCACCTCCACCTCCCCATCTCTCTTGGTCTAATTAAAAACTAAACTGAACTATTCTGTTTATAGATTCCCAACCACACTATGCTTTCTCTGGCTTGGGATTCTATCACTGATTCCTATGGCTGTACCTTCCTCCTTTTCTACTTCACTACCAATTATTTTTTCACCCCTGATCCTCCTTTCGTACCCAGCACAGAGGATGTCCTCTCTTTCAGAATCCTTCTGTGATACTCTAAGAAGCTACATGTCCATTATGAGTTTGCTGTGTCCTCTTCTCCATGCCTTCCTCATTCTGAAACTCAGGCTGACAAAGCAGCCACTACCTGAGTTCTGTCAGCTGCCATAACACAAGGCGAAAGAGAGAGCGGAGATACTTGAACACTAATTCTTAAGGCTTCCATCTGGAAATCACACTTTACACTGCTATTCAATTTTTATTGGCCAAAGCAAGTCACATGGCCACACGTAACTTCTTGGGGGTAAGGAAGTAATATTCTACTCTGTGCCTAGAAATGGGAAGACCTGGACATATTTATTATACAGCCCTAGTGATGTAAACATTCAAATAAGTTGAGACCAGGAAAATCCTCAATGGATTTGGTGATCTTAATGAGAAATGTTAAATTTGTGCGGGTGGGGGAGGGGGGTAGAAGCCATATTGGAGGAAGCTATGGCATATTTGAGAAGAAATAAAAACAGTGAGAAGAGACAATTCCTTCAAGATATGTGGCTATAAAGGGAAGAAGAGAGAGGGGAGTTTATCCAGGAAATAAAAGTGTTCATTGCTTGGTTTTTAATATGAATGTAGCTTGAGCATGTTTAGATGGCAAGAGCTTATGTCCAGATGAGCATGAGAATTTGAAGATCCAATGAGAGGAAGAATTGGGAGAGGTCCCTGAGCCAGTGGACCAGATCAGACTTCAAAGCATGGTGGAAGGGCTGACTTTAGGTTAGCATAAGCTCCCCTTCTGCATGCAGCAGGAAAACAGAGGAGCAAATAGGCACAGACACTGACTTCTTTGTAGATTGGGAAGTAGGAAGCTGAGGGAATCTGGTCCATTGGTTTCTGTTATCATTGTGAAATTACTTTATATACAGCTACCATAATCTGTTCCACTTGGAGGAATTTCTAGAGGGGAGAAAAAAAGGAATGCCCCTTTGGACACACGTGGTTTCCTAGCACAGTGGTTGTGAGGGTGTTGAGCGTATTGCCTCTCCATGCCCCCTCCTCCCATTGAGCCCCCTTTCAAGTATCATGTAGGTTTTAAGTGCCAAATACAGTTTTCTAAGCACACAGAACAGCCCAGTGAAAAATGGCTTCTTCTTAGTAGTTGACAGGAGTTTTAATATATCTATGAAATAAAAATTTGCTTCTTCCCAAATTAACCCCAACATATACTGGGTCATCAACACCAGAGGCTTACTCTCTTCCTGTCTTCTACCTGAAAATGTTTTCTCAATTCATTCTACATTGCATTCATTGAGACATTGCTCAGTTGAGGAGGACAATGTCACCTGACTCTTTCTTTTGGAGCATAAACATATGACTTCAAGATCTCAGGACATTGCTAGCTTAGGATGCTGTTGCTCCAATTGTTCCGGCAGCTCTGGCCCAGAAAAATCACGGTTCTCTCTGCAAGGGCTCCTCTGAGCCCTGCAAGCTTGCTCAGGACTCACAATTTTTTTTCCTCCTTTTTCAAATAGTTTCAACCCCCGCCCCCCCCCATCCCTTTGCTTCAGACAGAGAGGCCTCCCTACCTAATTTAATTTTGTTTCTCCTTTCTTTGTTACAAGCAGATGTCACTTTTACATCTGTGCCTCTGATCAAATGCCCCACTTCTCCCCCAGCCCAGCCCAGCCCAGCCCAGCAGATGTTACTACTATTAGCCAAACTCCTGCAAAAAAGGTAACAGGCAGCCCCTTTTGCTAATCATAGCATTGGTGGGGGGCAGGGAGAATAAGAGGAGCAGCTCTTTCATGATGGTGTCCTTAAAAGGAGAAAATTGGGGTTCCTCATAAGTTAATCAAAATGCAGAAACACCATCTATGCTTCAACCCAAATCCACACAGCTAACCCTGGGCAAATGCTTTTTAAAGTGACATGACCCTGAGTATTCAACATTTACATACAGGAGTAGAGTACCATATTAGTCATGCATAAATTTTGTGTATAATGTAAGACAAAACATATAATTAACTTACATGTTCACATGCCTTACAGTAAGTTCCTAAAAGACAGTTTTCTCCCTGATTGTTTTATTTTCTCCCATTTGATACCATAGAGACTGGCTATTCTTTGATTTGTCTACCCTCTTCACAGGTCTAAGGAACATTCAGTAGGAAAGAGAGTGTTCACGCACTGTCTAAATTCCAAAGTCAAGTATTTAATATATGACTGAAGGAGACTCTACCACCACCACCATCATCACCACCATGAGCATAACACTGGTGTCTAACATTCATTGGACTCTGTCCAAGTGCCAAGCACTGTGTTCATTGCTTTGCATGCACTATTGTCAATCAGTTAATAATTGTTAGTCTCACAGTGCCACGAGGTTAGGTACCAGAAATGCAAAGAGTCTCCATTATGACATGTGTGTATTATGGTTGCTAAGCAAATGGAAAATGTGGTAAAAATTCTAAAATGCTAGGAGAATATATCAGTGGTCTTCGTGCTTGGGAATGCTGTGGTTGGTTTGCTCTGTGTCCTGGGGAAATGGTGTCCCGATAAATCCAGGTAATTTTCTGGGTGTAGGTGAGTGAAAAAGGCTGCTGTCTGCAGAAATGTTTTGTTTTGTTTTGTTTTGTTTATGGTTTGTGTTTTTTGTTTCCGTTTTTGTTTTGGAAACCCAAGAACAAATCTTATCTTTGAGTTCTGTGTTTGAGAGAACTGTCGGTTCTGAGTTGAGTCTTTGCCAGGCAGTGGCCTCGCTGTGGGGGAATAATTTGGATGCAGCCTCAAATAAAGCAGTCAAAAAGAAAATTCCTCTGAAACTCTCACTGGTATTTAATATTTTATTCATTCCCATGTTATTGTGCTTTGCCTGCGGTAAAACAGCCTCCTAGGAGTGAGGCATTAGGAGGCTGACAAGCATTTTCCCATGAATTGCTACTACAATACAATGGCATTTTGTTTGCTGTTTTGTTTCCTTGTCTTCTAACATTCTTTCTGACTTTCAAGGAAAAAAAAAGAAGAAGAAAAAGAAACCCTCCTATGAATGGCAAAGAAAAGGAAAGAAAAGTTTCTTTTAAACTTTCAACCTTTTTCATTTGGTACTGGGTAGCATGTAAACATTTTTTTTTTTTCTCATGGTATATATGCTGGTAGTCTCTTCCCTTTTTTTGTGCTTTAAATGACCTTTTTTTCTCTTTTACCACATAACATTGCCTTTCCATTATTGATTCAAAAAATCAGCAGGAGAAAAAAAAAATCAGCCGTGTACACATATTAAGAAAGGAAAGTCAGAGGAAGATGGATCAACCATCCATCTATCCATGTGGCCATTTATCTATCAATCCATCTCGCTACCCACCCGCCTCTATTAAAATAAATAGCAGGCACTGTACACATTGCTGGTTGGCTGAAGTTGTGATCTGGACAAAAGGTCTGTTTGGGAAAAGGATGCTGAAGCTCTAATTCTATTTGTGCCGGTTGAAAATCAGGAGGGGTTTTTCTACACTTCACTTTTATTAGATTACTTCTTATAGATGGTTTCTTTTTCCCTCCCAGACGCGTGGTGGAGGCCGCCGAAGCAGTTGGTCTTTGGTTGGAATAATTAAATTAACCATTTGGTACAACTTTTAGGGGAGAGCTCGCGTGTAGAAAGCACAACTCGAACAAAACAGGGCGCTGGGGCTGGGGCTCTGGCCTGGCCCCACATGCCTTTCATCTTTGGAGCAGAAGCAGGACTCCTGGCCACAAAAGACGGGCAACGGGAACAACAGGCTATGGATGGTGGGGGGTGGGGTGGGATGGGGAGAGGGACGGTGACACTGAACAAAATAAACCTACAAGGCCTACAAAGGGGAAAATGAAGTCGAGCGCGTTTGCTCATCGGACCGTGCGGTCCCGGGCTCTTAGAGGTCTCCTAGTACAAAGAGAAGGCACCCGACCCGGCGAGGCCGGGCACCAGGGGGCGCCTGGAGAGAAACCGGAGACCCCGGCAGGCCCCGGCACCTGAGAGAGCGCTGGCTCGGTGGGTGAGGGGAGTTGGGGAGTCGAGGCCATTGCGAGCCCCGGAGTGCAGGGCGGGGAGAGGGAGCCTGGGGCGGGAGAGCAGGTGCCCAGCACAGGCCTCGGCCAGGCCTGCCCCTCGCATTCCGGACTCCCACGACCTCGCACTTCCCTCGTCCCAGCCGGGTGGCAGAGTCCTTGCCCCGCTCCTACGGCTTTTCTCGGTGTCATCCTCAAAAGCCTCGTCAACGTCAGCTCTCCTGAGCCGCACACCGCACTCCCCACCCCAAAGTCCCCTGCAAACAAGAACTTCCTCCAGCACAGGCTAAATCCCAAAGTTCAACATCATCACCCAAGAGCATCCTCAAAGGCTGTCCAAATTAATCTTGCTCCTCCCAGCTCCCCACACACTCCAACTCCACCGCCAGCCTCCACGCCCCCAGTTTTGGAGCCTGGAGACTGCCAGTTAAGACCCTGGGTGGAATAGCCCGCACTTATCTCGAGTGTAAGACCCCAGAGGCACGGGCCGGGATGTGGCTTCCAGGGCCGAGGGTACGCTCTATACCCGACAGACACACAGCCCAGGGTGCACCAAAGAGTGGGCGCCAAGAGGGGCGTGGGCCTGGTTATTGCCAAGCACGGGCCTTGAAGCCAAAACACACCCGCTCCCGAACACGCACGCCATTCTATTTCGGAGAGCAACACGCTTCAACTCTACAGAAGCGGGGGGTGGGGGCGGTGAGCAGGCTAGGGTACCCACTCAGGCCCACTCCCCACATCCACATCCCCCAGGAGTGCAGGCCTGGGGCGGCGGGGTCAGGGCAGCATGGCCCACCCCAGAGTCCGAGGGAGTCCAGAAACTTGGACAACCTCAGTCTTGTGGCAGACAGCCTGCCCCCCACCTCGCTGAAGAGGGTGGGGGGAGGATAAGTAAGGGTGGGGAAATTCCATGTGTCGCGTCGTCGTCCGAAGGGGCACAGCCGCCTTCGGGTCCAAAAGCAGATTCATATTCATGAGAGCGGGATAAATAAAGATAAATCCCCACTGTAATAACACTTGGATTCACATCCGTCTTTGCTGGCCTTTAGGTTTAGGGGACTGAAGACAGATGTTTGCATCTCTTTTCTCCTCTTGTCTGGTGACCATAAAGAAAAACCATTTAGAGCGTTGCAATTTGTTTCCCGACGCAGTAAAACCTTGTATACATTTATTTTCATTTCACCTCCGTGCACAAAAAAGTACACACTGGTCACCAAGGGCCCTTCTTTATCAAATACGCATTGTACGACATGCAACTGCAATAAAACTATCAGCCCTCCCCATAAAACTATCAGCAGGCTCCTCGGCGAGCCCTGCTGCCTGCACTCGCGCCAGCAGCGCTTCCTCAAGTCCAGAGAACGCGCCTTCACCTGCAGCCAGCCTGAAACTCACCCAGCGGAGAAGCGCAGGGCTGGGGGCCGTGGTCTCTGTTTAATCCATTACAGCGTCCGCTGCAGTTTACTGCGCAATAAAACACGGTGGCAGCGGAGAGCGGGCGCCCATCCACTCCCCGGCACTAGCATCGAATTAAACCACTTAGTTTGGCAAACACTGAACGCCTAAATGCCCCTATAAAGACTTTATGAGTTTGTTACTTTAATTACTGACTTGTTACAGAGCACATAAAGGGGGTAATGAATGCAATAAAACTAATTATCTACACATTTAATTCATATAAAATATCCAGGGTTTGTTTACACCACACGGCGATTCAACTAAGCATTCCCCCTCTTGTCCACCGAGAGGAAGGATTTAATGAAATAGTTTTCTTTATTCTGCCAGAACCTAACGAACCAAATGAAAATCACGCTCCACTTAAATCAGGGGGCCACCGAGGTCCACAAATCACCGCTTGCTTCTTTGTCTGTGGCGGGCTGGTAGCACCCAAGAGCCCAAGGAGTTAGTTGGGCAAGAAAAGTGCCCGACCTGGAGCTTGGGCATTTAAAGAGTAAGGATTTGGCTCACCGCAGTCAGCGAACCTAAAAGGCAACAGACAACACTCCTCTGCTGGAAGCCTGGGGTCGGTGGGGCATGGTGGGCACGTGAAAAAGTAGAGGCGACAAAAGAGAGACAGAGGAGAGGGGTGGAAGAGATGCACTGGGGGACATTTCAAGTCCACTGGCTTCTTATGGCATAATTAAAACGAACAGCAGCAGAGAACCTCCAGACCAACAAGATGCAAACCTTGCACTAAAGGCAGAAAGACAGAGCTGAGCGCAAAGAAGCCATCGGTTGAAAAATCCAGATGTTTTTACATTCGAGAGCGTTGGTCTTTTATTTATTTATTTTTAAGCAGCTATGTAAGCTGAGTCTCTAGAAAAGCACATTAAGCCGCGACAAGAAATGCAATTTATAAGATGCTCTTTTTTTTTTTAAACCCCCTCTACCAGGTGTATTTTAAAGAAATCCGCTTATCGTTCACATAAACCCCGTTGGCCCACTTACTCTATGTTACAGGGCGCCTGAGTCTTGCCAATGTCCCAGTCCTTTATAACATTTCATGCACTTCGGGGGGTAGGCTTGTTGTTAAATTGAGCGTGTAACACTCTTACAAAACAGGTTTTCTATGACATCAAGGTTTCTTCTTCCTAACCGAGGGTGGAAAAAGAGGACGGAGAAGGAGGAAAACATACACACTATCTCAATTTATGCCTAAGGTATATGATCAGTTAAAAAGGCTTAAAAGCTTGGGGAAATTGGATCAGGGAGAATCGTCACCCAACTTTCATTATTTCCAAGTAGTGTGATTGAATTAAAGGGCAGGGAGCTGGTTAGAAGGGGGGATCAGGGGCTCACTGCGTAATGGTGTGGTATTAAATTCTAATTAGAGATGCAGGAATCAATGATAGGGAGGTTGGACAGCTCAGTTCCCCAGTGCCAGCCCAATAGACGGATGAGTTATTGTCATGTAAAAAGCGCCAGCAATAAGACCAACCGCTTTGCTATTGTCCAAGTGGAAAGAGCCAAGTTTATTATGAGGACTATATGCTCTAGAGACCTCAGACAAGGCATCTCATAGGAGGCTTTTTCATAAAACTAGGCTCTGCTGGTAGTAAGGAGGCCAGTTTGGAGGCAGGCGTTGAGCTGTGCACATCTCCCCACTCCAGCCACCTTCTCCATACCCATCTTTTATTTCGTTTTTCCACTTGGCTGAGCCATCCAGAGCCTTTTCAATGTATAAAATGGAATATTCTTACCTCAATTCCTCTGCCTACGAGTCCTGTATGGCTGGGATGGACACCTCGAGCCTGGCTTCAGCCTATGCTGACTTCAGTTCCTGCAGCCAGGCCAGTGGCTTCCAGTATAACCCGATCAGGACCACTTTTGGGGCCACGTCCGGCTGCCCTTCCCTCACGCCGGGATCCTGCAGCCTCGGCACCCTCAGGGACCACCAGAGCAGTCCGTACGCCGCAGGTAAGGACCTCCAGCTTTCTCAGCGGAGGAAGCTGCCTTTCCTCTTGTATATAGGAAGCCTTGATTGCATTTGAAAATGGAAATGTGTTTAGTATTTACCAAACGAAATTTGCTTACACAAATGAAAGAATTTATCACGTTAGAAGCGATTGCAGGGAGGGGTAATTCACTTACAGGGTTACACTATCCTAGTCACACCCGAACCGCCAACAAAATTATCTTAAGCTGCCAAAATGATAGGCATAATTTATTTACTTTGCGATGAGACGTAAAGCTTAGAAAATAATTAAATAACAAAGAGTAAAGCTCATTACTGGCAGTGTCTCTTTTTTAAAGAACCGACAGCAGCTCACACCTCTTTGGCTGGTCATTTTTATGATTATTTCTTTATTTTATTATTTTTATTTTGCAACACTTTCCCCCAACTTTTGGGGTGGGTCAACTCCTGAGAATGGAAAAGTTCCAACAGTGAGAGTGTTTGGTAACCTCTTCCTTGGTTCCCTGATATTCCGACTGATGTTTTCCGAGTTTTTTCCTCTCTCGTTTTTTCCCTCATTAAAGCATTATCCTTGGTCCCGGCCCTCAGAGGTCTCCAATGTTCTATTTCAACCCACCCAAAGGCGCTTCTGCCAGAAGGGACCTCGCCAAACCCCGAAGTTTGCGCCACTTTCTGTACATAACTAATTTACTCGGTTTTTCTCGGCAGCTCCTCTTGGCCACTCTCCTGCTCTGTTGTCGGTAGCGGCTCCAGTGACACCTGACCTTGAAGTCCCCACATTCCGGCTCCAGGGCCCGCGCTCTCCAGGCCGTTTTGCTCACACTCTGTCCTCTCTGTTGTCCCCAGTTCCATACAAACTCTTCACCGACCATGGCGGCCTCAACGAGAAGCGCAAGCAGAGGCGTATCCGGACCACTTTCACGAGTGCGCAGCTCAAAGAGCTGGAGAGGGTCTTCGCGGAGACGCATTACCCTGACATCTACACCCGGGAGGAGCTGGCCCTGAAGATCGACCTCACCGAGGCGCGAGTCCAGGTACACGCTCCCGGAAAACTACCCGGCTTGGTCGCCCGGGTCCTGGAGGGGTGCGGTGGGCGAGAGACCGGGTGGTAGGTACCGCTGAAGGTTCGGAATCCTAGGGCCTCTCTTGAGAAGGACCCTTGGCTCAGGGATGAACAGAGAGGCCAAGTTTGGAGTGGTTGTGCGTAGGAGGAAGGGTTAGGGTCCGCGCTCTTGGGCATTTATATTCACAATTGCAAGTTATTTTCCACTACAGCCAGCGATGCAGAAACAGTCGGAAAGTGCCCTTTGGCAAGAGTGCGGACGTTGCCCGTGTAGTATAAATAAATAAATAAATAAATAAATAAATAAATATATATATATATATATATATATATATATATATATATAATTTTTGCTAAATGCCTCCTAATTCAAGCACTTTTAATTTGGAGCCATAGCGTATAGGCGCATTTTCCCAGGAACTATGACTTGCATCAGGTTCGAAGGGGGCTGACTCCACGAAGGTCAAGAACCAAGGCTTATTCTAACTTTTTAGGGACATGGCGCCGCTCCAGGTGAGCCCCCCAGTGGAGGGGCAGTGCGCACCACCGCTTGCTTCTCTAGCCAAAGGTCAGGGTGCGCAGCTAGCACCAAACCCAACCCCCGCCCCCTTCCTTCTACCAATTAGGGTTGGTTTAACTTTAGACTTCAGGCCTACGGGCTATGACGAGTTCGGAGTGGCTCAAAAAGTAGACTGAGCAAAGGTCCGCCAAATTAAGGGTTTTCGCGTTAGTGCCTTTTTTTTTTTTTTTGAAACTGCGCCCTTTTTACCTCTCTTGCAAGGCGCCGTTTCCTTGGCATGGTCAAGTCACCCAAAGAAAATTTGTCCGAAGATGCACCAGCAGCCCAGGGGCGGGGGCGGACTGGGTGGGCCGGGGGCGAGCGGAGCTGAAAACAAACCCAGGTGGAACGTGCCCCCTTCTCACTCGCGCGTTTCTCTCCCGTTTCCCCCGCTTGCTCCCCCTGCTCCGCCGCCTGTCCTCGCGCCTCGGCCCAGGTGTGGTTCCAGAACCGCCGCGCCAAGTTCCGCAAGCAGGAGCGCGCGGCGGCGGCGGCCGCGGCCGCGGCCAAAAACGGCTCCTCGGGGAAGAAGTCCGACTCCTCCCGGGACGACGAGAGCAAGGAGGCCAAAAGCACCGACCCGGACAGCACCGGAGGCCCGGGCCCCAACCCCAACCCCACTCCCAGCTGCGGCGCGAGCGGCGGCGGCGGCGGCGGCCCCAGCCCGGCAGGAGCCCCGGGGGCGGCGGGGCCCGGGGGCCCGGGCGGCGAGCCCGGCAAGGGCGGCGCGGCGGCGGCGGCGGCGGCGGCAGCGGCGGCGGCAGCGGCGGCGGCGGCGGCTGGAGGCCTGGCGGCGGCGGGCGGCCTGGGTGCGGCCGCGGGCCCGGGACAAGGCTGGGCCCCCGGCCCCGGCCCCATCACCTCCATTCCGGATTCACTCGGGGGGCCCTTCGCCAGCGTCCTGTCTTCGCTCCAAAGACCCAACGGTGCCAAAGCCGCCTTAGTGAAGAGCAGCATGTTCTGATCGGGGGCTGCGCGGCGGCGGCGGCGGCCGGCCAGGGCCCGGGCGGGCGAGCGGGCGAGCGGGTAGGCCCGAGGCTACGGTCGTCGCAGCTGCCGCGGCTTCTTCCTGGAGAGCCTAAAGTAATCGCGATAAGAATAAAGAGAAAACGGCGTCGCCCCCATGTCAACCCCACTGCCACCCCCATCCTGAACCCCCCAAACAAAACAAAAACTCCCCGGCTTCGCACCTGCCCCAGGGCCGCGCAGACGGGAGGCGTGAGCGCGCGGCCTGGACTCGGGGGCACTCTCAGGGGGCTGTGTCTGCGTGTCGTGTGTGTCTGTCTCTGGGAATGTGTGTCTGTGGCCCGAGCAGGTGACAGGTAGAGATGGGTGGGGGGCACAACCAACTCAGTGTCTTGCTTAGAGAAAGAGAAAAATAAACAAAAGATCCCCCATAATTAAAAAAAAAAATCGGGAAGGCAGCAATCATTTTTTTTTAATGGTTTTAAAATCGAAGGGCAACAAAGGTCAAGGGGGAAAGAAGGGAGGCTGCAGCTGGGACTGTCTGCGGGCTCCATCTCGTGAACCCCTAAACTGGCGCCCCCCCTCACAGCAGACTCCCTTGGGGCTTCTCCTCGGGAGAGACTAGGGAGCCTTCCAGTCTCGCTTCCCCTCCTGTCCTTGGGTTCGGGCTGCTGCGGCGAAGGCTCCAGCAGATTGTCACCGCGGCCAAGATGACTTCCTCGTGCCCGCTTGCCTGTCCCACCTCGCCGAATACCACCCCGCCATTAGCGCTTCCAACCCCCAACACCGTCGCAACTCCCAAACCAGAACCTTTGCAGCCACTCGGCCCTGAAAGATGCCCTAGACATGAGATGCCTTTCATCTGCAAACTGCAAACTGTGTCTCATATTTCGAAACTCTTCCCTTTTTTTCTCTCCTGCCACCCCCACCGGCATTTTCTTCTTCCACCAGCTTTTACTGAACTTTTTGGCACTGCTTTGGATTGGAGTCAATTGCAGTCCATGCAACTGGCTCCAGAGAAATCTACGGAGCAAGGGAAAGGTGCGCACACAAGTTTGCAGAAGTGTCTGGGTTTGCACTTCTGTTTGATCCGAAATGGACTCACATCCTGTATGGTGGATGGACTGTATATTGATGATTCCATTCTTCCCGCAGTTTAGACATCTCTGTTGAGATTTTTTTTTTTTTGGTTC
The DNA here is from genome assembly GCA_007922815.1 of Macrotus californicus. Taxonomy (NCBI): domain Eukaryota; kingdom Metazoa; phylum Chordata; class Mammalia; order Chiroptera; family Phyllostomidae; genus Macrotus; species Macrotus californicus. Next base: position 150,648 of record VMDR010000722.1, read on the forward strand.
CTTATTTTAAAAGGCACAAACTATAGATATTAGTTGAATGTTGAGGCTTTACCTTTTTGGGTGTCTTTCTACAACTGTGTTCTGTGACTCAATTGTATCGTGTTAATATCAGTACAGACCGTCTCTTCTACGTGACCGTATGATGTTTTTCCTCTTCTTGTAGTCTCTATGGCGTGTCTTTATGGAGTACTAAGGTTCTCACGGGTTCAATTATTTTGTGTTTAGAGAGACCACGGTTCAGACAACGGTATATATTTTTGTTATCAGGTGCATGTCTGTCTGATTTCTTTTATTCTTCCTGCTGGACATTGTTTGTGAACATAAGCGTCATAAGTTATGTTTCAGATTTTCAGATTTATTTATATGTGTTATAATGAATGCTTCTATTTAAAAGGGAAATATTTCTACATGTGCATATAGTTTTCCAAGAGTGTACCATTAACTTGATTGTTGATAATAAAAACAAAAAGCAAGTCTAGAGATTGAACTCCTCTGCATTTTCCTTGATTTGTTTTTGATTTTGATTTAAATTAAAAAATGATAAAGGAGAGCAGAGGAAATTGTATAAAATCTCTAAAAGCCACGGCAGCTCTGAAAATCTAAGCTGGTTGGGGAGTTGAAATTCATGCAGCCAAATCCAGCCAGTGTCAAATTTAGTGCTTGGGACAGCAGGCAGGATTCTTCTGGTTTTGCTTGTTTCGTGGTCAGGGAGCAAAAACAACACCGGGGAGATGATACAAATGTCCAATCAGTGCCATGAGGCTGAGGCCTCATGCATTTCTGGCAGCAAATGCAGGATTTGAATACTGGACTTTGAGAAAGACTCATCTGTGGATTCTGAGTGAAGGTGCCTTCGGGACCCATAGGTCTCCATCGTCCAGCCTCTTTAAGACCTAAGGCCACCTGAATCCTGGGACACCGGAGGGTCTTTGCATCAGCAGGTAGATCAGAAAGGTGCTGGGTGGATAGAAGCACTGTAACCTTGGTGTGTTTTGAGAAGTAACATTAGGAAGGACTTGCATGTACCAAATCATGGTTTTTATGCATCATCCTATCTGCCCTTGAAAACAACATCATGAAGCAGATGTCATTCTCATCCTCATGTTCTTTTATTTCAGATGAGGAAGTTGAGGCAACAGAGAGGTTAACTTGTTCAAGAGCCCTGGGCATGAGTGATGGGGCAAGGCTTTGGATCCAGGAAATGATTGATTAACCTGCACATTAGCTGCACTAATGGTTCCGGAAGTGTGGTCCCAGGACCAGCCTCATCAGCTCACCTGGGAGCTTGTTAGATGCATGACTTCTTAGACCTTATCCTAGACCTACAGAATCAAAAACTCTGGGAGTGAAGCTCAGCAATCTGTGTTTTTAACAAGCCCTATAGGGGATATGAGAACCACTGAACTCTACTATAAAAAACTCAGAGGAGAAGGTTCCAGAATTGGGACTACTTTGGGAACAGGGGGGTGTGTGTGTGTGTGTGTGTGTGTGCGTGTGCGCATGTGTGCATGTGTGTGTGCATGCACGGGGCGAAGGGTCTCTGACAGCTTCAGTGACCCCCTTTTGGAAGGAAGGAGTCACCAGCACAGTCCAAGATGAAGTCCACCCTTCTATCTTGGACTGTTTGGCTGCGCCACCTTCTTCAGGAGAAGCCTATGTGGACTTCTGGTATTTAACTTGGAACCAGTGGTTGGGCCTTATAAATAGACAAGTCAGTTCCCCTCATCTGACATCTGAGGGGAAGCCACATGCTGTTTTGTCTGGTCTGAGGACTCGCAGCTGATCTGGCTTGAATTTATCAGGGTTCCTCACTTAAGCATCCAAATATGGCTTGCAGCAGATCATGCAGGCTTCATTTAGAAATTTAAAACCTTTCAATCTAACTTTTAATAATTTTTCTAAAGGGCTTTTTTCCTCTTTTTTTTAAAAAAAATATAATCTTCATTATATATTTTTTTCCACCAATATTTAGTCCCTTTATATGGCCCTACCCCCAGCAATTGCCTCACTGTTGAGTCTTAAAAAATCTGTCTAAATGCCTCTCGGCAAACCCTCCAAGACAACATTCTATAAACAACGGCATCAGTTGTGCTGGTCTGAAATGCCAGCAATCACAGATCCCTTAGACCCACCTTTCATTGTAAATATAGCTTAGAAAATTCTAGGAGGAACAGAAAAAAGGGGTGCAGGAATTTATTGACAAAAAGAGCATTTAAAGCCCAGCTAACCCAGTCGTGGCCTCAGCTGGAGGAAAAGGAGCCTCTGAGAGCTGATGGGCAGCCAGTGGGACAGGTGTTCCGGAGAAGGCAAGACCAGGAGAGAGAAAGAAAACAAGAAGGAGAGAGAGGAAAAGAGAAGAAAGCAGAAGAAGAAGAAAAAAAAACAAGTAGGCAAAGAACAGTTTTTAAAAACCCCAGTGAAGGCCTTAGAAATCCTTTCAGATATGAACAAACTAGATGAGGATTCCCAAGTTCCCTTCTCCTGGCCTTGACCTGCTTTGAACAATTCATCTCCAGGACAAGAGAAGCTCTCAAAACTGGAAACTCGGGATTGGCGAGGAAAACATGCTCCCCACCCCCACCTGCCCCAGCTTTCCAAAAGATGGCATTTAAAATGTCAGGAAGCACCCCACTTTAGTATTTCAAATATCAACTTATTTTTAATTTGGGTCACCTCTGCCTCTCTTACTGGTCAGAGAAGCAAAACTGTCTGTTGGGAGGCAAGTTTATTATCAAATGTAAAATAATGTCCCTGTAATATGATGGAGCCTAGGGGCAGGACACTGTGTCCCTCAAGCTGTGTCATTTCCTTAGAGTCATGCACAGTGTGAACAAGCTCACTTTCACTTTTCCTCTCCTAAGGAATTTGCATTTTGGCTCATCAAGGCATCCTTTTTCCTGGCAACTCCGGGACCACATGTGACTTCACAAAAGCTGCATGAGCTGATGCCAGATGGCCACCTCTAAGCCAAGTCTCCTTCAAGATGGCCAAGTACAGGAACCCCGAGTGGTTTCAGAGGGGAACAGACAACCCAGCAAGTAGTGGTTGTTTATAGCTCACCCTGGATGCTTCTCCTAGGAAGACAGCTAGATAGAGATGCCCTTCAATTCAGGGAAAGAATCTGTGTGACCTTGCATGGCAAATAACCCTCCCTGATTAATCTTGATTCATCAACCATAAATATAAATAATAGTACAGACTTCTGGGGTTGTTGGGGGCATTAAATAAGATATAAAATAAGTATCTGGTATAGCAGGAAGTTTTCAGCAAATGTCAGCTATTATCTTTTTAAAGAGTTTATTTATTTATTTTTAGAGAGAGGGGAAAAGAGGAAGAAAAGAGAGGGAGAGAAACATCAATGCATGGTTGCCTCTCGTACAACCCCAACTGGGGACCTGGCCCGGAACCCAGGCATGTGCCCTGACTGGGACTGTAACTGGCAACCCTTTGGTTTACAGGCTGGCGCTCAACCCACTGAGCCACACCAGCCAGGGCAAATGTCAGCTATTACTAATAATATTATATAACTTCTAGATTCTATATCTCTCTAGATCAGGTCTCATAAGATTAAAGAGAGCCCTCAGTTGTCACTTAAGTCAATGGCCCAGAAACACAAAATGTGCGAGAACATGCAAAGGCTGGAATTGGAGAGTTTTGTTGAGGGTGACGATAACGGCCTAGAATCAGCCATGGGCTGACAAGTAATGATGACTAATATTTATTGAGTGCTCATTATATGCCAGGTATTTTTAAGCTTACAAGCTTTAAAGCATTTAGTTGTTACAACGACCCTGTGGGAAAAGTGGTGCTCCCATGCAGGGTTAGGCAGCGTGCCCAGGGCCACACAACCGTAGCTCTGCAGCATGGCTCCAGCTCCAGTTTGTCTCCACAGCCCATGCTCTTTAACCACTGTTCTTCGGAATCACCGAAAGGAGAAGAATTCCTTTTAGCCCACGGGATCTTACACTACCCACCTGGGAGAAGCTCTCATCTTGCAAAAACAGATGCAGAAAGCTAGGTAAAGGGTAGAAAGGACAATTGGAGGAATGGTACTCGGAAGAGAGTCCTGGCCAGATTCGAAACAAAGTCCAAGGGTCAAAAGGTAGTTGCTTTGAGATCCGCAGGAGCAGGGAGAATGCTTTCTGCGAGGCGCCGTCATTACAGCTCACCATCTCTTTCGGTAAATGAACAAGACAGGAAGTAGCCAGGGGCACGGAACATGAAAGGAAAAAGAAGAATTACATTTGCGAGGTGTGGTACATAGGTTGGTGGACAGGAGTGGATGTCAGGAAAAAGATGTCAACCTCTAGGCTCATCTTTCGCCATCATGACAAATGCATGGTACAAATGGCAAAACCCCACCTGAGTCCTTAATTTTCCAGCCCTGACTCCAGACAGAGTACACCACAAATCTGCATGGATAAATAATGACTGAAGGCCTTCCCCCGATATGGAAAGCAAAGCATAATGCAAAGACCTGAAGCCTCCTTAGGTCAATAGTAGGATCACCCAAAAACAGTCTGTGACAAGTCGTCATCACCATCCCAGTAGAATTTTAGATTGTGTTAGCCTTGGATTAAGTCAGGAGTTCTTAACCTTGAGTTCATGGGTACAATTCAAGGAAGACAGGAAAAAGTACATATATAGTTTTACTAATCTCTACCTGAAATTTAGCATTTTCTTCCATGATAAGTGTAGGCAACAAAGCCAAGGTATTATTAGTACCTGTGACTTTGTCACCAATGGAAATCACAAATATTTCCTTTTACAATTACAGTTGACATTCATATTAGTTGCAGGTGTACTGATCACAGATATTTTTATTTCACATTTTAGTTCTTGAGCTATATCAATATATCACTTATATTCACCATTAATTTGAAATGATGATGATGATTAGACCAACCCCCAGGTCTTGTTATTTAATACACTAATAAAGAAGCACATACGTGACTATATTACAAATTTGTTTTAAAACATTGTTGATAACTCTATTTTAACTGACTTCTTTTATAATACTATGCATTTTATTTTTGCATTTAAAAATGTTATCTTGAGAGAGTTCCTGGGCATCAGCAGCTGCCCAGGGGGCTGAGGAACAATGAAGAGCTCCTAATTGACGGAGAAAGGCAGGGCATCCCTCTCTCTGTGAAACTCTGACTTCAGGAACTTCTCATTAGGACCGGAGCATGCGATCATTTTGTTCTACAAGTGGAAGAAATCTTAGAGAAGTTTTAAACCTGTCGCACATTCCTTCAAAGGACAAAATAGAATAAAATAAGTCCCCAACGCTGAACTAAGAATGTTCCAGGATTTTAAAGACAGTGAGCACGGGAGAGTAGAAGGGATTCAAAGGCTTCAACAAGACTTGAACATCCTCAGACCATTCGCTGAGTATTTACATGAACGAGGCCCTGTGCTGAGTGCACCACCGAACGGCACCCTCTGAGAGAAGTGGTGATTTCCTTCGTTACATTATTGAAATCCCACGCTCTTGGGTCACTTGTCCACGTCACACCGCTTATAATGGCAAAGCCAGAACTCAGCCCAAAGCCCAGCCTCTTATCCAATATGCTTAAAAAATTGAAACAAAGAAGGAAGAAAAGAATTCTGTATTTGCCTAGCTGTCACTCATTTATGTTTTCTCTGAGCCTGCAGCTATTTGGTCTGTTCAAATACCCCAAGGCCCAGAGGCTGAGCAATGACGTTATTTTAGCCATGTGTTTGATGTCAAAGACCTTCCTCTGGGGAAAATCAGACATCACGGGGGAAATGAAGGCTTCTTACCTGGACATAAAGTCATTAGGGATCCAAGTGGATGACTGTTTGCTACTTGCTACCCAATGATTGAAGCGGTAATTTCCAGAACAGGAAGAGAGCCTGGGTGTAAAACTTAATTTCTTTAAGCTCCAGTGTCATGGGCACCCCAGGGAAAAGTGGAATGTAAACCTGGTTTGTCTGTGGCGTAGGATATTGTGCTTTTGGAGGGCTTACTATGTGTAGGTAATCTGCTAGCTGTTTTGCATGTGTTATGTATTATATACAGTCTTTCAAGTCTCCTGAGGGAGACATTATTGCTCTCATTTCACCAGGTGGAAAAATCCCAAGTAATAGAAAGACCGAGCGACTTACTTAAGATCCCAGAGCGGGTAAGTGCCGGAGTTGAGCCCCAGACTCACATCCCTGAGATCGCAAAACCCCATTCTCTAGGAGGCCCCAGAGTCTTAGAAGAGTCGCTGAGATAACGCAGCACTGGCCTAGCCTGACTGCTCACACCCTAAGCCAGTGTTAGAAAAGGAGGAGAGGGTATGAAATGTTCTGGAATTACATAATGGTAACGTAATGTAATGGCTACACTCTTCTGTGAATATATTAACCCTCACTGAAGTGTACTCTCTAAACGGGTGAATTTTACGGTATATGAGTCATATCTCAGTTCTTTTGAAAGCAGAGACTAACGTGGGAAACCCAGCAGCCTTTTGTCTCCCTGTAGGATGTCCTTGATTTCTTGCAGGTATGATTCACATACATCTTCATTTTAGTCTTGAGTCAGAGTGACATAAATTAACAGAAGGGGAGATAATGGAAAATATTACTGTTTTCTTAACCAATTACCCATACTTTTTAGGCTAGTGAATGTATGTTCTCTAATATTAATTTTGAAACAAAGTGGGCAAAAAATTCTTTCAGTGAAGCCTTTGTTTCACATTTAATAATTTTTTCAAACTAATCACTGAAAGTCCGGAGAGCTGTTAAAATAGTCAGGCATTTGAACTATTTCTATACCTGATCATATATTGGAACAATCACACATTGCAAGTCCTCTCTGGGGCCATTCTTGCCTTCTACTGAAGGAAAAAGAAGTTAAATTTAAAGGATATTTTTAAATATCTGAGGGTGTTCATCCACTTATGCTGAGATTTTCTTTTTTCTTTTGTTTGATTTTAGAATTTTTATGAGTTTATTTGAGTCAAACTGAAGACATATTTCAGAGACCAAGATCTAAAATGCTCCTCTTTTTTTAAAAATTGAATTTATTGGAGTGATGTTTGTTATCAAAGCCATACAGTCTTCAAGAGGACCATTGAATGAAAATTGTGCACACACTGCATCATGCACCCACTGCCCAAAGTGAAGTCTCTTTCTGTCCCTATTTATCCCTCTTTGTCCTCTCCCACCTCCCCCCACCCTCCTTTCCCTCTGGCTACCACCATATTGTTGTCTGTGTCTATATATAAATATAATGCTGAGATTTTCTTGAAGTCCATTGCAACATCAATAAGTCATTTCTTAAAAAATTCTCAAATGATGCCCTGGCTGGTGTGGCTCAGTAGACTAGGTGCCGGCCTGCGAACCAAAGGGATGCCAGTTCAATCTCCAGTCAGGATACATGCCTGTTTTGCGGGCCAGGTCCCCAGTGGGGGGTCGCATGAGACGCAACCACATATTGGTGTTTCTCCCTCCCTTCCCTTCTCTCTAAAAATAAATAATAAATACATTAAAAAAGTTCTCAAATGACTAAATTTCAGCACACATCTATCAGCAGAAACTGGGGTGACCCACGTAGTTTTTTATGCTTTGTTGCAAGCCCCTTTGAGAAGTATAGCTGCTGCCAGGGTGTGAGTTTGCAAGAAGACACACGTTGCATTTTGAGGAGCTGATTTTCTGCTTTTAAGACAACTGTGTCTGTTTGCTAACCAAGGATTCTCCTGCTCAGAAAGATGCTATAGTTGTGCCCCCCTTATCCATTGTTTCCCTTTCTTCGGTTTCAGTTACCCACAATCAACCACAGTCTGGAAATATTAAGTGGAAAACTCTTGAAATACACAGTTCATAAGTTTTAAATTGTGCCGTTCTGAGTAGCATGGTGAAATCTGGCACCGTCCCTGCATCCAGCCCAGGAAGTGACTCAGCCCTTTGTTCAGGGCGTTCAGGCTGCATGGGCTCCCCCGACGTTAGTCACTCAGTAGCCTGTTGGTTATCAGATCCAATGTCACGGTATCGCAGTACTTGTGTTCAGGTGAGCCTGATTTTGCCCAATAATGGCCCCAAAGTGCAAGAGTGGTGATGCTGGCAATTCAGATATGCCAAAGAGAAACCACAAAGTGGTTTCTTTAAGTGAAAAGGTATGAACATTTAGGAGAAACACAGTTTGTACTGAGGTCTGTCCAGAAAGTATCCAGCCATGTATTATGAAAAAGAGACATTTATTAAAGCAGATACAAGAAACATTGTACATAGAACAGTGACACCTCAGTTCCCTTCAAAGTAGGCACCTTGGGACCTCACACAGTTCTCCCAATCACCATCAGCTGCCCTGTAGCATTTTTCTATTTTCATAGACAATCTGAAATCTCTTCTCTTTCAAAAGTAATTTTAGTTTTGGGAAAAGCCAGAAGTTGCAGGGTGCCAAATCTAGGCTGTAGGGGGGCTGAGTCACCTGGGTGATTTGATGTTTTGCCAAAAAATTCTGCATAAGATGGGATGATGAGTGGGTGCATTGTCATGATGAAGATGCCAATCACCAGTTGCCCATAGCTTCAGCTGTTTTTGACATATTGCATCTCTCAACTGATGAAGAACATTGAGGTAGTACTCCTTATTAATTGTTTGGCCTGGAGGCGTGTACACATGATGGATAACACTTACCCAGTCTAAAAGCAGTTAGCATGCTCTTGATCTTGCTGTGACTTTGTCACCCTTTCTTCTCGACCATCTTTGAAGCCATACTTTTGTCTGTGCTGTGCTCATTGCATCATCGCCGAAAGCCTTCTGAATCATCTGAATAGTTTCCATGGAGGAATGTTCATGTTCAAGCTTAATGCAAAATTTGATGCAGATTCGTTGCCCTACTTGCTCAGTCATTTTGAACGTGATGGCCGCACAGTACATGTGCTCACTCAACGGCATCTACCGCCCCCACTGACTAGGACAGTGAATTTGTCATTGTTCATTCCATGTGCATTCCAGTCCACTCTCTGCTCTACAGGTTAGGACTGGGATGTGAGAATGGCATTCCGGACTGTTGCGTGGACAAGGTTGGAGAAACTTAAACGATTTTTTAAAAGAGCCAGTAAGTGGTAGATAGATTAGAAAATTCAGTTCTGTTGTCATCAAAGTCCATAATCATTTCATAGCACCATTAATATGATGCTCATTTAAGGTATTTATTCCCCTGGAAAATGTTGGTGGACTTGGATATTACTGCGTGAATTGCTTAATTTGTTTGTGATTCACTGGGAAGTCCCAGAGCAGATTTTTTCACTAGATTGACATAAAAGCAGGTCCAAACCAATCCTAGTGCTAACAGTGCGACGGGCAGTCCCACCAGAGAAAAGTAACTGGGAGGCTATCATCTCTCCTTCTACACAGAAACTTTCCGAGCAGAAGAATCCTGAGCTAACAAAAGCTCAGTATTGTCTTGAGGGCCCCCCACCCAAAATCAATTCCTCAAAATCCAATTTGTGTCCTCTTGCAAAAACTCATATGCCAGCATTATCTATGCTTCTCAAAATACCCTACAATGAAACATGGAGCAAAGTTCCCAAGGACTGCATTAGGGAGATTAAATGCCCAGTAAATAATCTCCTTGCATGCAACAGGTCTACCAACACGCTTTGCCTATATCAAAAAGGGAACCCACTACTAACAGCCAACAATAATAATAATAAACTTCTATTTGGGGTTTATCATGTGGTAGAAACTGTGCTAAGCATTTTATATGCATTATCTCACTTAACCTTAGCAATAGTAGCCTTATGAGATAAGTACTATGGTTATCCACATTTTAAAGAGTAGGAAACCAGGCCTCAAAGATATTAAATAGCTTGCTCAAGTGCCCACAGCTGGTAAAGAGTAAAGGTCTTGCTTATGCACAAGCAGTGTTTGTACACAGTCTAGTGTGTGATTGAATAGTCAAGAGCCTTTTTACTGTTGCACATTTGTGTCTACAGAGCCTAAATCGCATCCTTCCACCAGCTAATGCCTACTGAGTGTTTACTTGAGCCAGGTGCTTAGCAGCCCCCAGCAGAAGGAGCAGGAAGGATTCTGGGAGGGGTGAGATCCCTATGGGGGCCACTTTACATGCTCCTCTCCTTGTCTGTCAGTTCTCTTTCAGACAGCCTTCCTCAGAGCCCAATTCATGGTAGGATAGCCAGAGCAGCCATGTGGGGTTGAGAGTAGGAGGTTAGCCCTAAATGGCAGGGATTACCTCATTGGGCCCTCCCTCTTTGTGAACTAAGACTTTCCTAGGAGTAGAGGGTCAAGATCTCTCCTCCAGCATGATGTCCAGCTTTCCATCCCATATTGGTTATACATTGCAGTAGGCTGATTCAAGGAGGCTGACACTTTCCAGTCTGAGCCTAGGGACATCTGTTGCAGGTGATAAATGGATTGGGCTTAACCAAAGTCCCACGATGCCCCAAGAAACGAATTTAAAGGTCCAGAACCTGCTGTGCGCCCCAGTAGGAGTTATTTCATTTTGTCCTCACAGCAACCTGATAAGTATGTGTGATTATTCCGACTTTCTGAATGTATAAAAGTCTTGGAGGGGGATGTGAAATTTGAATGAGATTGCTTGGTGTGTAAGTGGGGGAAACTTGGATTCAAAACCCCACACAATTCGTTCAGTGATTCTGTTGTCTCCGCTGAACCTGTGTTTGGAATGGAAAAATCTTAGAAACGACTTAATTATTCTGGGAACATATGACATTCTTTGCCCCTTCCCCTTTGGCTATTTTACACAAAGAAAATACCCATGAAAATATCCACAGCCTCCAGCCCCAACCACTGCTGGGAGCAGAACCACATTCTGAGATCACTGGCTGTTATTGAATAACGAGAACTCTGCTGGAGTGGTTAAGTATTGGCTCTGAGGCTGTTCAGACCTGGAGGAGCCAGGCCAGACCCGAGAGTGTCAGAAGGATCCGGCCTTTTCCCTGCAGCAGGATCATTTCCAACCCCAGCCAGAGAGGTAGAGGCATTAGCGAGCCTGCAACATCAAAACAGCCAGATCAATTCGCAGAAGCACTTCGAAGGGAAACAAATCAATACGTTTCTTCCCCTAAAGATTGATAACATCATCAGGAAGCAACAGATGCATTTTAGGGCACAGTGCACAGTGCAGGGGAGGTGAGCTCCCCGGGCTACATTGCTCTCTGGAAAAGCTATTGTCAATTAGCAGCTGAACACTAGGGCTTGTGGCACCTGTCACAACAATACATGCTAACATTCCCAATGTTCTTGGCAGGTTTTGAGGTTCCGTCACATACTCTGTTTCTTTTTATCAAGATCCTACAAGGTGGGAGTTATTGTCCCCATTTCCCAGATGAATTTCAGCAACACTAACCTGCCTCATGTGCTTAAGACCATGATTATTTATGACCAAGCTGGGACTTGAATCTTCTGAGTTGGAAAGCCCATGTTCTGTTTGTCTAATGTCTCCAAACTACGTTCACTCTCCTACCAGCTGCACAAGTTTTTGACACATCAGCGACCCTCCTGTGTAATTTCTTATTTTTCTTCTCATAAGCTCGATTGATCCAAATTTCCAGTAATATTCAAATTAGGTCTTAATTCTCAGAAGTCATACCTTTGCAAATTATCAGATTCTAATTACAAATATGCTAATTAAAACAAAGATTTTATTTATTTATTTTTAGAGAGAGAGGGGGGAAGGGAGGGAGAAAGAGAGGGAGAGATACATCGATTGGTTGCTTCTCACACGCCCCCAACTGGAGACCTGGCCGGCAACCCAGACATGAGCCCTGATTAGGAATCAAACCAGTGACCTTTTGATTTGCAGGCCGGTGCTCAATCCACGGACCACACCAGCCAGGCCTGTGCTTAATTTTTTAAAGAAAAAATGAAAGAACCTGAATTTGCCACTACTTTATTAGTTCAATTTGTTGATGCTTAAAATGGAAACTAATACAATTATATATCTTTAGATAATTTCTATTTGACTTTTTAAAAAATCACAGTCATTCCTGAGTACTAGCCACATTGGTAAAGTTTGACTCTAGAACTTAAAATTTTTGCTTTAAATACATTATCAACAAAATGAGTCCATTAAATAAAAACTGTTTCTCTGATTCAAAAAGGCAGGGATCTACTCAGGAACTGCTTTGTTACTCCTTACAAAGAGCAGGCAGATGTCGAATGTCGGCTAACGTATGTCCTTTTCCCAGCAACAATGAGAAGGACCAGAATCTAGGCTCTCTTGGGTGTTTGGGGACCTACCCCAGGAAGAAGCACAAACTGCCCCAGGGAGAAGCTAGATATTGGCCATAATCTAGTCTCTTGGAGGTCTCCATTGTCTCAAAAGAGCAGGGTTCTATCAGCTCATCTCAGCTGCACACCGGGCACAAGTCCAGCCTATGCTCTCATGCTGCCTGACTGTCTCCTCGAAACAGGCCTATCTGCCCACAATTCTGAGTCTGGCTGGAAAGAGAAACTGCAGCGAGACTAGGGGCTTTAATAAAACACATAGCAGAATAAGTTACAGAGATGTCAAATTCTAGCATATTCTTCCTACTGTGTAAGACTCAGAACAGAGGGAGAATTTTTTTTTCTCCTTCCCTTACACTTTTAATCCAAGCAGTTCTGTCCTGGAGGCTACTGCTGCTCAGAGTGGAGGAAGAGCAGCTTTGTTTCTGCCTGCCTGCCTTGGAAGATGCCCCAGAGCAAAGCTTTAAGAGGGGCAAGGGCAGGTTGATAGATTGAGAAGGCGTTGGTTTTCAAGAGTGGTAAAGGCCCAGAGTCTTTTGCTGAGTAGAGACACTGAACTCTAATGGGGGCACCAACAAGGATGTGATGAGGGCTACATACCGGACCCCAAAGAGCAACCAGCTCTGAAGGCCTCTTCTGTCTCCACTCAGCCTAGACGGGCCATAGCTACCCACCCACCTGTGACACTTGGACAAGGAGGATTTTATTTTTTTTAATTTAAAAAAAATTTTTAAATTCTATTTAGTTATTTGTTTTTAGAGAGGGGGAAGGAGGGAGAAATAGAAGGAGAGAAACATCAATGTGCAATTGGTTGCCTCTTGCATGTCTCCAACTGGGGACCTGGCCTACAATCTGGACAGGTGCCCTGACTGGGAATCAAACCAGTGAGTGACCTTTCATTTTGCAGGCTGGTGCTCAGTCTACTGAGCCACACCAGCCAGGGCAGGAGGATTTTAACTGTGATAAAAAAATGCCTATTCCCTGATGTTCTTAACTGTAGAACCAGCCCCCTCCCCAAATTTGACCCTCAGGAACGAGAAGGAGTTCCCCCAAACCTAACTGAGAACGGGGCAATAAACCTCACACCTGATTTACTTTTATTTAAATGAGGAAATATGACATTTCTTTGATACCACCTGGAAACAAATAGTAAAACTAAAATAATGATTCTGCTCCATGTCCTTCTGATTCCATCCAAAAATAAATAAAAAGAAATTTCTTATCACTAGTATAAATAAACACAGCCTGACTTATTATAAATAGAAAAAATAATAATAAATTACATAACCTTGAAAAAGGAAAAACCACGCCTGTCTATGTGTTATTAGTTCTACCAGTGAGACACAGACCATACTCTGTGACACCGAGTGACACCGTAGGCCTTTATGAGGGGTTAGCATGTAGCAATTTTAAGTCTGGAGATCCCCAAACATGAGCTCTACTTAAATAAATGTGTTATTCTTGTCAAAATGGATAAAACAAGGTATACTTTTTTATCTCTGTGATAAAGGATTTAAGGTTTTAGAGCAAAAGAAGAAGTTGTTTTTTTTATCCCTCCTTGCTTCCAGGGGTCCCTGGTCACCCCCCAGGTGAATGAAGGTGTCTCAGAAGGGTTGACAGATTTCCTGAGACCTGAAGAATAGAGATGAAAATAATTCCAAATAATACTGTCCTTTAAACAAATGAAAACCAGACCAGTGTTCCAGGCATACAAGACAGAAATTAACTAACATTGTAGTTAAAATGCCATGGGAAGCAAGGATTGAACAGGGAAGTGTCTAACATTGTCCCTGAGGCTAACCTAGCATTTAGATTAGTTTAAGACCAATCGAAGTCAGGTTGTCAGCCCTGACTCACAAGTGCTCTGCCCTGCTCGCTGAGATAGTTATTGATCCCCTCCCTGTACATTCCCCGGACCCCCCTTTAATCAGCATCCTCAATGAAATGGTCTGAGCTCAGCCCCCTGCACTGACCATCCTGCTATCATGACTGCCTCCTCTTCGGTTCCTTCTTCCCAGGCTCGTCCTCCCCACTTCAGCCCCCACAAGTCGCCAGCACCACCTTTCCAAGCACACGTGCCCAGCACCCCACAGATACCACCGCACACATTTAGAGACTCCTTGTTGCTGTAGGGGAAAGTCTACCTTCTGTAGTATGGCTCCAAAGGCTCTTCATGAGGCAACAGTCACCTCCCTCTCTTTTATCCAATCTTTGAAATTTTATCCCCCCCAAAGCATCTAATTTAAAGGGATGTGTTATATTCATAACATTAGAACTTAACTCCTGATAACATCCCTCCCATTTCTCTAATGGTTTCTTACCATCGCCTTGAACTTCTCTGACAGAGTCTGTTGGGAGAAGATGCTCACTACTTGTTGATGGATCTGCAGAGGGGAGGGAGCTGCACACCTTGGGCCAGGTGTTCTGTGTGAGCAATGCTTCAGAAATTGAAAAACCATTTGCCAATTCATGCATTATGCATGGATTTCTACTTCCCAAAGGTAACTCTTTATAAACAAAGTTTATTCATTGATTACTTCCTTTTAGTAAATGGAAATGTTGACTGAAATTTGGTTCTTGGTGTGAAACCTAAGATTTTAGAAATTCAAATCTACGCTTAGAAAAGCATACACTTTCATCTGTTTGCTGTCAATGACTGAGGCAAAGGGCTCTTCTTAAAGCAATTACCAGTTGGAGGAGAAGTGTAAACTTCAGCAAAATCATGAGCTGGCTCTTTTTCTTTCCTCACATATTTGCCTGGGTTTGGTATGGAGTCCGCCACACATATCTTATGTACACCCTACTTTATGCTGTCTTTGCCTTACAAAGTCTGTAGATTCATCACAAACCCACTCTTCTACTCAATGAATACTTATGGAGTATCTACTCAGGGCCAGGCATATTCTGAAGGATGGGATGATTTGATGAAATGATTGGCATGTCCAATACCACAGAGGTTGGCTTTAATCTAGAGGCAAGATATGCTATAGAAACTATGGAGAGACGCATGGGAAATTATGTAAATCTGTCACCTCCTTTTGCTCCTGTTGAGAACTCCTCTACATCTATATTCTGATTCACATTGATAATCTCACTATGCAAGACAGCCAGCCTGATCCCTGCCTTTCCTGTTGTAAAACTGAGACATATATTAATGACCTGATTGTGGTCCCACTACAGGTTCCTCTGCGTGTGTGTGTGTGTGTGTGTGTGTGTGTGTGTGTGTGTGTGTGTGTGTTGGGTAAAAAGAGGACAAGAGAGGAGAGGAAAAGCAAACAAACAAAGAAAAAAAGCATTGACTTACTTTTATTGAGTGCCTACTGCATGCCAGGCACCCAGCCTACCCTAGTTCACCATGTTTTATAGCGCTTTGAGGTAAATATTATTATCCCCGATTTTACAGATGCGGAGACTAGTGTATAGATTGTAATTAGGGAGCAGCTACAAACCTGTTCCTTTCACTCTTCTAAGCTAGTATCCAGGCCTTGTGGCTCCAAATCCAGTGTTCTTTCTATTCCATCACACCTCACTGACCCAGCTGAAAGGATTCAGTGGTCTGAGGATATCCTTAGGTGGGCTATCAAATGAATTCTGTCTTTCCCACATTTTGAATTCTTAAAATCTTGTCTGTATTGTTATGGGCACATTGCCTGAGTCTCTTACTCGTGAGCTGAGCTCTCCTCTCCTCTAGCAAAATAAACATCACCCACAGGGGTCATATTTATTGATGTTATGGGTCATGGAAATCTGACTGAATTTCATGTTTTCTGAATCTAAAGCAAGATTTGAAATAGAACGTAAGGATGAGGTTCAGTAACCTCTGTCTACTGCACTTCTGTCTTTATTTTGGAGTGGATTCAGGAGCTGAGGAAGGTACCTGGATGTTAGGCTTCTAACCAGGGGTTATATTCAAACCATCCCCAATCAGCACTGACCAATCAAATGGAGCCCTGTCAGAGGGGTTCTGATCTCTAGAGCCTCTCTGTGCCAGACACTAATCCTTCAGCTGCTGGATGGTAGAAGAAGTCTGAGGTCCTAGGAAAGAAGCTGAGATGGCCAAGGTCTCAGACAGGCATTCAGGAGAACTTAGAGGAGGATTCTTTTTTAATTTTACTGTTTTTTAAAGATTTTAATTTATGTATTTTTAGAGAGGGGAATGGAGGGAGAACGAGAGGGAGAGAAACATCAATTGATTGCCTCTTGCATGTGCCTCAACTGGGGATTGAACCCACAACCCATGAATGTGTCCTGACTGGGAATTGAACCAGTGACCTTTCAGTTTGCAGGATGACATTCAACCAACTGAGCCACAGCAGCCAGGGCTAGAGGGGTGATTCTTTGCCACATGGAACAGCTATCCATTTAAATAACCACTGCAGCCACATTGGTGCTTATTGATTGGATACCAGGTCTGTTTCTGGCCTTCTTCCCTACCTTACAACCCCTGATCCCACTTTCCCCTGCAGGTGACTTCCCTAAGCCGGGCTGGTGTTGCTTCTGAAGGGGAGGGAAGGGCTTGCAGGTAATCTTGAGGTGTTGTTCAGTCTTTCCTTGGCCTTCCAGCTCTTCTGAAAGCCTTGGGGAATTGTGCTCTATGGCAGCAACTGCACCATCCACCAATATCCATTCTTTCCTTTCCATGATAACCCAACTCTGGAGTTTCAGCTGAGCACACAGCTGTCCAGCTAGACACTACACTTTCCACCCTTCCTTGAACCTTAGGGAGATCATTTGTGTGTTCTAGCCAATGGAATTGGACTGCTTCCAAACTGTACCTTTAAAAAAAAAATGAATGAGTTCACTTGCCCCTTCATTCTTTGTGGTGACTGGGATGCACGTGAAAGATAAAGTAGCCACTTTGGGCCAGAAGGTTGCTGCATGCTGAAGATGGCAGATCTGCTTTGTTATCTTGCACTCCTTTGCTCTGGACCATTACAAAGGGGAGACCTGTTAAGCTCTTCTTGTTTAAGCTGCACGATATTAGCGATCTTTGTTACAGCAGCTTAGACTGTACCCTAACAAATACTGCTCATTGATGGTCATTGGTTGGTTGGGTTTCTATAACTCATACTTTTGAAAACAAGAGGGAGATATTGGGTCTGTACAAAAGGCACAGTGCATACTAAGGTTGTAAGGTAAAAACATACACACACAAAATGAAAAAACATAAAGTTCCTTAAGAGAACTGAAAGAGACCCTAAATGGGCAAAGTGTGGATTGTATGGGGGGGGTTGTCAAGAGAAGGGGTTGCAGAGATCAGTTTTGGTGGCTATGTCCGGTGGCTCCACTCTGAGTGCAGGGAGACTCAAACTGCAGAGTTTTGAGGAAGAGGGTACCATGATCCAGTTCTCATGTCAGATTGTCCTGGAGTGTGATGAACAAAATGGGGGGAGGGCAAAACCAGAGACTACAACACCAGGCACAAGGCTGCAGTCGTAGTCCCCTGGGTGAAAAACAGTGGTGGCCTAAACTAAACACGAGAAGACTAGGCACAAGGAGAGACGGTAGGAGGTGGAGGTGGGATCCTTCATGTTGGAGATAGATAAGGGGGCATGTAGGTGAGGGAGAGAAGGAGTTTAGTATGATACCCAGGTTTCTGGTTTGTGTTCAGAAGAGGGCATCTTAGGAAGAAACAGAAAGTTCATGAAGCTAATGGTCTAGCCTCTGCAGTGGTCTCCCACGGTGCCTGGGGGAGCCTCCTCCTGTTCAACTCACACCGGTTCTCCTTCACTGACTTCTTCCCCGTAGCCCTCACCGAGAGCCTCATTTATTTCTCCTTTTCTCCTGACATGCCTTCCACCAGTGGCTTTCCAAACGTTCCACTGAGGACTCCTTGGAGTCAATCCCACATGAACTCACATTTTGAGACTTTTTTTTCCTAGAAAAAGAATATTACTATTACTTGTTACTATTGCTATTACTCTATCACTTGTGTCCACCACTTTCAACCCATCTCCAAGGCCAACTGTAAACCAGATACCATCAGCTTCACTTCAGAAACCACAGCTATCAGATGAGGGTTCCTGTATTGCCCTCCCACTTCGGAGATTCCTTGGAATTGCTTAAAAATCAATCAGAGCCTTCGATTCAGAGTAACATTATAATAGTTGATAGTATTCAAGAAAAAAGGGGAGGGGAATGACATTTTAGATAGCCCGTGCCGTGGAAGCCAGGTGGGTGTGGGATTCCGCTAAGTTGTTCAAAATACTGAGTCCTGAAGAAGGTGTTCTTTACTCACTTTCTTACTCCTAGGGCTACAGGGATGGGAACTGAACTACCAAAATGCTCCTTCCTCCTGTGACAGTGATGGCCCAGGTGGTGGGTGTGTAACCCTCTGGGACACTCATGGCCTCCCCTGGGATTGATAGGGATGCCGGATGAAAGAAGGAATTTCTTTTTGTGGGTGTTGCTCAGCGAGGATGACAAGTCCAGATCTGTCTGTATTCATCTTCCTTGGCTGTATGGAAAAAGTTCATCTCCAGTAATAGAATCTTATATCGACACCAAAGAGAAATAGACTTGGGAGATGGGTGGAGAGAGTTCTGCCGGTGTCTGAGTTACTGGTTTTAGACTACGTGGCCTTATTCCTGAAGCTCTCCCCTTAATGGCTCTATGAACCAGTGAATCCCTCGTTTGTTTCAGCTGGTTTAAATCAGGCTTTTGGCACTTGCAAGGTTCAGGTAACACTGGGTCAGTTTCCAAAGCTTACCTGTAACGAATTACTAATAAATGTCCGAGTGCTCACAGATTCACATGAATTGATCTGTTCCTTATCTGATTTAACACATGCATTTTACCAAGGGCCTCCTAGAGCAGATGATTTGATGCGAAGGAGTCTTTCAGGGGAGGGAACAAGTTTGGGGCAGTTGAGTCAGCTGAAGGGAGAGAGATTTACAGGGGCACCTAGACTTTCTGCAGCCTCTCAAGTCATTTGGGGCCATGAAGCCAAGCCCTTCACCTGCAACTTCTCTTCTGAATCTAGATCCCCTCTGTGGGAGCAGGGGACAGGGGTTGGAGCTAACGGATATCAGGGATTGATGTTAACGATCCCTCTTTCAGACCTGGGACCTTCCACACTGGTCCTCCCATTCCTGGTCCTCTCTCCACTCCATTGCAGCAAGTCGTGAGTAGGTCCATTAGTAGAGAATACACCACTAAAAAGCAATTGCCACCAATACCACCACACTTCAGGGAAGGACAGTTTGCAACTAATTACTTCTCATGAAAATACCCAAACATAATTTTGTTCATTATTAAAATTTTCCAATAATAGATTTATCTTCCCCATTAAGTAATACATTATTCTCCTACCAAACACCCAGCGAACTAGAATTACTAGGCACTGTTTATATTAAATTGTTGTTTAATAAATTAAAACTCCTATGGTTATGAATAAACTAGGTCATCTGCACATTTTGCAAATTAGTAGTTTCTTGTAGTTATTCTCTCCTGGTCAAAGCCTAAAAGAGGGGGAGAGGAAAAATGATTATCATTATTATTTTATTGTTTTCAAGCAAACTACTGCACTCTGCACTGTAGTTTAAAATAAACCACTCAGTCTAATACAGTAGAATCAATATTGTTGAGTATCAATCAATAAGAATGAATTTTAAAGACTATGGTTTGTAGAAACTGTATCTACTGGATATATAAAACCTGATAAATAACCAACCTCAGTCTTTGAAGATTCTTGATGCAACATGCATTGTCCAAAGTGATTTTAAACATTGATCAAAATGTTTTACAGCTTTTGGGTGGGTTGAGAGTCTTTTCTTTCTGATTTTAGGATGTCAACTTCTCTGTCATCTTTTCAAATTGAGGTGATTAATAGAGACTTTTTTACAGTCATCTCCAAAATGGTTGATGCTATTAAAGAATCAGTTACAAGGACTCCTCAGATTACAAAATCCTTACTTACAGAATTGTATAATGCAAACAGATTGCTGCACTCTGGTTTTTTTTTTTAAATTTCTCTACCCACTCAAAGGAGTAGGGACAGCAACCAACCAAGCTACACAAAGACAGTGGCCCTGCCTTCTGGCAAAACAATGGAGTTATTTGAACCCATGTATCTACATTTCTTCCCTTGAAGAGTGAACATACAGGGTCTACCCTACTCCCTCACCTTTCTTTTTAAACAGCTACAGCTCAATTATTTTGATTGACATAATTCCACCCCCCCACCGCCGTATCTATACAGACATTCTTTAAGTACATTCCTCTTTGTTGTGTTTCTTCTAAAATATCGTCCATTACCTCAGACATCTTTTTTTTTTTTTCATGAGGGATGTCCCCTGTTTTATAACTTCTTCACCTTCCATCTCTTTTTCTCTCCATGTGGCCAAAAAACCCCTTGTCCTGTCTACTGTACGTAAGAATAGTGCCAGTAGGAAGGAGAAAAACAGAAGGCAAACACGGAACTGCGGATCTCCCGACGGGAGGGGGGTCAGGGTCGTCGAGCCCTGTGCTGCACTCACACTCAGCAGTTTCCTTCAGGATCTCTACGGAAACCCTACACTTACCTACTTCCAATTAAGCATTTAAATTTATATTTATATTACATTCAACATTTTTTTCTGTTGAATCATTAGTTTTAAAGTGAATAACTTCTTCCCTATTTAGTCCCAAATTTATGGTAGTTCAGCTTCATTAAATAGGTTCACATTATTTCTATGTGTGCCATAAGTTATAAAGAATTAAATTTTTAGTCACAATATTCTGGAAGTTAGACACTTTGTATTAAAACTTAGTTTGTCTTTTTATTTATTTAGAGACACAATTGACACACAATATTGTGTAAGTTTAAGGTGTTCAATCTGCCAATTTGATACATGATATATTACTATACAATTATCAGAAAGCGTTAGCTAACACATTTATCACATCACACAGATGTCATGTCTTTTTTGTGGTGGAAACAATTAAGATCTAGTCTCTAAGCAACTTTGAATTTTATAATACAGTGTTGTTGTCTATAACCACTATGCCAGACATTTGATCTATAGGAGTTATGTAGCTTCTGGTTGGAAGTTTAGTCTTTTATTTATTTTTTTAAGATTTTATTTATTTTTTTGACAGAGGGGACAGGAGGGAGAAAGAGAGGGAAACATCAATGTGTGGTTGCCTCTTGCGTGTCCCCAACTGGGGACCTGGCCCGCAACCCAGGCATGTGCCCTGACTGGGAATTGAACCAGTGACCCTTTGGTTCACAGGCCAATGTTCAATCCACTGAACCGCACCAGCCAAGGCTAGTTTATCTTTTAGAGATGCTTTCTCACAATTCCCCTGCCACACACTACCATGGTTAAGTATCTTTACTTTAAAAAATTAAATGTTTAAGCAATTGCCATAGTAGTAATTATTTGCAGGTAAAAAAAAAATGAAACAAGTGTAAAATGGATAAAATAAAAAGAAAAAATTCCACCCCTCACACTATTTATTTATTTATTTTATTTATTGGGGTGCACCCTTTTTCCTCTGTCATCAGAAATAGTCAAGAGTTTGAAATACTCCCTTTAGGATTTCTTTTTTAATCTAGTCCCAAGCACGTCTCTCTTTTTTTTTGGAAAGAGAGGAAATTCATCTCTCTCTCTATCTGTCTATAATATACCTAGTAACTTTTAAAAAACTCATTGTACTGCCTTGACTGGTGTGGCTCAGTGAATTGAGTGCTGACCTGCAAACCAAAGGGTCGCCTGTCCAATTCCCAGTCAGGGCACATGCCTGGGTTGTGGGCCAGGTCCCCAGTGGGGGCACATGAGAGGCAACCACACATTGATGTTTCTTTCCCTCTCTTTCTCCCTCCCTTCCCCTCCTTCCAGAAATAAATAAATAAATATCTGAAAAAAAATAAATTTTAAAAAACTCATTATAGGCATCTTTTGATGTATAGACCTAAGGAAAACATTTTAACTTCTAGGCTGTTAAATACTTAATTGTTTCTGCTGAAAACAATAGGAGATACATATGACGCCAGTGCATCTGAGATCAGAAAGTGGTAGGGTGGACAGAAGGAAAGTTTGCTCACCTCCGCAGGCAAGTGTTCACTTGTCTAGAGCATAGGGAAGAAACCAAAACAATAATTTTTCATGGATGATTCAGAGCATTACAGTTCGAACTACGTAGGTTTCACCAGACTTTAAAGGAATATCTTCATTTTGAAAGTACTTTCATTTTTATTAAATTTTTTTTCTTTTATTGATTTTAGAGAGAGGGGGAGGGAGGGAGGAAGAGAGGGAGAGAAAGATCCATCGGCTGCCTCCCGCACACACTGGGGACAGAACTTGCAACCCAGGCATGTGCCTGACCAGGAATCAAAACCGTGACCTTTTGGTTTGCAGGACAACGCCCAGCCAACTGAGCCACACTGGCCGGGGCTAAAGTACTTCCTTTTTTTTAAAGAACATAGTTGACTATGATAATAAAATAGATAATAAGTGCACATTTTCATGTATACTGTGGCTCATCCTTTTGAATCCTCAAGATACATTTTTGTACTTTGCAAATCCACACACTTTTACCTGTGTTAAAGAAAAACCAAAGTGGAAGCCACAGTTTGAGCACATCCTTAATCTAACCACTTGTAGCTGCCTAATCAAAACTGTCCTCATTTCCCCGAAATGCTGACTCTGACCTTAAAATTTAAGCTTTCTTCATGTCAGTGCGATCTTGCAGATTTTTATCCAATCAGCTATAAATAAATCAGTTTATGCAGTGCTACTTACCAACCCAAGAGGAATCTAAGCTTCTAGTAACCCACCAAAATAGGAAAACAATGTCCTTCCTCATCATGCGTTATAAACTGAGCTGTAATTCCTGAGAGCCAGCTTCTGATCACTTTTGGCTTTTCAGTCTCCTGTTTATAGTTTGTTTCTCATGCAATAAAATATTCCTATCAAGTAAAGCTCGCTAAATTTTATTTTAACACCTCTTTATATTAAATGCTGTCTCAGTCATTGGGTCTAGAAACAATTGAGACTACAGACAACTAAAAGTAGCCACCTGTCTTTTTTAATGCAGAGACCACAAAAGACAAATGCATTTCCCTTTACACCTCATTGGGAGCCAGGCGAATGTGCTGCTGAACTGCACTGCCATGATTGAGTGTGTTATCCTTGACTGACAGACGGAACTGAGCTCCAGTCTGTCCTTTTGGTTGTGTTCCTGGCCATCTACCTCATCACAAAAATCGGCCGTGTAAGCATGATTTTGTGAATGAGAAGGGACTCAAGGCTGCAATGTGCTTCTTCCTCTGTCACCTCGCCTTTGTACATCTCTGTTATGCCACCGTTGCCATTCCTCAGATGCCGGTGCAGTTCTTACCCAAGAGAAAAACCATTTCCTTCATTGGCTGGTCTTTACAATTCCACCTCTTCATTGTCCTGCCTATCACAGATTACAGTATGCTTACAAGGATGGTCTCTGACCCCTGCACAGCCATCCACAGCCCATATTATATGCTAACAAAATGTCCAGATGTGCCTGCCTCTCTCTGGTTGCTGCTCCTTCTGTGTCTTTGCAACGGTCTGCACGGGCCATCCAGCTGCTCTGTCCTTCTGTGGACCCAGTGAGAGGTCCACTTGGACTTTGCAAACTCAACTCTCTTAGTTCTCACCTGCGCAGACACCAATGTCAAAGAAATGGCCAGGTTTGTGGAGCCACACTGTCTTCTGAAACCTGAATACATGGGAACTGTAGGCTTTTAACTCAACTTTCTCCCACTGAGATGTGCAATGAAGGAAGCAGAAGGCATTATATCATTAGTGGCAGTAATTCTTAGTTGCCACTGTGAAGAATTTGTCCTATAAAAAGTTTCTTTGTATTATGTGCTTCTATGACTTGGGCATTATTATTTTTCTAACTTAGATCGATTTTTTGCCAGAGGGAGAGCAGAACTGCAATTTGGAGGCATCTTTTACTCTCCACATTAATGTTTTTAAAATAATTGATTCTTTCCCGTCATTAGGGGAAATGGTGCCTACAAGACAACAGGACGTTTACCCACCACCCTAAAACACTTCCTTGATTTTCTCCAGGCTTCTTCCCTTTTCATTTACTGAAGATTGAAATTCTTGCTCCCTGGTGAAGGGAGTAGTCTCACCCTCTAATTGGTACTGATGGATGATTTCTTCTTGTTGGAAGCAGAATATTCTTTCTTGTTCATCATTAGCTCATCTTTTGTTAGTTTTATATTTTTTGTTAATTAAGACATAAGAAGGAGAGCTGGTCTGAAAAGGAGTTTGGGGGATTTTTTTTTTTTTTTTTTGACAGTAACATTCCAGTATTCTCAGGACTGCCCTCTGAAAACTCCACCAAGTGGGATTTTCATGGAATCTTTAGTCCTTCCCACTTAGCCTATTCCTTGTGACTGACCTTGACCCTGAAAGGTAGAAAATTGCCCCTCATTGGTCACTTTCTCCAGTAATTAGTATATTTTTAGTAATACCACAGTCTTGCAGTGCCAAGCAGCCAGTGAATGTTAAAGGGAAATAATCATCTTGTAATGCAGACTGGTAGGAAACAGTCATTTCTAATTACTTGTCACAAGAGAAGACAATGCAATTAAAGTTTCTGGCTTAGACTAGAGCCTCCACGCAAGACACTGTCTCCGTTGATTCATATTTTTGACTGTCTGAAAAAGCAAAGTCAGCCAGATTGACCATACGCTCATCCAAATTGGCTTTTATCATGATGGAAGACACCTTACAGATGTTTCATTTTCGATGGGTGTTATTATATAGACTTGGAGAGATGATTATTAGAAGCCAAGGCCCTTAGGTCTAGAAAAGTTATTAGGGATTATTTCAGAATGAAATTTAGACACACTTAAACATGCAATAGGTGCTTAAGCATCTCAATAAACATCTTTTTTGAGGGCCCATAGTGGTGAGATGCCTAGGATACAAAGATAATTTTGTTACTCCATTCAAAAGATACTTTTCAGTCCTCACCCTATTTAATCTTTGTGGCAAAGACAATAGTATGAATTCATTAAGTTCTATTTTATTTTCCTCTTCTTTGATGTACAGGAGGAATGCATTTACCTTAGTTAATTTGAAACCTACTTCTGGCCAAAACCTCTACAGGAAAGTGATGTGTGCCACTTCTGTGCTGAAGCATGGAAGAGCATTGTGATCCTCCATGCTCTCTCTCTCACCCTGCTATGGCTGTTGAGGCCTTCATTAAAGGGGCAGTGACAGAGGATGGAACCAGCCTGGACCCTTGGGTTCTGGGTCAGGTTCCACAGAGTCCTGCAGCAGACTGAATGTGAGGGGGAAATAAACACATAGAAGCCACTGTGACTTGGGGGTTATTTTGTTTCTGCAGCATCACTTAGCTTTTTCTGACTTACAGCCTCCTGGGAGGCATCTGACTCTGCCAAACTTCCTTGGATTATGTGACTCAAAGCTCTCCTGATTTTCCTGCTACTTCTTTAACTTCATCTTCTAAGTCAGCCCTTAAAGTTCCTTTTCCCAGTCCTAGTCTTTAAATATTAGAGTTTCTTAGTTTCCTGGCCTGGGCTCTTTTCTCCTCTCATTCTATTCAATTTCCCTATATCAATTACCATATGATGAGGACTATCAAATCTACATCTTTAGCCCACTCTTCTTTCCTAAATTATGGCTCCCTACGCATATCAACCTACCTACTAGATGTCTCATATGCATCTCAAACTTAATCTATTCAAAATTTAACTTAGCTCTCCTTTCCTCACACCTGTTCCTGCTCCAGTTTTTCTGTCCTCAGTGAATGGTATCACCATGTGTTGTACCTGTTCTCTAAAGGTGGCCCCAGTGAACCATATGTGCTCCTATTCATACCCCTGTTTAGACCCTCCCACATTGAATTCGCCTGATGCTATGACCCATTTTAACCAATGGAATGTGGCAGAAGTGAGACATGGCACTGGTACTTCCCACCTTTGCACTTGTGGGAGCCTTGAACTGCCACCTAAGATGCCCAGCTATTCTTCTGAAGAGTCCCTACAGAGACAGTGAGTCAACATGGGAAAAAGGGAGAAGCCCAACTCTCCCAACATCCCAGCTGAGCCAGTTTCCCAGCCATCTGTGCCAAGGTCCAGACATGTGATTGAAGCCATCTTGGCTGTTCTAGCCTAAGCTGCCATCTGACTGCAAACATATGAGACAGAACAAGCAAGCCCAGCAGAAGAACCATCCAGCTGAGCACCAACCGCTGACAGAATCATGAGCAATAATAAAATAATTATTTGTTTAGTCATTATCTATTGCGTGGTTTGTTACACAGAAATATAGGTAACTAAACACCATATCCCCAGAAACCTGGATTTCTCTTCTTCATTTTCCACATCTAGTTCTCAGCCTCTGTGATTATATAGCCTAAATATTTCTTAAATAGTCCCCTTTTTTCTATATGCCATTGCCTAGTGTAAATTACTATTACCTTCCTTGTCTAATATTGAATCTCTCTTGTAGCAAGAAGGCTGGTCTAAAGTGCAAATATAATTATGGTCTTCCCAGGCCACCTAAAACCCTATTGTGGATTTCTATTGTTTTTAGGATAAAATTCAATCTCTTTAACATTGTTTTCAAATCTGTGCAGCCCCTGGTCCTTGCCTATCTTCCAGCCTTATCTTATGTGATTCTACATTCCAATCATCCTCAATTTGTATCAACTTCTCCAGGGTGTCATGTTGTCTCTTGACTCCTTGCTCTTTTATTTGTTGTTCTTTCCACCTAAAATACTTTCTCTCCTGGTCATCCCTTCCCTTTTCCCTTACTCATCCTATAAGCCTTCTCTAATCCTCCACACCTGGATTAACTGTCACTGCCAAGTACTCCCATGTCATCTATCAGTGCCTTCATTCTTCACATTTATACTGAGCTTATCCTATGAGTCATACACTGCACTCTCCTTCTCCTGCAATAACGCTCATCTCCCCTGTAATTATTTCTTTGTCTAGCTCTGCCACTACTTTGTAGGCTCTTCAAGGCAAGAAATGTGTTTATCTCGTTCTACTTTGTATCCCCAGTTTTCAACACATCATAGATACTCAATGTATAAGTAATGAAAATATGAAACTAAATTTAGTCTGGATAGATGGTATAACTAGTGGAAGGAAATTATTATTAATAGGTGCTCAGTTCTGATAAAGATATCACATAATATTTTAGTAACTATCTGACGAGAGAAAAAAGTTCATGGTTTATTCAAGACAAAGTTCAATTTTCAGTGACAAATGCGATAGAAACTCAAGTCCAGTTTGGTTTCCTGAAATTACAGTTATCCATGAACTGAAGGGATGTAGTAGGGACCATTCAGCATTAAGCCAGCAGCTTTGATTCTGGGCCACTGCAAACAACATTCTCGAGAGGAAACTAACCTCCATAGTCACTGCAGCATTTATGTCACAGAGAGCGCTAGTAGGGTCTAAGTACCTTGAAAAAACCTTGAATATATTTGCTACAAAGAGATATGGTGGTAGGAATATCTTTCTCTATTCTGGAAGACCAAATATGCCTCAAAGATGAGTGGCTTCCAGGGTGCTCAGATTGGGTCATTATGGTCACCCAAGCAATGATTCTGTCCAGGTTGACTGCCATTCAGTTGCCTGGAAAATGCTAGGTAGATAGATCAGTTTCCTTACAAGGCTTATTACCGTCTTCAAAGGTCTTCAGACAACTGTCTCTGCTTATTAGCCCTATTTCAGGGAAATTTCTGCAAGAAACCTGGAGTAGCAACCAAAGGTCACAGGGGCAGACAAACAAGCAAAGCCCTTACCATCATGGAATACCTCTTAGTGGCCATCTGCAGCCATTCTTGTTAGCATCACCATTTCTGGTCAAAGAGGTCCTTGTGTTCATTACAAAGCCCTTCTAATTTCAGTAGTCCTTTGGAATATTAGGCATTTATGGGAAGCCGCCTCAATTCCTTTTTGAAAAATATGTTGGATGCAAATAAACATTTCATTTAACAGCCACTCATTAAAGTAAGTTGAAGGCTATATTCCAAAGAATGGTTTCTGTGGGTGCTGGGAATATGTGTGAACTTCATTTTTTAATGGTTTCTTAAAAAGGCTTTGCACTGAGAATATTATTTTACAATAAGAAGTAACAAAATAATGATCAATAGAATACAGAGGTAGAAGGGATCTTAATAACCATTTTGTCTAAGCCTAGCATCATATCTTGAGGAAGAGAAGACCCAGAGGTGATGTGATTTATTTGATCTCTGATGAGAAATGCAAACATTAGCCACAAGTGAGGTTTTGTTCAATATTTTCAATTAATTGTTGATGACAGCTCATATCCTCAAAAATAGGGGAAAATGGGCTTTCTGGTCATACTGTCTTATATGTCCCCTTCATCCCAAACATGAAAAAATGGCTCATCACTGAATATAAACATGTCTGACATCTGTACTTAAACTTGGAGTATTCATGGTTCTGTTGGGGCATTGGAATACAAGAGCTTTTGTTATGTTAATTTGTTAAGGCTGCTATATCGAAGTACCACAAACTGCATGACTCCAAAAAAAAAAGGAATTTGTTGTCTCACAGTTTGGGGGGCTAGAAGTCTGAGATCAAGCTGATGGCGGGAGTGGTTACTTCTCTTGACTATGAGAGAAGTGTGTTTCATGCTTTTGCCCCAGCGTCTGGAGGTTTGCTGGCAACTTTTGGCATTGGTGGCCTTTCAAAGCATCACCCATCTCTGCCTTCATCTTTACAAGGTGTTCTATCTGTGTGCACATACCTGTGTATACATTTTCCCTTTTTTATAAGAGCACCAGTCATTTTGGATTCGGGGTCCAGCCTACTACAATATAACCCCATCTTAACTAACTACTAGTACCTCTGCAACCACCCTATTTGCAAGCAAAGTCAGATTCTTAGGTATTGGGCTTTAGGAATTCAACATATGAGTTTCGGCGGGGACACAATTCAACCCATAAGAGTTAATATCACAGAAAAGGAATATCATGGTGTAAATGGATTGGCAAAACTCTTAGTACCTGGTCTATTTTGAGGGATAAGGTCTAGAACAAGATAGATATGAGGAGTTTGCCTGAAATTTGGACTAGGTTCCCAGGATGCCCAGGATTAGTTCCCTCTAGAACATATCCAAGCCCTATGTCTGTTCATGACCACCTGGAAAGTTTGTGGCTGCCACACTCGAGTCTGGATGACATCGTTAGGGCTCTTCTAGTGGAGAACTGTGTATCTGACCCCTCCAGCCTATAGAAGGTAGATAGTTACCATTAGGTATGCTATTTTTTGGTACCACAGTGGTGAATTAACTTTTATTTTTGCAATTGGGCAGGTCTATGGCATCAAGAAATTTAAAAAGTAAATTGACTATTATGGCCAAAGTTAAAAAAACCTCAAAACTCCAAATAACAAAATTCAATAACCTTTCCCCTGCCCAAGCCCTCATATTTTCAGAGAATGAGTCAACCTTTAAGACAGTGGCTTTGAAACTACTCAGAATAAAGAAAAAAATGAGTTAGAGAGTTTAACCCCCAAGTTATCTAAAAGCACAAAGCTTGAAAAGTGAATGAATAATTGTGCACCAGAATTTGCTGAAATTATCTATTTTTCTTGATCGCTCTATTCATTATTCTTATTTTATAGACAAATACCAACTACCTGCACTCAGCATTGGAGACATGTTCTTCCTGTAAAAAGATGCACCAATAGGACTTTAAAAATACTGAAGTTTTAAATGCTTGAGTGGATGCCTTTGAAATATTGAGATATAATCTTCCTGGCTGATTGGACGTTATGCGGTGAGGAATTCTTCCTCAGACTGGTGGGCTTATGCTCCAGCGTAGAACCAACTTGGAGAAAACGGTGACTCCAGGCACCGACCGAGAATCTGAGACATCACATCATGCTTTATGTAAGAGAATTATCAGAAAGTCATCTCAGTGTGCCTTCAAAAGAGGAAACTAAGCAGACAGCCTTGTTAATTTAGCATATAGATTTGGAATACAGTACCTCTCTCATCTCATCAAAATTCAATTAAACCATGGGTTACTGGCCAAAGAAAAGAAGCCAATTTTCTCCCCCCCCCTCTCTTTTGGGAAGAGTTATTGGAACCTCACTAAGTCCTTAATGGTTCTTTAATTGTGGGAGCCAATGTGAAAGGATAATTTGAATATATGAATGACCCCTTATGTTAAAAATGAGAACTTGGGCAGTTCTATAATTGCTATTAATTTAAAGCATGCTGGCACTAGCAGGGGTGGGCAGATAAGGTTATTTTAATGTTTTCTTCTTTTTAGGGAATTTTGATCTTATTCTAAAACTCTTTGAATCCTGCAGAGTCTTCCCTTATATGACAGAGATTGTATAGCAGCGATTATCCACTCAGCCCAGATCTATTCCGTGCTTTTAAGAAGCTGTTATTTGCTAACACATACCAGACTTCACACAGGCAAAAGGTAAGCCCACAGGTCCAGTAACAAGATTTGCTGTGTTAAATGCAATTGGGTCTCAAACTTTAAGCAGTTAAATGTCTTAATTTGTTCTTTTCTCCCTACCATAATATAATGAGGATAAACTTTGACACACAGCAGCTCTGCAAAGAGAAGATTTCTCCTTGTTCATTGTTTCTCAAACCAATCTTCTCTCCTGAAATTTGATTTCTGAAGTGCCTTACAGTCCTTAAGCCAGGTGGCTGCAATGAGTCCACTTGGAACATTCATAATCATCCGAAATAAAAGCACATTCTAGAAGCCAGACACACTTAAGACAATCAAATGGGGTGAATCACCACGTAGAAATAATTCTTTTAACCTCTTGCTAACTCTGCCCTTTAGCCTGCTGCACAGGTTGCTTAAGGCAATCACCTTGGCTCTGAAATAAATAGTATGAATCTCCCTGGGTTATGTACTTCTGTGTCTTCATATACACACAATTCATTTTTCTGGTGCTTTACCTTGTGACTTAAAGAAGGAGGACTATAGTGTGCTTTTTAAAGGGCCACAAGAAACCTGTTTATAGAGGCCCTTCAACCCAGGCTTCAATATTTGAATATTCAACATTATGACCTTTTTACATATCAGTTAGCCTTCCATCTCCAGGAAAGGTCAATGGAGGAAGTGATAGGGTTTTTAGAAAATGAAAGAAACACAATGCTAGATTTGTAGTGGTAGTGGGTGGGTGGGGGACCATGGCTTTGGACCTGACCACACCTGGCCATCTTTTTGTTTGTTTTTTAACAGAACTGTGCTGGGACACCTGTTCCCCATTACCCGATTAGCCTGAGGAGTAGTTGGGCTTCATTGTTTACATAGTTTACATTGTCCCCTTGTCAACAGGAGACCTGCTATGCCCTGTGAATAAGGCCAATTTCTAGAATGTCTATGAAGTAGAAGTAACTGTGCTGACTTAAAAAGAGGTATCAAACTTCTTCCTTTTGTTGTTGTTTCCCCTGAATGGGATTATCAGGCGGAGTTAGGTGCTGAGGAAGAATAAATAAGAAGAAAGGTGGACTAGTGATATTAAAGGCAGGGGAATTATTACTAAGGAAACACTATGGAGACTTTTAAATTGTGACCTTAAAATAAGCACAATAATATTATCTTAAAGAATCCCTAGAACTTCTGGCCAAGGTTGGGGCATAGGTAGATACACTGTGTCTCCTCACACAACCAAATGAAGGACCACAACAAATTTAAAAACAAAAAACAACCAGAACTGCCAGAAAATCAAACAGTATGGAAGTCTGACAACCAAGGAGTTAAGGAAGAAACATTCATTCAGACCTTTAGAAGGGGTGGAGATGGGCAGCCAGGGTGGAGAGGACTTGTGGCAAGGCGGCAGCTGGCGGGCCGGGCAAGGTGGCAGCTGGAGTGGGCGATCCCACTTTTGCGTGTGGATAAACTGGGAGGAACAACTGGGGAGCAAGACAGACTATGCAACCCAGGGTCCCAGCGTGGGTAAATAAAGCCTCAAAATCTCTGACTGAAAACACCTGTGGGGGTTGAGGCAGCAGCCAGAGAAACTCCCAGCCTCACAGGAGAGTTTCACAGGGTCCTAGAATGTACACAAGCCCACCCACCTGGGAATCAGCACCAGAAGGGCCTAATTTGCTTGTGGTTATTAGGGGAAGTGACTGAAAGCCGGCAGAGAGCTGAGCAAACAGTACTGTTCCCTCTCTGACCCCTCCCCCACATACAGAGTCAAAACACAGCGAAGTAGGTTGCCCTGCCCTGGCAAATACCTAAGGTTCCACCCCTTACTACGTAACAGGTGCGCTGAGACAAAAAATAAATGGCCCAAATCAAAGAACAGATCAAAACTCCAGAAAAAATACAACTAAGTGACAAAGAGATAGCCGACCTATCAGATGCATAGTTCAAAACATTGGTTATCAGGATGCTCACAGAATTGGTTGAGGATGGATGCAAAATAGAGGAAGAGGTGAAGGCTATGAAAAGAGAAATAAAGGAAAATGCACAGGGAACTAACAGTGATGAGAAGGAAACTGGGACTCAAATCAACCATTTGGACCTGAAGGGAGAAATAAACATTCAACCAGAATAGAATGAAGAGGCAAGAACTCAAAAATATGAGGAGAGGCTTAGGAACCTCTGAGACAACTTTAAACATTCCAACATCTGAACCATAGGGGTGCCAGAGGGAGAAGAGGAAGAGCAAGAACTTGAAAACTTATTTGAACAAGTAATGAAGGAGAACTTCCCTAATCTGGCAAAGGAAATACACTTCCAGGAAGTCCAGGAAGCTCAGAGTCCCAAAGAAGTTGGACCCAAGGAAACACCCCAAGGCACATCATAATTACATTACCCAAGATGAAAGACAAGGAGAGAATTTTAAAAGCAGCAAGAGAGAAGGAGACAGTAACCTACAAAGGAGTTCCCATAAGACTATCAACTGATTTCTCAAAAGAAACTTTGCAGACAAGAAGGGGTTGGAAAGAAGTATTCAAAGTCATGAAA